>JAAEAF010000317.1:0-370405 GCA_011037195.1 Triatoma infestans
AGAGAGAGAGAGATAGTAAAATACTGAATGTGAAACTCGCTGGAAGGCCAAACTTGATGTAGTTCAAACCAAAATCCATAAACTGGAACTGCGATCCAACAATTTTCCTTAAACTGTGCACACTGACGATACACAAAAGGGCCCATCACTTTTCTTTCCTTTTTGAATTTTCCAGGAAAACACTGCCATTATCTGGACACTATAGGGTTGGAGACCTTAGATTTACCTTTAAATTGACAACCAGTGTTTTTAAGTCTTGAAGGTTGCGATATGACTTGCAATGTTATCACATTCCGCCCTAAAAACCAACTGCCCTCTCACCAGAAAGATTCGAACCAGATTTATTTTGTTATTCTAGGGGCCCCACAAATCTAGTGAAAACTGAATTTTATAAATTTGACCCATGATCGTAATACTTTCTCCCTTATGGCGGTAAGAGAAAGTTAACAAAAAAAAAGATCAATAAGGGAAGGGATTAGCTAAGTGGTTAGCACGCTGGACTTCCACCGGAAGGTTTCGGGTTCGAATCCAGCCGTGCTACCCTTAGATTTTCTCTTCCTAGGAGCCTCTACAGCTCACTGTCCGTTGATAGACAGTGTTGTCTGTAACGAGTGCACTGAGAAGGCTCCGGGCGCCAATGACCATAGATGTTGATGGGCCTTAAATTAAAATAATAATAATAATAATCTATGACTTCCTATATAGTTAAGAACAAAAGAAACGACGCGAACTGAAGTTTCCCTACACAACAAAATTACTTCCGCGAGAAAAGTTTTAGTAAAAGAATAAATAAATAGAAGGACAGTTTGTCAATTATAAAACAAATAAAAAACAGGGTATTACGAGGTGCGAGTAGGGGGCAGGAGGTAAATAAAAAAGCAATAAACCGTGAGGGGGCCAACAAAGAGAGCCAAATACCCGTAACAAATAGTTTTATCTGTGGCCACCAACAGCGCTCCAGTATCCATCTCCTTCAAGGACAGCACCGTATTACTTAGCTATTCTCATCCCTATTTTTATTGCTTTATTGCAGGGTAATTTTTCCTTTTAACTTTGAATTAGTAAGAATTCGTAAAAAAAAAAAAATGAAATGGATAAAAAGTTGTCACGTGCTTTAACAAAAACATGATTTTAAGTGTACACTTTACCATGGAGAGTTAGCTAATTAGAGAGTGTCTTGTATATGAATGAGCCTAAACTACAGATTTATAGATCTGTATAATACCATGTATGAATACATTACCAAACAATCTTCAACGGGTAACCAACTGGCCTTAAACTCACCTGTAACAAACAATCAATGTCACTTTGTTATACCAAACACAAACGAACAAACACACACACACACACACACACACACACACACACACACACACAGGTACGTATATATATATCTTATATTATTAAAGTCAACAGATGTGTTTTTGAAAATTTCTTTAAATTACACACTATATAATTAATAATATTAAATATTCAACTAATAACGTTAATGTTCATTTAGCATGGTAACTCTACTGCCCTTCTCTATGAAAGTGCAATTAGAATTCATATTAAATTGTCTCTTCTCTTCTCTCATATCTGGACTAGTTACATATACAGTCAAGAGGGGGTTTCTTAGTAATGCACACTTGCATTATTGTTCACTACACAATGATAACAGCAACTTACTTCTCTTATGTTATCACCTATAACTCCTCCCCCTTTCAATTCGACTTCCCTTAAGAAGGATAAAATATACAAATCAACCAATTATTTTAGCTCTACAACTTCCTTATGTAATGATTCCTATTTACTATTCTTATATACTAATTATATAATACTTCCCTATACTTGTAATTCTTACTTACTAATTCTAATACGTTTCGATACAATTGTATAAAACTTAAATATTTAATTGTGAATTGATTTTCTTCAGTACTGTTTGCAGGTGGTTTAGGCTTATTTAACCTGAGCTTCGTTTTAAATTGTTTAAATTTGCATATTAGATAAACAGTAATACTAAAAATGTTAACAATACAGCATTATTACCCACAGATAATTAATTGTCACTGTTATTTATCGTATTTCTCTTATGGATTACAGGATTAAAGGCATGTCTTGAAATGTGAATTTCTTGATGTGGATCTCCATTTCGGGTGTTCTCTGTTGGGTAAGATTAAAGTTGATAGTTGGAAGTATACGAGGGTGTCCATTCGTGTGTGACATGTGGATCAGCTTGTTACCTTTGTAATATACAGTGGCTTCTTCAGTTTTTATAAGATATAAACCATGTATTGTCTTTGTTTCCGAATCTTGTTTTTCAACAATTAAAATTTTGTTTGTTTCCTTTATAAATTCAATATGGTTTTCTTTTATATGGAGTTTAACAAAGCTGCAGTTATATGGTGATTCTTGTAGGATTATTCCACTCTCGCATCTTGAATGGGGTGGTTGGATAAGTCACTTTCGAAACATTGATAAAATTTGCCCGTCTGTTTGCAGTTATTATTTAAAGGGATTATTACACTGTCATCGACTGTTTTTAATACATATTTATTCTCAGGAATAACTGTAACATATTGCGATTCGAATTTTGAGGGAATCGCGAATGTAATTTAAATATTTCATATTGAACTTTAGAGTTTATTGGTATATCCAAACTGTAAATAATTTTCCCAAAGTGAATCCACATTTCACTGTGATTAAATACTGTGTGACTTAATGTTGTTAAATTTATCTAATACAGCGCTCTTTGTGTAGCTAAGCACGTTAAAGGAAGTTTCTAACTCTTCATAAATAGTAATATTCCTTTTTGTTGTATAGGATAACTTTGGTGTACTGATTTTCTAACTTCTGAATATAAGTCTGTAAGATTGTAGTAATGTATCAAAGTATGTGTTTTTTGTTGAAGCTTAGCAGGACCTTGTTTTATGGGTAGAATGTCCGCATTTATTATGCTGATATCCTTTATTATTGTCCCTCTTGTGACGTAGAAAGACCTGGAAAATCATTAGAATTTTCATTTAATTTTCTTGGTCTTTGCACATTACACAAATGTATTTTTTCTTGGGTGTTAGGATTTATCTCGGCTGTTTTAAAAGTTTCATTTAATGATTTTAAATTTTGTTTCTTGTATTTGTTCTTTGTTTTGTATGTTGTTTACAAATATTTCCTGTGGAAAATCAGGGGCCTCTTCCCTGTTTTGATTTATTTTATTTATAACTTTCTCTTTAGATGCAGAATTGATTTCATTTATTTTCTGGTAAATTAAGTTTGTTTTTTCTTTGTGATTATTTATATAATCATTGAGACTTTGTGTTTCAAGGTCAACAGCAAATGGGGTGTCATTCCCGATATGACCATTAATTATATCTATTGGTTTTATTTTAGTGATGGAGTGGATAGTATTATTATAGGCCAGAATGGCAAGCCTAACTTTATTGCCGATTGAATCTTTTTTATATGTGTCTTGGTTATTAAATAATCTAATGTGTTATATTATTGTTGAATGTGGTCGTTCCACTGGGCCGTTCGACTCTGGGTGCTGTGAACTTGTAAAATGAACTTGAATTTTGTATAGGGATAATAATTCTCTAACTAAAGAGTTATTAAACTCTGTTCTATTATCACAAATGAATTATTTAGTTCGGGGTGTTGTGACGCGAAATGAGCTTGATTAATTTATTCACTATTTCAATTGCTTGTCCTGACCTTAATTTATATGCTTGCGCGATTCTGGAAAATGTGACGATTAAAGTTAAGAGTTTAGTTTTTCAAATCTTATTATAGCCGTATGAATGATCTCAAATGGCTTATTAGGATTAAGGGTAATATTAAGTTTAAGGTTTAAAGGTTTTCTATCGTATTTTGTTTGTTTACATACTTCACATTTATTGATGAAGTTCTGAACATATTTCCTTAGATTAGGCCAATATATATAATTATTCTTTTTTCGGTTTCATCAATGCCGCGATGGTTAGTTTTACCGGTGAGGAACTTATCAATGATTTCCATGATTTCTTCCTCATTTACAACGTCTATTCATTTTTTTGTGTTTTTACCAAATTGATTTCAGAATCTTTGAAATGGCTTGCCATTATGGAATAAAATTCTTATTGTAATGCAGCCAGTGGTGCCATCTGGGAGAGGAAGTAAGAACCTCAAGTTCTCTTAGTGGCGCTAGGAAGCGCTGGCGACGCGCTCTAGTTCTTTCTGGAAGGATTGAGAAGATTCTAGAAGATTCTCCACCGGTATAAATAGTGGGACCGCAGAGAGTCTAGAAGAGTTTCTAGTTTCAAACGAAGTGTACGTTTGTGGAAAGTGAATAAAAAGTGAACTTTGTGGTTTAAACTGTGAAGTAATTATTATTAAGTGTTGTATTTTGTAATTTATTGTGTATAACAATAAATTGATATTTTCTTTTTTGAAGTTTAGAGTATTTTATCTATACGAACCCACTTATAACTAGTTGCAGTAGCTAGTTTAGAGGGAAAAACGTGACAATATATATTGTTTTCAAAATATATTGAATATTTTATTTTAGGGGCTATGTAATTTTTTACAAATTCTACAATATCC
This sequence comes from Triatoma infestans, assembly GCA_011037195.1. Classification (NCBI taxonomy): domain Eukaryota; kingdom Metazoa; phylum Arthropoda; class Insecta; order Hemiptera; family Reduviidae; genus Triatoma; species Triatoma infestans. The sequence goes on from JAAEAF010000317.1 coordinate 4,558, forward strand.
AATTCGAAATTGAATTTTGAGATTTGTCTATTATTCTTTTTTTCTGTCCGGGTAAACTTAATATTTTTGTTTTGGTAGGGCTATGTTCAACGGTTGAAATAATTATTGATTTTGTCCGGTGTTAACTGGACCTTCAACTATGGGTACAGACATTATTGTGTTACCGTCATTATTAGAATGAACGGTATTTCCGTCTGTTTCGTCGTTGCCTGTAGTTTCATTATTATCCTCAGTTTCGTCAAAGTTTACGATTATAGATTGAGTCTCAATCTGATCATTATTCCCGAAAACTTCTTCCACGAAAGAAGGATGTTCTATAAAAAATTTATTTAACATTTCATTTATTTCATTGTCTCCAGTGTTGGCTTCATTTATGTTCAATTCGATACGCGATAATGCATCGGCGACTTTGTTTTCCGAACCCTTTTTATATTTAATCTCGTAATCGTACTCTTGTAATTTCAAACACCATCTCATCAACTTAGAATTGGGCTCCTTAACTGAAAACAGTCATTGCAATGGCTTATGATCGCAATTTAAGGTCTGAAATGGTGGCCCGTTCAAGCGCCAACAACTCTTTCTCAATGGTTGAAAGATGTGATTCTGACTCATTTAGGGTTCTACTTGCATAAGCAAGGTCGCGTTGTTGAAATTTTGACTACGTGCGGCTCGTATGGCAACATTGCTCGCGTCTGTCGTTAACTGGAATGTTTTCAAAAAATCAGAGTATTGGTGAATGGGATTGTTGCTTAAAACATTTTTACATTTATTAAAGCATTCTATATAATCTGGGTCTTTAATATTAATTTCTGAATTCTTCTTAAGGCATTTGGTAAATGTTTAGTTTATTGAGCAAAATTTGGAATAAAACGACTATATTAACCTAACAACCCTAGGAATGATTCAATTTCTATTCTGTTTTGGGGACTGGAAAATTCTGGATACATTGAATCTTTTCGGGATTTGGTTTGACGCCTTCGGGTGTCATTACATACCCTAAATAGGCAATCTTGGTTTTACGAAATTCTGTTTTATCCAATTGAATTTTAAAATTATTTCTTTTAATCTGGCAAATACAAGTTTCAAATTATTAATGTGCTCTTGTAAACTTGAGCTGAAAATGAGAATATCATCTAAGTAAACTATTACGTTATCCAATCCTCCGAGGACGTTATCCATTACTCGTTGAAACGTCGGGGAACTATTGTTTAAACCGAACGGCATGCGCAGGAACCCGTAATGGCCTTTATCTACGCTAAACGCAGTTTTCTTTATGCTATTTTCCACCATTTCTACCTGATGAAATCCGGATGACAGGTCCAATGTCGAAAAATAATTACATTTCCCTGGTTTGTCCAAAAGGTCAGTTATATTGGGGGTAGAATTATCGCAATCGTTTTATCGTTTAACTTCCGATAATCGTTTACTAACCTCCATTTACGTTTACCGCAATTATCTAACTTCTTGGCAACGACCCATACGGAGGCATTCCACGGGGGACGGAATAGTTGGATTATTTTCTGTTCACATTTTATTAATTTGCGTTTGTATTTCGTTTTTATGGATACCTATATGTTTTTGCGTATATAGGAATTCCGTCTTTTGTCTGAATTTTGTGTTTAATCTGATTTGTAAATGATAAGGGTGAGTTTTCTGAGTAAACGATACCGGATAATTGCTTGACTAAGTTTATGACTGATGACCTTTCCTCGACATTCATATGGTCCGTGCTTAAATTGCGAGGTAATTGAGTCTTTACTTCAAAATTTTTAGATTGGTTAATTTTACGTCCTAATACTTTTGTGACTGGGATTGGGTTTCTTATATTGATTTGGAGGGTTTTTCACCTAAGTTTTGAATGGGGCAAAGGGCATCAAAATTTTCTACCTTTACTAGGCCTTCAGGGATCTCGATGGTTTTAAATTTTATGTTAGGAACTATTCCTTGCCCTTGTTTTAGATTTTGGAATGGTAATTTAATTATATGTTCGGACTTTCCTGTCAAATGAAAGGATAACTGTTTTTCTTGGGTACTGAGGTATTTCAGTAGAATTTTCACGCTTGGCGTCACTAATTCATTTTCCGTTAAATTAATGTTGGCTTTCAAACTTTTGAGGTTATCTATTCCAAGTAAAATATCAAAATTTCTATTAAATTTAAAATTTGACGCTTAAACTTTTTTGTTTAAACGTACTAAATTCTTCTCTACTGTCTCCATAAGCTGTCGACATTATAAATGGGTCTTGTTGAAATATTTATTGGCTTTAGTTGGGTTTACAAAAGACTTGATGCTCCCTGTATCATTTAGGAATTTTAAATTGTCCTTTTGGTAGTTGATGTAAGGGAGAGTATTGGGCTTTGTTCATCCACAGTCATTAAGTGTGATTGGCCTGCTTCTAAAAAATGATTGCTTTTATTGTCTGTATGTCAAAAGCATAGTTGTTCCGAGTGATTGGTATGTTGTATGGTGTGCGTATATTTTGTTGTCCTACAATCTGGCTAACATTTCTGGTAGAAATGCTCATCAGGGTTGGTCTGTATTGTTTTTGTTGAGGTGGTATGTATCTGTTGGGTTGTGGTCAGCGTGCGATATTTACAGGACCGGAGGGGGAAGTACGTCCTTTCCGGAAGTCTTGTTAAGGGTTTGTTATATTGTGTTGGTGGTTTTTGTTTGTAGTAATCATCTCTTGGCATTGGTAAATTTTGTTTATAGTAGTCATTTAAGTATTGGAAGGATTTTGTTTATAGTAGTCCTTTTAAGTATTGGAAGTAAGTGTACTCCATTGCGGAGTAAACAGTCTAATCCAGTTAAGGTTTGTGGGTTCCGTGTAGCTAAACTGTTTCTAAGAGTGTCTTTTAAGGAGATTAGTGTGTATAGTACTACAAGTTTCACATTCTGTACGGCAATAGTGGAAGAGTTCTGTATTTCTAAAGCTAGTTTTTGTTTATACGAATGGAATTTTTCGATAATCAGATTAAACAATTCGATTAATTAAACAAAATCTGATGAATTCTGATTAACAAATTTGGTGCACATTAAGTCAAGCAAAATGCTGCTGGACGTTTGCTTGTTCCCGAATTTTGATACTAAGAATTGTTTTAATTCAGCCAATTACTAAAACTTAATTCTTGGACTACTTCGGCCGCTTTGTCTACTAATTTTCCTTTTAGGTTTATGAATGCTAATTTTTTATTTTGGAGGGAGACTGGGGGTTGCCCACTTTCTTCTACCCTGCTAATGAGATGGCTCAATTGTTTTCCATTCTCATTGTACTTTGGAATGATATCAGTGAATGCTGTTATGTCAGCGATAGTTGCCATTGTAGCTTTTTCCGGTATTTGGATCATTAAGTTATTTAGTTTTCTTGTTAATTCCTCAATTTTTGTGCGTTAAACTAAAGGTAATCTAATATCAATGAAAAAGAACTTGAAAATATTTCCCAATTTACAACAATGAGCTTAAATTGTGGTTGTATAGGCTAAAGTTAGTAAAACATAGACAGAGTGTATCTTTGATAATGCCAAATAAGAAAAATTAAATAAAATAAAATAAAAAATAAAAGTATATGAACTTAATTGAAATAAATTGTAGCAAAATGTCATGCAGGATTGTAAATACTTATTGTTGTTAGTAACAATAAGTATTAAAATAAATATTAAAAACCGTATCAAGTATTATTTTAATAAGTATCAAAAACAGACTTATTTTAATACGAGTTTGGCAGATTGTATTTGCAGGGTTTCTCTTGAAGATGTGAAGGCTTGTTTGATCGCTAATTGTTGAGAGAATGGAGAATTGTATGCAGCAATTTTCCCGATCTTGTAGTTATGTCCTACCGTCTGCGCCATTTACATTATTAAAGTCAATAATTGTGTTTTTAAAAACTTTATCTCTTTAAATTACACACTAGATAATTAATAATATTAAGTGTTCAACTAATAACGTTAATGTTCATTTAGCATATTATTTTGGGAACTCTACTGTCCCTTCTTTATGAAAGTATGAAAGTGCAATTAGAATTCATATTATATTGTCTCTTCTCTTCTCTCATCTGTGGACTAGTTACATATACAGTAAAGAGGGGGTTTCTTAGTAATGCACACTTGCATTATTGTTCACTACACAATGATAACAGCAACTTACTTCTCTTATGTATCACCTATAACTCCTCCCCCTTTCAATTCGACTTCCCTTAAGAAGGATAAAATATACAAATCAACCAATTATTTTAGCTCTACAACTTCCTTATGTAATGATTCCTATTTACTATTCTTATATACTAATTATATAATACTTCCCTATACTTGTAATTCTTACTTACTAATTCTAATACGTTTCGATACAATTGTATAAAACTTAAATATTTAATTGTGAATTGATTTTCTTCAGTACTGTTTGCAGGTGGTTTAGGCTTATTTAATCTGAGCTTCGTTTTAAATTGTTTAAATTTGCATATTAGATAAACAGTAATACTAAAAATGTTAACAATACAGCATTATTACCCACAGATAATTGTCACTGTTATTTATCGTGTTTTGGAGAGGTTGAAGTGTGCCACTGCATGCTCTGACGCTTAGTTTCTGGGTCATACTCAAACACCGAAGACTCGTCTCCTGTAATAACACGTTCCAAAAAATTGGGATCGTTTTCAATTGCTCCCAAAAAGTCAAGGCTCCTTTCCTTTCTGATGTCTTTTTGCTCTTGTGAAAGATTTTTCGGAACCATTTTTGCACAAATTTTTCTCATCCCCAATTCATTAGTCAAAATTTGATGAACGGTTGTGTGAGTCAAATTCAACTCTTCGCCGATCATTCGGACTGTCAAACGACGATCTGAACGCACGAGATCGCGGATTCTGCCAACATTTTCGTCGGTTCTTGAAGATGAAGGCCTTCCGCTGCGAGGCTCGTCTTCAATTGATTCCCTTCCTTCTGCAAACGACTTAAACCACCTAAAAACCTGTGCTCTCGACAAAACATTGTCTCCATAGGCCTGGCACAGTTTTTCAAACGTTTCCGTTGCACTGTGCCCAAGTCTGAAGCAAAACCTGATAGCACAACGTTGCTCGTAATTGATGTCACTCATTTTTAAAACGCACTGAAAAAACCTTGCTCACAAAAAAAGTCACTACGGACAGTGCAACAACTCTAGCATTTTCAAATTTGCACTGGACGTGTATCAGAGTTTACTTGCCCTACCACGCATGCGCGCGTCTCCAGTTTGCCAGATCGAACACTAGAAAATCAGTCTCATTACTTAATTTACACACCTCGTATATATATATATATATATATATATATAAACAAACTGTTTTGATATCAAAATTCAACAAACTTTGTACAAACATTGGAATACAAAAGGGCGCAGTTTGTTAATACAATATCTAGATCTGAGCACTGAGTTCTAAGGCAGCTTCATAAAACACTGTGTGCAGTTTGGCAAAACTAACGTAACACTCAATCAATCGACTTTACTGTATTCCAACCGAGGTCGGAAGGAATATATTACAAACACATGCCACTAAATTGTAATCCTTTATAATGACACAGATACTGGTACATTACTTCATCACCAATACAGCCAAACACAAAAAGGATTTTTTTTACAGTAAAATGTCGCATATAAAAGCAATAGGCCTAGCAATTATTTACATTTACTACGTCAAGAGAATGTTTTGTTGTTGTGGGGTCAAATTTTCGGAACTGACTTTGTGATATCCTAATTTTTGCAAATGTTTGTGAACAAAATAATCTCAAATGAAAGAAATCGTAGCATCATGTGTGAATAGCATACAATGTTTAAATAAAATCGTTGGAGCCGTTTTCGAGAAAATCATGAAAAACAAAAAAATCCATTCAGTAAAGCACACTTCCGGTTGATTGATTTTGTCCGAAATCTTCGTGATGGAATATCAAGTTTGAGCTTCCTGCGACTTTTTACTTTTGAGATATTCTGTTAAAACATATACACACACACACCGTTCACTAAAAACTTTTTTCGTATCTATTTCCGGTGCAACTCAATTTCGAAAATCCAGATTTTCGGTGCCAGCACGATCGCAATACTAGGGGAGTGAGAGAAAGTAAAAATGCCAACTGTCCTTTTATATAAAACTTTTTCGGAAACATTAATTCTAATTTGTTTTGAGGGAATATGTGACGTAAGCCTCCAATATAGTTTTGATAGTTTAAACTGCCTGTTGGATTGTGGTCTGCGTGCGATATTTACAGGAAGTCCTTTCCGAAAGTCTTATTAATGGTGCCCTTGTTAAGGGTTTGTTATATTGTGTTTGTGGTTTTTGTTTGTAGTAATCATCTCTTGGCATTGGTAAATTTTGTTTATAATAGTCATTATTAGGTCCTTTTAAGTATTAGAAGCCATTGCGGAGTAAACAGTCTAATTCAGTTAAGGTCTTCCGTGTTACTCACCATGTGCATTTATCGTGGAACCCGGTGGACGGAGCTAAATGACGTAATAGCCACCCGAAGGGTGGCAATGGGCGGACTTTAGCAAATAGTTCCAGGTGCCATAACTAAGTTGTCGAGCCAATAATACTACGGGAAACGTTTAAAACGAAATTCCAAGTTTGAAGAAAAATTTGTTAATCAGAATTTTAAAATAGGACAGTAAGAGAAAGTCTCGTGTGTGTGTGTGTGTGTGTGTGTGTGAGGCGTTTTAAATTAAACTGAGCGGCCAGGTTGGCCATATAGTGCAGATAATTACGATGCTGCAATGTGCAGTTATAATGGCGCTCTGGTGCAGTAGGAGCGGACAACATCGGACCCAAAGTGAACAAGGTCTGCAATGGGCAATGTATCTTGAAATACAAGATATACATACACATATACATACATATATACACACACACACACACACACACATACTATACGAAGGAGATATTTATTTATATGGCGTCCTTAGTTAGACGCTCAGGTGTGCCAACTCTACCACAATAGAACTGTGCCCATCGCCCTACTTCACACAAATCATCTATAATATTTCATTATTTTATTTTATAGTTTTAACAATTATTCCCAAATTTATCTCATGGCTTATAAAGCTGTAGTTTAGGGTTGCTTTTATAAGTTTCCAAATACATAACTTTTTCTACTAACTCCTGAATACGCGTAACAAGTTTTTAGCGAATTTACTAAAATAAATTCAGAAGCGACTACTAGCGCCATAATAGTAAAATTGGTGGAAACTGGTTTAGGACAAGGTTGATCAGTTAATATCGATCTTTTTACTTTCTCTTACTTCTGTGTGCACGTGTGCCAAATTTTTGATACTGAATTTTCAGCGGAAATACATGTGTTGAAGTTCTCCTGAATACGCGTAACAAGTTTTTAGCGAATACTTCTCTCTCTTGTGTATGTGAGTGCGAGAGAAAGTAAGAGAAAAAAAAGGGAATCGCTAGATACACAAACTCGATATTTCATCCTGGCAGTACTTCTGTTTAAAGAGGAAACATTTGAACAATTTTTAAACTATACTATGAATATGAAAATATTTCTTACACAGAAAAAACAAAACAAATGAAACACTTTTTGTAATACTTTCCGACAGAGTGGGCTTGATTGGTTAGATGTGTACACATTTTGCATAGATATGTAATAGGATTAAGTTGGCATCACTGTACGACTGAAACAGTGTTATATTCAATCAGCATCAACTGTTTACCCCAATACTGCCAAAACTAACAAATTTAAATATTTCTCTCTCTAAACCTCTACATAAGCGCGATCTACACAAACCGCTCTTACATCCAAGGTCAACTAACTCAAACATTGATTCAACTGTTTTAAAGGGTAAACCTGTATCTTAGTCATTTTAAAAGTTTCTTTAAATGTGACCGTTTTTAGACTTTCTTTTACCACCGTATGAGAGGAAGGAACTGCAGTGAACTTGCAAACTCTAGAACCCATGGGTTAATATCGCGTTCAATAGTTGTAAATCGATGTTTTCGCCAATATATATGGCAGTAATCAGCCTTGCGACTAATGAGGCGGACATCTTGTCATTGGAATAAAATCAATTCGTCAAAGAAAAAAAAACACTTCTTATATTATTTATTTATTTTAAAACATAGTGATACCATTTTATCGTTAGCCAATACTTTATTTGAATAAGGCAAATAAATTAAGCTGAGGATGATATTTTTAAGGTCGATACTTCCCTAGAGGTTAGATAAATAAGGTTCTTCAGGGTTTAATTGTTGATTGGCGTTCTAGACCATCGCTGGCCAACACTACAACCCAAACAAGTAACTACTCTGGGGAAGTCTATTACAATACGGCAAATCATCGTGTTATACCAAGCAATTGATGCGATCCTATGCGGAAGACCTAGTGTTTTGCATGGCAATGGCCGTGGTAGCCTAAAAATATCATTCAATCGTGTCTGACATTACGAATTGAATTTCTTTCCTTAACTTGACAATTTTTTCACTTTTTTAACTGAAACTCGTTGAAATACTTGAAAAATATCTAGTGTGAAGTATCTAGACTTGTTTTTTCGGCAATTTACATATTGAATTCCTTTCACTCTTCAAATTTTTACTCAATTCAACTGGCTTCAAGATTCCATGGAAAACTGCGATCACGTAAACTAAAAAACGACATATGAGGTGAAGCGTGTCCTTCCGACTCCCCCCCCCAGCTCTAAGGTCTATTACTCAGAAAAAATATTTCAAAAAAAGTTTTTTTTTTAACGTAGACTTGCCGGTGAACGGCGAATTCGGTCATCCGGCGAAACAAAAGTAATAGAACTAAATATGCGAGATAAAATATTAAGTTCAAAGTAACTCGTTGGTATCTTATCGAGTAAATCGCAGAAAACTGAAAAAAAAATCTAGTAAAGGCGGTCTTCCGGTTGATGGATTTTTCCCGAAATCTTCGTGTGGTAGTACCTAAACAAAATACCAAGTTTGAGCTTCCTGGGACTTTTCGTTTTTGAGATATTCTGTTAACATGCACACAAATAGCTAAAAACACTGTTTTCGTTTTCAGAGGTCCCCAAAACATGCATTTCCGGCGAAAACTCAACATCGAGTTTCCCTCACTCTTACTAAGGAAGGAAAATACCAATCTAAAAGAAAATTTGTTAATCCAAACTATGTAAGTTACAGTAAGAGAAAATCGTGTGAGTGTTTGAGCCTCACTAGCGCGGACCACTTACAACAGTAACAAGTAAATAACAATAGGAATGAGTAAACATTTTTATTCGGAATTTTATTTATATTGACAAATGATGAAAATATAAAATAGTTGTAAGAAAATACTTAGTGAATGGCCGGCAAAATGGGATGCTGGGGTGTGTGTGATGATCGATCGAGTTTTGACTCTTCCATTCACACTGCGCCAATCAAACAGTGATCTGCGATAGTATTAATGGCCACCACTTGTACAACCACAGTAACCACTTAAAATAAAAACCAGACAGTTAGAAGTAAAAGAAAAGAGTCTTGGCATTGTACGTTTTATTGGAAAACTTACAAAAGAAGTGAGTATGCCGGGGGGTGTTCCTCCTTAAGATGTACTGACAGCGAAATAACCCAGCCGGGAAGCGAGCCAAATCTGCAGAGATGGCAGTCGAACTTATTTGGGTGTAACATGATCGACAAACAAAACTATCAGTCTCATTTATTTGGACTATCAACAATCTTGTTTAATTTGTTAAAATGTCAACGATACACCAAAAATCTGGTATGTAACATACAGATACTCCTCACATACAGGTCACTGTAGAAAATACGATTTGCCACAACTTTTCTAAACACTTTAAATTTTTACCGATTTTTACTGTTGTGCTTAACGCACACACAGTGTCGGTAGGGGGTTCTCAGTCGATAGCAAGCAATACTTGAATGTGATTAGACTGTAGTTCAGAAGACAGCGCCAGTAACATTAAAATCTATCGACACACATTTCCCCAGACACTCTATAAAATAATTTTTCCCATTTGAGCCAATAACTAGATGTCGCATTTTCGGCTGACCTATTTTCAATAAACTTGACAATTAATTTATCTTAATATTCATAAATAATTGTTAGAACCGTATATTATACGTGTAGTGTCGTTTTGGTGGAAAGCGTAAAGTTGCAAGTCTCCCCAAACACTCAATAATCAATTTTTCCTTCAAAAATGTTCCAAGTACTTATTTAGGTATGTAGTTAGTACTTGAAAGTTTAAAGCAAATCGTTGGACCACATTAGAGACAATAAAAGGAAAATTCTTGGCATCTGGTGTGCAACCTTACATGACTTTCTGTTACTGCAGTCAATGCAATTATAAATTTGATAATTTTTTTTTTTGTACCTTTCTACTTCCTCTTAATCTTAGTAACAGGAAGTATAGCAATCGTGTCACATTTTTGATGAGTTTTCACCGCAAATACATGTTTTGAGAACCCTTGAGTACGAAAAAATGCTATTAGCGTTGAAATCCCTTGAGTACGAAACAATGCTATTAGCGCTGAGAACCCTTGAGTAGGAAACAATGCTATTAGCGTTGAGAACCCTTGCGTACGAAACAATGCTATTAGCGTTGAGAACCCTTGAGTAGGAAACAATGCTATTAGCGTTGAGAACCCTTGAGTACGAAACAATGCTATTAGCGTTGAGAACCCTTGAGTACGAAACAATGCTATTAGCGTTGAGAACCCTTGAGTACGAAACAATGCTATTAGCGCTGAGAACCCTTGAGTAGGAAACAATGCTATTAGCGTTGAGAACCCTTGAGTACGAAACAATGCTATTAGCGCTGAGAACCCTTGAGTAGGAAACAATGCTATTAGCGTTGAGAACCCTTGAGTACGAAACAATGCTATTAGCGTTGAGAACCCTTGAGTACGAAACAATGTTATTAGCGAATATTTATATATAATATATATATAATATTATTCAATTTTATATATATTTTTCAATTTTTCATTTTTGACCTATGCAGTTTAACACATACACCATTTTCTAAAAACCACTTTTTTGGACTTTGGGGACCTCAAAACGTGTATTTCCGATGAAAACTCGATATCGAACATTTGACACGATTACAATACTGCCTCTTGCTAGGAATTATAAAAAGTAATAAATACATGCAAAAAAAGTATTAAATTCAGCGGATTCAATTTAACTAATTTTCGATTATTCTTAAGAAACTGAATTATTTGTACGACTCACCGCTTTGTTTATACAGATGCACGATATTACACTATCGCCGTGACAACAAAATTGAATAAGCGACCGTCGCATTGAAATTAGCGACCATTTATGGCCGATACCCGTCATTATAGCAAGTCTGTTTATTGATTATAACCGCCTTTGAAGGTGGTCAATAAATGAATTAGAAAACCGGACGTGGAACATTCACAAATCTTCTCTTTTCTCTTAAAGCGATTCTCGCAGTCCTAATTGATAAATATTGAAAAAAAAAACAGAATTTTTACTAGATGTTTATGTGACCTTAATTTTCTCCAGGCGATAGTCATGTACTGACAAGCGGCGTCATAGAGAAAAGCCGACCCACTCGAATAAATAAAGTAGTATGTATATTAGTGACTTAGATAGTAGTAGATAGTAGATGGTAGTGAGTAGTAGATAGTAGTGAGTAGTAGATATACCGGATTCTAAGAAAATCGCGAAAAACTGATCCGATCTCAATAATATTTTCACTTAAATTACAATTCTTACAATTCCTTTTGAACAGTGTCCATTGAAAATAAGAAATATGCCAGGTATCTTGTGATGCTACGATAGCTGAGTGTTAGATGCGCCAAGCTGAGGTGCTGGGTTCGATTCCCGGGCTTGGCCTTGGACTTTATTTCATGTATAATTATGAGTAATTAATAATAAAGTACGTTTGTCATTCGCCTTCGTCCAGACCGGTAGTTGGACGTAAAGCCCTGCTCAATAAATAGGCATTAGTACTTTACTTTTTTATAAATAAGTGATGAAGAGTACATGTTGCTGTTGTTTTTTTTTAAGAACAAAACGACTACTATCAGCCCCCAGGAAAAGCTTGTGAGTGCAGTTTAACGTAAGGGTTCCCAGATCTTACTCACAAATTTCCCAGATCTACTGTAAAATCCATTTTCTAGGAAACGGGATCAAATAAAAGTGATGGATTTATTGTGTATACGAAATTGGCGCCTTACAAATTGGAAAAAAATCTTGGAGCTCTTTTCGAGCTATGTCGAGAATTTCGACATACTCTGAACGATTGCAATTTCAATTAAAATCCATTTTTTTCATACTTGGAGCTCTAGCAACTGGTATATTATGTAAAACACTTAGATCTTCGGCTTGAGACCGCAAGTGTGTTTTGTACCCTAGATATTTATAACAAACTACAGACGCGGTCACAAGCCGAAAATCTAACTGTTCACATAACAAAGGCCGCCGGAAACCTGAAAGATAATATATTTAATTAACCTTGATGTTGTACACTTGGGAGATCCGAATTTTAGAGGGTATTTTAGAGGCAGTTTTAGAGGGAAGCCCAATTTTGCTGCTTTCTTTATTATCCTTAAATAAGTCAATTTTCTTGCGAAGATTGATCCAAATAAAAGTGGTTGGAGCCATTGTCAAGAAACTCGAGAAATGAAAAACAAACAACTAACAATAAACTCGCACTTCCGATTTGCGAATTTTGTCTGAAATCTTCGCGGTAAAACAATTTTTTTCGTATTCAGAAAATCTCAAAACTGTATTTCCAATAAAAACTTACGGAAGTAAAAAACAGTTTAAAAGAAAAAAAAAGACAATGTTTGTTATCAAGTAGAAGATCGATAAGAACAAATTAATCACCAGCTGAAGTGCTGGGTGCGATGAAAGGGCGCACTATCCCCACTTAGCGTGTGCCCTTCACCCTCTTTTATCGTTTGTAGTTTTTTTCGTCTTCTACTTCTTCACTTCCTTTTATAAAAAGCCACACCCTTTCTAGAGGAAACCAACCTTTACATCTTGACCCCATACAATATGCTCCGCCGACGCGAGAGGACATGCAAAGCCAAAACGGGTAATATATCGCTTAATGCCAGCCAGCTAACAAGTAGCAATTTGCGTGCACCACAAAGATTAATATTATAATGTGGCGTTGGGAAAGGGGGAGGGCGAGCAACCAGCTGGCCAAGTACTAGCAGAGCTGAGTGTGTCTGTGGTGTGCTGACTAGATCCAGTTAAGTGGATCTAGTGTGTAATACAACCGGTCCCACTCGCCCGCACTATCAGCTGTATCATCCAGCTAACTACCACTCAAGTAACAAGCTGTACTTCACTACAGTTGCATGCATCATACATCTATCTCATTATACAATTAACAGATATCGTAAGTGGTAAGTTTGAACACCTTCCAATACTCAATAAACGTCATGATGTGTGACAGTGTTTGGGTTGGTTTTTGTCAGCCAGTTTTCACTGGCTCTTAATATTAAATATGGAAGTTGGAAATATGCAATCGCGTCTGCAACTACTAAGTTGAGAGATTCGGCCAAGGTAATCATATTAACGCAAAATAACAATTAATATATATTTTTTAAGTAAATTTAAATGATTTTTAAATTAATCTAGTGACAGTGTGCACGGTACAGTACAAGGGTAGCCAAACGTGGTGTTAAGGTGTTGTACCTAGAAAACAGGAATGGGATCACTGATGTCTGTGAATCAGGATAAACAGACCGACAAGAAAATACTGGGAAAATACTGGATCTTTCTGAAGGAAAAGATATATCTATCTGAACAATGTACTGCTATCAGTTGAAGAGGTGGAAAGGGAACTAGGGCTCCGCAAGTAATGTTTTATTCAGCTGGTAGCAAGAGACAGGTTATTATAGCGCCGCTGTTATGGGCGCCAAACTAATCATATCAAATTGAACAAATTTTTTATACAAAATCTAAGTGCACCATCCATTAAAATGTAACATATCGTAGAAAGAATATTTTAAACGAAATAAGATATCAGCACTTCTGCAGACGGCTATTGGCCATGCAATATTTGTTTTTATTATAATTTATCATTTATGTATATATCATTTTTGTATAATAAACAAAGGTTTATACGAGGGCTGCTCTTTATATTTGTGGCCTAAGGATGAAAACACAAGCATTTAAAGACAAAATCGATTTTATTGTTTTTCAAAATATTCCCCATGAAGATGAATACACTTTTGCATGCGTTGGAACCAATTTTCAAAGCACTTTTTCCACTCTGATTTAGGTACTTCTAAAACATGGGTTTTGAATGCAGCAACTGCTTCTTCAGGAGTAGGAAACCGTTGTCCACGTAGTTTTTTCTTGATGTTCGGGAACAAAAAGAAATCATTAGGTGCCAAATCAGGGCTGTACGGTGGATGACCCATCAATTCAATGTTTTGCCCTGTCAAAAACTCCATTGTTTCAGCCGATCGGTGGCAGCTCGCATTGTCGTGATGCAGAATGATGCGTCTTTTCTTTGACTTTTCCCGAAGTTTCTCAAAGACTTCTGGCAAACAAATAGTGGTGTACCATTCCGAATTGACCGTCTTACGTTCCTCTAATGGCACAGTCGCCACATGACCGGTAATGCCGAAGAAACAGGCAACCATTTGCTTTGATGTGCTTCTTCCACGAACAACTTTGGTTGGGTTGGGCTCGTCTTGAAAGACCCATACGGTGGATTGCTGTTTTGTTTCAGGATCATATGAGTATATCCATGATTCGTCACCTGTGCAGATATTATAAACTGCTTTTGATGCACCTTGAGCGAATTTCTTCAACATTTTCTTGCACCAATCAACACGAGCATCCTTTTGTGCGTTTGTCAGGTTATGCGGTATCCAACGCGAACAAACCTTTTTCACATGCAAATGTTCATGCAAAATCTTATTGATGCTTGTCATACTAATGCCTAAAGATGCTTCAATCTCGCGATATGTTACATGACGATCATGCTTTATTAGCTCATGCACAGCATCGACGTTTTCTGGCACAACAACCGTTGTTGGACGACCTTCACGGGATTCGTCCTGGAGTGATCGTCGGCCACGATTGAATTCGTTATACCAGTTTTTAATGGTGCTGTAAGAAGGTGCTTCATTACCATATAAGGAATTAAGTTCATCTGTGCACTGTTGTCGTGTCAGGCCACGTCGAAAGTTATGAAAAATTATTGCACGAAAATGTTCACGAGTTAATTCCATTTTCTCCTAAGATCACTTTTTCAACCTGCTATCACTAACACTAACAACAATGAAATGACAAAATGTTTTGGTTGAGGTTATGTTTAACAATGTGAAGGTTGCACTGGAAACATCAGCTGGTGCCTAGCAACAATCAGTGTTACCAAGGCCAGAAATATAAATAGCAGCCCTCGTAATAATAATAAACTTAAGATAAATATGATTATTAAGATTTCAAAATAGAGCACCTTTAGGACCCTTGAGGCCTAAGTGCATCTACTTCCTTTCGGAGAGCCTGTCTTCAATTCTGCAACTTCAATTTTGAACAGTTATGTTTTAAATATTTTTTAAAAATTAAAGGACAATGCACACTTACGAAACTCGAAAACAGGGAATCGATCTTCCCGTAAATAGGCAGGCATTCAAAAGATAGTTTCTTTAGGCCTTGAAAAAGCCAATATATTTGTTGAAACGTCGGCTAAAAGTTTAATATAGTTATCGTTTTTGAATATGTGGATGGATCCGCAATGCTGGATAACATCTGGTATTTTATCCGTCGTAGCATGCATATTTATTTTGTGTGCATATTTATGTTCTGCATATTTGAACAAGTGTGAGTAACAAGTAACAGAAACATTACGTTGACGTGAACTCTCTACACGAACTTGGTGAATTTGCTCTGACGATGGATGAAAATCCGAAACTGTCAGGAAGAAAATAAATATGCATGCTACGACGGATAAAATACCAGAAGTTATCGTTTTGTTTTAAGACAGAACCTCATTATCTCTATTCTAACAATGTCAAAAAGAATGTTCTATATATTCATGAGATGTGATACATACTTTTTTTTTTTAATGCGATCGCGGCAAATTTTCGAAATTGAGTTTTCACCGGAAATACATGTTTTAGGGGGGGGGGGCTGAATACGAACAAAATGATTTAAGCAAATAGTCGTGTGTGTATGCGTGTGTGTGTGTGTGTTAACAAACGCAGGAAGCTCAAACTTGGTATTTCCTTCAGAAAGCCTCCAAAATGCCCTAGCACCAAAGACGAAGATTTCGGGCAAAATCCACCTATCGGACATACAACATTCATTGCATTTCTATTTTCCGTGATTCTGGAAAACGGCTCCAACGATTTTCTTTAAACTTCGTATAGTATCTACACACATAAATATCTAACACTTTTATTTGAAACATTTTCCCGGGGAAAATGGATTTTTGGGGGGTACTGGGGGAACAGTAACGTTATACGCTTGACTCTAAAGTACTAGTTCAGTGTAATATATGGTTTTACCACGTACATAATAATAATCACATTAGAAACATTGATAGAATTCCAAATTTGAAGAATATTGGAATACGTTTAAACATTTTTCCAAATTGTGTTGGATAGCTGTGCGATCTTTGTGGCGGTAATTTCAAATTGTATATGTAGATAGTAGTTCAGTGTTTATAGACGCCTCTACTGGGCCACAACATGCCTGCCAAGGTTAGTATCCCCCACCACCTCTATATTTATCTTATAGGACAAATACATAAAATTTGAAATTTAAAGAAAATTTGTCTATATATATATATATATGAAATTGTTTAAAAGGAGTGGGGAGAAAGTCGTGTGAGCGTTTCACACCAGATTTTTTTTTTGTCCATGTTATGGATCACAAAATAATATTGAATATGGTCCGCACCTGACAAACATTCTAATTGACTTGGCGCTTTGCTAAGTTTCAGTTTGGGACACTGCTTTAAACAGACTTCCTGAAGAGGTTTTTAATAATATTATCTTTGTTGCTGTATAGTCAGAAAAATCTTGCTGTAAATATGTGAAAACTCCCGACGCAATATTAAAAAAAAAAATTTTTTTTAAATCACCTTTTTCAAAATGAAAACAAAATATAACAACACTGTTTATAAATATGGCCGCACATGTTGGAAAAGTTGTGACACGTTGAAATACAACAATTATAAAACTGGAGAGTTATTGTATTAAGTTTAAATGAAATTTTACTCATGGGAATTGTCGGACAGTTTAAAATACAATGTAATACTAGTTAAACTGTTGAAAAACTGGTAACAGTTCCAGTTTAGCTTTGTTAGTACAGTCAACCAATGGCATTCAAGCTATAATAATTATCAACCCAATAGAAGTTATCAATGTATACAGGCAAGACCCCTTGTTTCTTTAAATCAACACTAGATTTCGCTTGCAATTTTTGGTCAGATATTATTATTAACCAAATGGCGCGGCGCAGGTTGTTGTGACAACTTTTCGAAACGCGAGTGAGCAACAAAAATAAAATCTAATGTGAAACACTGACTCGACTTTCTATCACTCAATTAATATGGGTGGTAATATTATCAAGAAATTTTCTGTTAAAATATCCGTCTAAAATCAATGTTTTCAGAAAAATATTGAAAATAAAAGTGTTACGTTTCTAACAATGCAGCAAGCATTCCAAGATTAAAGAAAATTGTGGTAACCGTTTTCGAGAAAATTGCAAATCTCTAAAACCTATTCTGTAAAATCGTACTTCCGGTTATCCGATATTCTGCAAATTTGGAATTCTGCCAGTGTTTCTAATGCGTATTAATATTATATAAGTGGTCAAACCATATATTATACTGAAGTGGTACTTTTAGAGGAAAGCATAACGCCACTGTTCCCCAAGAATGCCCCAAAAAATCAATATTCCTTGGGAATATGTCACAAAGTGATGGGTGTTTATGTGTTTAGGTAGCATACGAAGTTTAAATAAAATCGTTGCAGCCGGTGGTCTATATATTCTTCCTTTTAAAGTGATCTTTCAGAATACCTTAACGCTTCGCTTCTACTAGATTCAGGAGGCGAATTAAATCTGCTAAATAACTATCAAACTTGCAGAAAAACTTTTAATCAACTTTACTAAATGCGGTTATCAGGTATTCGCGATATTCTCGAACACGGTTCCAGAGACTTTCTTTAAATTCGTTACACATAAAAATATCTTCACTTTCGAAATATTTTTTCAAGTGAGTTTTTGGGGCTTGGGGAAAATCAATTTATCACCTACCGGAGGATAAGGGAACTAAAGGTTTAGCAAAAATTCTGACCTTTAATACTATTTTCACTCAAAAACTGTGATAACTAAACTATGGCCGCCCAAGAGAAAGTTGTGTGAGCGTTTCCAATCAGATTTTGTCTCCCCTAATGTTGAGAAGATTTCGCAAGTTGGGGGTTGAAGAAGTATCAGCGCCAAGTAAGCAAGAAACAGGAATGAAGTTCACTGGAAGTGGAGGGGATAAACAAACCAATAAAAAACAAGAAAGAGAAACTTTAGGAGTGTATACGTTTAGAGCAGGGTGACAGTATAGAAGGCAAGAGATACGGGAAGAACGTGGCCTACATTCTGCACAAATGGGGTAGTAAATTGGTGCCTTACTTGGCCGGCTGCCACTGAAGGCAACTAGAGAACTAATCAGAAGGAAGAGATGAAATGATTCGCAACCCTACACTAATCAGCCGCCCCGTCTTCACTCGTCTGCTAATCTCATTACGGCGGATAGGACTGGTGGCGGGAATGGACCAGCTGATGAAGTATAACCTTCCACAGTTCAGGTTATTCCAGTAACTTAATAGCTTGTCATCAGCTTGTGCTGTCGATCTATTACCCAGCGGCATCCTCACTACGCCCTCACTTATGCTGGGAGACCCATAATTCAATATCTACCTTTACTTATTACTATATAAATAGATTATTTATTAGCAGAGATAAAGAAAATTACAACTAAACATAAAGAAAACTGTTAAACACGCCAGTATATCATCAACAGTTTCTAAGTATGATGAATTGTAATTGGCAGCTAAGAAACACATTGCTTGAGCAACTTCTAATGAGAGAGCATTGCTCTCCAGCAAAGTTCTCATGTGGATCATCTCACATCATTTTCACTTACTGTATTCTTAAAGATCTGTTTGCCAAATTTTCATAAAAGAGGGAATGTTTGGTTCTCTTAACGCCCAGCTGGTGGTCAACGGAAAATCCTAGTCTGAAAATTCATATTTCCTATTACCATTTTCTTCAAATTTACTATTTTCTGTAAGAATAAGTTTTGCACAGATATTTTGATTGTTTATCACAAGGGGTATCAGGGAGTTTTAATTTTTTAAGAGTAAGATATTGCTATTGTCCATATTATCGAAACTGAGTTTTCACCGGATGTACATGTTCTGGGATCTCCTCTGAATAAGAAATAAATATTTTTAACGATTGGTTTGTATTAATGCATCTCTCTCTCTTTCATTCTGTGTGAGTGTGTGTGTGTTTTTTCCCTTGAAAGTAACCCTAACAAGGAAGAGTTCATTTTCCACATGCATTATAACATGTGTTGTTTCTCTATGTGTATCATCTGTTGTCTCTATGTGTTACATGCATTATTAACTTAAACAATGATACTTGATGGAAGAAAAAATATATACAATAGTAAATATGTATGTGTGTGTGTGTGTAAACAGTATATCACAAAAATGAAAAGTCGCAGGAAGCTAAAATTTAGTGTTCCATTTTGGTTGTTACCACCGCATCTCACATGAAGATTTCGGAAAAATCCATGGAAGCAAGTAGGACTTCCAGTGTGTTTTCCTTTTGCATTTTTTCGTGAATTTCTCCAACGATTTTCTTTAAACTTCGTTTACTATCTACACACACACACACACACATCACCTATCAATCAGTTTTATTTGAAACATTTTCTCTGGACTTTTTAGGGAGTTGTAGAGAAACAGTAGCGTTATACTAATTTTAATAATTATATTCACTGCAGTAAGAGAGAGTCGTGTGAATGTTTCACATCAGAGATTCCTATTTATTTATTTCTGTGACAGTAATTACTGCAATCGGATCAGATTTTCCAAACTGGATTCATCATGTTCTCCGGAAATATGTATGAAGTTCTGTAAGCACGAAAAAGTGTTCAACTCAAAAATGGAAAATCGCACAGTAAGCTCAAACCGGATATTACGATTGGACATCACCAGCTGGGAATTCCACAAAAAGTGATCTATTAAAATTCCCACAAGTTTTTTTTTTTTTTCAGTTTTTGCGATTTTCTTGATAAATGTAGCGGAGTTCTTTAATATTGGGATAATAACTGCTCTACAAAAGGTTATCCCTTACTGATTACTCTAGGGTGGGGGATAACACTTACAGTTAGGTAGTTAGATTGTTAGGTAGGTAGATTGTTAGATAGTTAGTGTGATGTGTTAGAGGATATCCACCAGTACACTGCTTGATAACAACTGTATTTTAATGTAATACATACTGGTTACACTAGGGTGGGGATAACCCTCACAGCCCTACCGACTGCGCCATGTGATGGGTTAGAGGATATCACCAGTACACTACTTGATAACAACTGTATTTTAAAGTAATACATACTGGTTACAGTAGGGTGGGGATAACATACATTTACTTTTTTTGAAACTTTTGTCGAAGGAAATTTATTTTGTGGGAGTTGTAGGGATGCTGGGACGCCTCCCTAACCATCTTCTTAAGTGTCATTCAACAACCTGAGTTCCTTCAGCTATACAATATTGAAAGCACTTTGTTTAGTCAACATTGTAAGATTGAAGGAAAATTTGTAAATTAAATTGTACCTACAGCCTGTGAGTGTTTCACAACAGATCCCCCCCCCCAAATTATGAACAACTCTAATTTTGGTCGGATGTCTGACATTAACAAAGCATATTTGCCTTTACATTGCAGAAGACAAAACGATATATCCGATATATCCGGTCACAGCCAGTCGACAGGGTAAAATATCTAATAACTTCAGAATTTAAGTTCAGAATGCGGTAGGCATTCAACACGTGCACTGATAAGCATCACACCTGGTTATGATTACGTCATACTTTGACATCATTTTCAGGTAATTTTTTTTTTTGTATATAATATTAATAATTTAAATAAAAAAAAAAATGAATAAATAAATAAACCTTGGCACATTTCAGCGAGTTACACACTTATGTCACACCCAGATGAACAGATAGATTTTATTAAAATCTACAAGAGAGAAACATGCTACTATGGGGCCTGGCTGCGTGACTGAAAATTCAATCCTTTACACCCAAATATGATGAAAACACATATATCAGCATAAAAATTGAATTACGAAGATACATATTTGTTGCGTACAATTTGCTTGTTTGGCCAATACTAAAAGAGATACTTCAAAATATGATACCGGAACTTCCTGAAATTCTATGTGCATGGAATTTCAATCCAGTAGAGTTTTGTGAAGATAGGAACAGAGTTAAGCCTCTCATAACTGGCAGATATACAACAATGTTTTATTCAGTGTCATTTCGCATTTAAGAATTGTTTAAAACACAAATCTGGAATGTAAACACTCACACCACTTTCTCTCATTCCTGTTGGTGCAACTTTATTATAAAATAACAACTTTTCTTTACACGCAAATTTTATTTCCCAACATAAATATAGAGATGCTGGGTCCTGGTCGCTGTAATCCAGAGTAGGGGGGCAATAACACTGAACCAAAACCAAGTCATTTGAAATTTCACACCACAAATTTCGCACAACTCCTAAAATCGTATTCTTTTTCGAAAAATGTTACAAATAAAACTGGTAAATTGACATTCCCGTCTCATTCCAGTCTCGTTAATCTGTGCCGTTGACATTCCAGTCTCGTTGATCTGTGCAGTTGACATTCCCGTCTCATTCCAGTCTCGTTGATCTGTGCAGTTGACATTCCAGTCTCGTTGATCTGTGCAGTTGACATTCCCGTCTCATTCCAGTCTCGTTGATCTGTGCAGTTGACATTCCAGTCTCGTTGATCTGTGCAGTTGACATTCCCGTCTCATTCCAGTCTCGTTGATCTGTGCAGTTGACATTCCAGTCTCAAAAAACACAAAAACCTATTCTGTAAATTTGCACTTCCGGTTCACCGATTGTCTTCAAAATTTGGAATTCTATCAATGCTTCTAATGTATATAATAAATTCTATCGGCGGTAGAACCGTACATTGTGCTCAAGTACTTTACAGGAAAGCTTAACACTAATGTTTCCCCAAACAATAAATGTTTCGCCGGAAAATTTTACAAATAAAAGTGATAGGTATTTATTATGTAGGTAGCTCGTATACGTAGATTAAAGAAAATCATTGTAACCGTTATCGAGAAATGCACGAAAAACAGATAAAACATTCAGTAAAGTTCCACTTCCGTGTCATGGATTTTTACCCGAAACCTTCGTGTGTCGGATGCGGTAGAAGTACCAAAACGGAATACCAAGTTTGGCTTTCTGCTACTTTTCGTTTTTGAGATATTACACGCACGCACACACACACACACACACACCATTCACTAAAAGGAGACCTCAAAACAAGTATTTCCGGTGAATACTCAATTTTTAAAATTTGACACGATCGCGCAATACTTCCTCTCACTAGGGGGAGTACAAATCTCTTCACATCAGTATAAAATTTGATGTGATACACTCACACAACTTTCTCTTACTCCAGTTTTCTAATTGGCAAATTTTATGGTTAGTGTGCCAAATTTAATGAAATTCGTCGATAACTGAAAAAACTATCCATTACAAGCACATTTCCGGTTCACTAATTTTCTTGAAACTCGGAATTTTGGCCATCTATTTATTTCTAATTAAGTTTCTTTGGATGGTACAATTGTATAATCTACTATGATAGCACTTTAGAGAAAAATATAACCCACCCCTCCCCCAAAAGCTACCTTAAATGACTTTACAAGGAGAAATGTTTCAAACAAAATTGTAGCTCCTTGTATGTGTAGTTCACATTCCTAGTTTAAAGAAAATCGTTGGAGCCGTTTTCGAAAAAATACCAGAAAACTGAAGAATACATTTCAGTAAAAAAGCACTTCCGGCCATCCGATTTTTTTCAAACTTGGAAGTTCAACAACACATTTAATTATAATTAATATTATTTAGATGTCAGAATTGTATAGTAAACTAAAATAGCACTTTAGAGCAAAACAAAAACCCTCCCCTAAATGTGCCCTTAAACAAATTTTCCCAGAGAAATGTTTTAAGTAATTGTAGATCTTTGTATGTATAGTTGATATACCAAGTTTGAAGAAAATCGTCGGAGCCATTTTTGATAGAATCACAAATAAGTGAACAAAACATTCAGTAAAGTGGTACTTGTGATTGAGGAATTTTGACAGATGACCCTACTGTCGGATCCCATGATGATACCTAAACGGAATATCAAGTTTGAACTTTCTATGATTTTTCATTTTTGAGCTATGCTGTTCATATATATATATATATACACAATTTTATAAAAACCACTTTTTTGGACTCAGGAGACCTCGAAACGGATATTTCCGGTGAAAACTCAATATCGAAAATTTGGTACGATTACGATATTTCCTGTTGCTAGGAGTAAGAGAAAGTAAAATACGTATGGTATGTAACACTCAAACAACTTTCTCTTACTGCATTTTACATAGTTTTATAACAGACGAATTTTTTCAAAATTGGAATTCATACTAAAGTTAATTGTCTTCTATTTTGTACCAATAACTTAACAAAAATGACTTTTCTGAGGGACAGCACATATACTTCCTTCTCTCTTTAATTGCACTTTCTCGGAAAAGTGACAAGTCTCCCCCTCCTCCTACTCTCTGCATGTATAGTTAGTCAGAAAACTGTTGATAAGAATTGTATAAACTGGATTAGCACTTTAGAGGATAGCTCAATCCTAAACATAACCCAAAAACCCGCTTGAATGAAGTTTTGGAGAAATGTTTCGGATAAAAGTTGTAGCTCCATGTATGTAGTTGATATAGTAGTTTGAAGAAAATCGTTGTCTGCGTTTCCGAGAAAATGAAAAATCCATTCAGTAAACTGGTGCTGGTCAAATTGGAGGGATTATGACAGATAACTTCCTGTCGGATCCCATGTTGATACCCAAACTGAATGTCATGTTTGAACTTCCTACGATTTTGCTTTCTGAGCTATATTGTTCACATGCTCAGAAATATAGATATACATACACATTCACAGACAGACAGACAGACAGACAGACAGACAGACACACACACACACACACACACACACACACACACACACACACCATATATATATAATTCGAGAGAGAGAGAGAGACAATTTTCTGAAAACCACTCTTTTGTACTACCGTGGACCTCAAAGTGTGTAATTCCGGTGAAGACTGGATATCGAAAAAAATGACATACTTCCTCTGAGCAGCAGTAACTCTCGTGGTGGAAAGGCTAGTGCACCTCTTTGAGGCCAGATAATTGCAGTTGGAAGATCGCTGTGAGGGAAGGTCAACCGGACCTAGACCGAAAGCATGTCCCCAGGCAAGTTAATGGAAGTACCTTGTAGCAGATTTAAAAGAAATATCCCTCTACAGCAACGTCAGAATTAAGGCAGATAACTTCCTGCAAGAAGCGAGATAGACTATGTTTCCTGATTTGTGAAATATCTACTGGATAATAAGCATAATAATTTCTGCTAGAACTTGGCCGTCATGAAGTGTAGCCTTGCAGTTCAGGATCATATACTTTCTCATTCGAAATTTCTATTTATTTCTATGGAAAAAAACGGCCAAGTCTAGGCCGGACAACTGTTGATGAAGAATAGTTCTTAGTCTGTTGATATAATCGGCAGAAGTTGCGTAGGATGCGGTGACGATGCATGGGCAGTAACCTGAGAGCAACCTGTTGAAATACAGTGTAACTATAATGCAGTAGGCGAGAGATAGGGTGACAGGGCACGGAGATCTGACAGACACAGAGAGTGAGAGAGAGGAAGGTTCTCGGGCGCCGAACACTAGACTGCTGCAGAGTATGTAGGTGGATTACCTCCACTATATTGATCCTGCAGGTTGTACTCCAACACTCTGCTAGTACACACCACCCACTCACTCGGACCCCCCAACACACATATATATAGCCAGCTCTATTAAAACATATGCAGCCGTAGAACCCTGCTGGCGGATAGCCCGCACGGGTCGAGGTGCAGCTTATCTTCTACACAAGCTGTCCCGAGTGTCCCTGGTCACAGCCAGGCTAATGGACTCTCATCTCTTTACTTTCTCTGTTCACCAGTACATAGGGACTCCCCCCGGCTGTGTTAGGAATAGGTGGGAGTGTTTTCTTTACTTGCAGAGAAGTGGCGATAAAAGTGACACTGTACAAGCAGCAATATGGCAAAAGGAAAACCATATACACAAAGTACAAACACGCACACAATACACACACACTTAATGCGTGGGCGGAGTGAACAGAAACCAACCGAAAAAAGAGGACTGCTGCTGTGATATACTGACGAGCGCACAGCGAGCGCGCAGACATGGCAGGGTGACGTGGCCGTGTGAATGTCCTCCTGCTATCTTGTACTGACTTGGATCGATACAACACCCCTGGAGAGAAGTCCTGGGCACCTCACCAACTAACTCTCTGGCACTGTCTTCTTTTCTTCTCACTGTCGTCTCCCTCCGTCACTCCTACGGCCGCCCATGGCCGTGTGCTTTGTCTGCATGACGCACTCCTTTCCTTTGTAACAAAAGTCTCTATCTCGCTACACTGAGAGATAAGATCCTTTTGATTTCATTTATATTCGGACCTGGCAACGGAAACTTGTAATTATTTTAGCATTCAAAGAAATGAAAGGGGGCCTGTCTTGCAGCAGCATCCTCTTGAAGCTGAATCTGAAGATCATTTCTGCAGACTTGTATCTTCGCAGATTTTCTTCAAATGGATAAAACAAAACAAGCAAACTAACAGGAAAATTCTTTAAAGAAAAAAGAAATCAAGAATTCGATATAAACATAAGTTTTTGTGTGTTCTTTAGCACTACTGAGAAAGTAAGAGAATTACTGCTGTAAGAGGATATAAAGTTTGTGAAATTAAGTTTTCATTGGAATAAATATTTTAAGGTCTCCTAAATCCGAAGAAGTGGTTTCTAGATATCTGTTAAGTACAATTTTTAGTTTATCAAATTATTCAAAAGTTATTATTTTCTCTGATTTTATTTATTTATTTTATTTCTTTTATAAGCGATAGAAGAGAGAAAGGACAGTCGTCAAACACGATAGTGAGGTAAACAAATATCTATTGTTCTGTTACTGAACTCTTGTTTTGATGCAGGTACATAACGTGTAGTGCACATTAGTATACTGGCTAGGCC
This sequence comes from Triatoma infestans, assembly GCA_011037195.1. Taxonomy (NCBI): domain Eukaryota; kingdom Metazoa; phylum Arthropoda; class Insecta; order Hemiptera; family Reduviidae; genus Triatoma; species Triatoma infestans. The sequence continues at coordinate 30,906 of JAAEAF010000317.1, forward strand.
CCCGTCAACTCTTCTTTATGCTAAAGGGGCATTTTTTAATTTTTTTTTTATTTATTTTTTCATTCACTTATATATTTTTTTATATATTCATTCTTTTTTTTTTTAAGTTCTATTAAAATCATTATGGCGTAGATAAATAATAATCAAATAGAAGTCTAAAAAAAATCTTTCTAACCTCCTCGGCTAGCTTAGACAATGGGTCTAAGCGAAACCGACATTGGGGGGCACTCTACCTCTGGGGACGAGCCTACCACGTCCTCAATAAATAAAACCAAAAGATCGTCGGAAATGGCGAATTTAACCCCAGAGAAAGTCAAAAACAGAAAACGTGGCAAAAAGGCTGTTCTCATCGCCTCATCTCCGTTAATCCGACAGAGATGTGCTCAACAACAAATAGCATTACAACTCTACCTACATCAAATAATTCAACATTTCCCCAACGACAACAGCACTTAAAGCAACAACAACAACAGCAGCAACTACATAACGGATCAGATTTGAGACACATAATAAATTGGGCGTTCTGCCAGAGGTCAGTGACTCACTTACCCCTGACCACAAGCCGCCTCCTATATACATATATAGAATAAATGACTTCATGTCATTAAACAATGACCTCAAACAACTACTTGGGGCTGACAATTTCTCCTGCAAGGTAACTACAGCTAATATTCTGGTTATTACTCACTCTATTGAATCCTCAAATCCCCTCACAAGAGGATTTTCCCGCACTCCCACCGCCTACTCGCCATAAACAACCACCCCCACCACCACAACAACAAAACAACAACCACGGCACCAGCAGCAGCAGCGTTACAACCTACCGTCCACAAAGGGTTACTCCTCCTCAGAAATCGCGAGGTAATACCCTGCCCATCCTCCTCCAATTTCTTCTCATCCAGATATAACAGGCGTCCTAAATTCTTTCTTTCAAAGGTTTGAATCACTCCTCGCCCCTCTAGTTAGTCTGCTAATCACCCTAATTACCCAACTCCTTCCTCGCCTTAACCCATAATTCCCCTAACCCGCTCGTCATTAACCATCCTACTTTGGAATGCTAACGGTTTAACTTTCCATAGAGACGAACTTGACCGTTTAGTAAACGACAAACGTACTGACATAGCGCTACTTACTGAAACACACTTTACTAGCAGATGACACTTCTACATTACAGACTATCAAACACACAGGACTGACCACCCGGATGACACAGCCCATGGTGGTGCGGCAATCCTAGTTAGAAACTCCCTGAAACACCACGTTCTCCCTCCTATTTCCACTGACTACCTTGAGTCCTCTGCAATTTCCTATGAGCCCATCCGCATAACTTTAACCTCTCTGCTGTATATTGTCCTCCCAACAAAGCCATCTCCAAGAACAATTTACCTCCTTTTTCAATACCTTTGGTCCTAGATTCCTCTCAGGTGGTGACTACAACGCGAAGCACTAACAATGGGGATGTCGTGTAACGACCCTTGAGGTCGAACTGTACTCAATGTCCTTCTCTCCAAAAATTACAGCACCTCATCACCTAACCAACCTACCTACTGGCCTACATCCCTTTCCTGATATCCCTGATTTCTTCATAATGTCCCAGATATCACACTACTATAACACACTAGTATTGTTATTGTTACACTTTTATTTTTATACATATTGTTGTGTTTCGAAATGTTTACTTCTTGAGGTATATTATTTATTTCAATGTAAGAATCAAATTATCTTATGACTTCAACCTCATGGCATAGGCTGTCTGTTGATGAAATAAATAAGGTCAGCTTAACTCAAAAACGGACATTGAGTTAAATGATTGGAATTGATGAAAATAAATGATTTGGAGCCGTTTTCCAAACTTGTAATTACGGTTCTCAGATTTTTTTATGGAAATCGTAAAGGAATATCAAATTTGAACTTCCTGTGATTTTTATCATACCTGAGATATTCTGATCTAAGGATGCAAGATCATATTAAAATAATTGAAGCTTCAATCTGACATCAAATAGATAATTATTTCAGAACGATGAAGTTTCCAAAATGTAGTATTTGAGTGATATGTGACTCAGCGGATAAATCAGTGGAAAAAAAAAGTGGTGTCGGCTGATCAAAAAGAAAAGGCTGAACGTTTGTTATTCATGTGTGTGTGGGGGGGAGGGGGGTGTGAGAGAGATGTATGTAGATGCACTCTTGGAGGGCGCTATCTTCTTAGCGCCTCCACGCACACACCGACAGACATATTGCTAATCTAGTTGTCTGTATTATTCTTTCACACTTGGCCCCGTAAATATTGACATACAAGTCCAGTTATAACCAACCAGAATGGTCTATATCCTACCACACTACTCATCACTCAGTTAGTCCACACACCACCCACACCCCTAAATATCTCGCAAACACACTTCCTCTGAATAATGTTATCCCTTCTTAAAACAGTAAATAAAATCGAGTTACAATACGATACACTCTATTTTTTTTTACTTTCTCTTACTCCTGGTTATAGGTGGTATTGTGATCTGGCCAAATTATGGAAATAGATATTTTGAAGCCCACTGAGTATGAAAAAAATGTTCTTAGCGAATTGTGTGAGAACGAACATACCCCCCCCTCCAAAGCGCAGGAAGCTTAAACCTAGTATTCCATTTAAGGATGTACAGTCATTACTGCAATCGTAATTTAAAACGTTTAAACGCTTAATGATGGTGATCTTGCTTGCGCACATCCAGTCACACGAGCACAACTTGTAACTGCTTGCTTGTAACTGTTTTACATAGAGTGGTATATACTTTAGGGCTATTAATACCTCTCCTCATCCGGTAAAATCGGCGACGATAATAAGTCCGACGACAACGGCGAGGACGGTGCAAAAAAGGCATCACGACTAATAGAAGTAGTAGAACACTCACCTACCGAAACCTGAAAAAAGGCAAATCTGCATATACTACTATAACTCGATTTAGAAAGTCGTTAAGTCAGGCAGAGACCATTATAATTGGCATTTCATTTTTGTACTTTTCGTTGTCGCAATATTTCCGGGTAAGAGTAACTGTATCTTCCGCTAATAACTTTTTCAAAAAATCCATATCCCAATTATCAATGCTGAATTCCTCAAATATAATACATTTATGAGTATCCATAAACATATCAAAGGAATAAGAAATTTTAGAAGAAGGAGCAGAAAAACGAGATCACCCAAACCACGAATAATTTGCTGAACAATAGTAGATTTGCCTACATTAGACAAACCATACAAATATAAATGCTTCTTCTTATAATAGCATGTAGTGGTAACATAATCATCCCACCAGTTATAAACTCTCTCTATCCAAGGGTAATCTACTCTAATATCTGCATATGTGTAAGAGTAACCGACCTTTAATTTTGATCTAACCTCCTCATATATATGTAATGACATGGCAAAGTCATTGACATCGGCAAAGTACGCCAAAGAAATAATCAACAAAGGGTGAAAACAGTAACACTGTTGGCCGCCGACAACCGCGGTCAACCAAACAAACACAAAGCCTTTTCATCAATTCTCACATCAAAAAGGCAGGCACCGCGTTAAGTATGGCCACTAAATAAGGTCAGAAAACTACGAAGGTCGCACAAGGCCGCACACTAAGACAGATATCTTGGTGTGAGTGTGAACAACAGTATATAAAAACCCTATGATATACGACGAAAGGATTATTATATCATCTACGACCAAACTATACACGAGCGGCAATTCACAGTTATATTCAACTTATCACTCTCGTAGTTGTGCATTTTAGTTCGTTATTTTAACCATTCTAAATTATCAGCTATTTATCGTCTATTTATTATTAAGTATTTTATTATAGTTATTAGTTACCATTTATCACGTTTAAATTATTGTTAAAATACAGTTTATTTTTATATAAAAAACCGTTTAATAATTCGAGCACTAACTTCCAAATCTCTCAAACTAACTTCCGCCCTCTTCAAGACATCTGTTACTCCAGGAATCAAACATCAAACGATTCCATTACATCTAATATCTGAATCCATTACATCTGGTGGCAGCGACTAGGATCCGAACAGCGATTCCAGTAAGTCAAATTTTTTATTCATATTTTATTTATTTAATTTTTTTCTTCTATTGTTTTATATAAGTTCAATCATATTGAACCAAAATTTTTTTTTGAAAATTTATGAAAACTAGGTCAAAGAAAATTCGTGCTATCACTATTAAAATTTCTGACCCTCAATCAGTATCTAACATGACCACTTATAATTTAAATGGTGTACAGATGTCCTTAGAAGAGGCTGTGCAACACCTCTTGGGTGAAAGAGAAAGGTCTGCACCTGCTCCCCCGGCCCAAGATAAAACATCCATAATAGCAAGCCTAAACCTCCTGAACCAAATTCCGTGTTTTGACGGAGAGCAAAATACAAATATTGAATTATTCCTAGAACAAGTCCAACGATGCGCTAGATTGTCAAGGTGGGACGACGAGACCACTTTAGAAGTCGTAGAATTCAAAATTTCGGGGACCGCCAAAACCTTTTATAATACTCAGAAATCACTACTTTTACGAGAAGGTAAGGTAGTTGATTTCAAAACAATTTCGAAACTGCTGCTCAATAGATATCACCAGGAGCAAACGCCTCTTATTCTATTACGACAAATTACAAACATGCAGGCATCCCCAGACGATTCGGTCGAGAAAATCGCCGATAAACTCCGCCACCTGCATGCATTAATTTCGGATAAGGCAGAAGCTAATCCGAAATTAACTTTACAAACAGTCCTTAATAAAATCACCACCGACACCTTCATAAGGTTACTACCCCAAAACCTCAGAAATGAAGTGCGCACCAAACTTCCCGAAACGCTAGACAGTGCTCTAGAATACACTACAGCACTGAGGGAAATCAAGGCGGCAGACTCTGCTCCGTCAGTTTTTGCGATAACGCCTAAGCCCAATATAACCAAACCGGTGGCTAAACAAAATAATCTACCGCCATCGCCATGTAAGTACTGCGGGAATATGCATTTCCATTCTGAATGCACGCATAAAAACAAAACCCCAGTATTTAACGTCGTCAAAAACCGTCCGTGTCGACATTGTTCAGGGCCGCATTTCGACAGGCATTGCACGGCCCCAAAAACAAAACCACGTACAAACTTCGGCAAATTTGCGCCACAGTCCAACAGATATAATAATTTTCAAAGGCGTCAACAGTCCACAACCCAACGCCAACCCACAAATACACCTCAAACTCACAGACCGCGTAGAACTTATTCGGAAGTGACAAGGGCGGCAACAACCAAATTTAATACCAGTGACAAACCGACCTGCCAGTATTGCGATAAATACGGCCATACTGCCCGAAATTGTTTCTTCGTCAAACCAAAAAACGGTTAAATTCCCGGCAGTCGCAGGCGGTTACCACAACTACGGCAGTCATCCCGGCTTTCACCTCTCAAGAAAACCTAATTGTAATCCTACGAATCAATAAAAAATTACTCCATGCTCTCGTGGATACAGGCGCCAGTCACAGTCTTATAGATTTTTCTTACTGTAAGAATAAGAAGCTTCAGCCTTCGGACATTTTACTTAAATCACTGACTGACCAAATTATACCAAATTACGGCGTCACGTCCCTTAAACTTCATGCGGACGGCGTCAAGAACGCACAATTTATGGGTGAATTCGTTGTGTCAAAGCTTCAAGGTGCATTCCAGGCTATACTCGGACGAGACATACTCACACACAACCAAGCCATTATAAATTTACGAACGCAGACACTCACATTAAACAAATGCAACATTCCATTCGCAAACTCGTCTCACTCACCCAGCATTAACACCACAGCCACACGGGTTGCCCAAAACGCTACAACTAAGACATAAAATTTCTGTACCACCACGTACTCAAACAGTAGAGACACACACTTTATATACTAAAGTGCCACACAACACAGAAATTTTACTAACTCAACACGAATCTCTGCCAAACGGCGTATACTTACCAAATTCTATTGCGCTAATCACTAACAACACGTGCACCATAAACATTATTAACACTTCATCGCACGAAATTAACATACAAAAACACTTACCAATTGCGCATATAGAATACGACTTTGACACTGACCTACCTACACACACTATTAACGCTGTACTGCCAAACGTTCAAGACGCAGAGAAAATATCTCTCTTCCAAGACGAACTGTACAACAAACTGACACACTTACCGGAACAGCAGAGACAAAACATCTTACAAGCTCTAGCTCCTTTTCACGATACATTCACACACGACAAGAACTTTCAGACAAAGTTCACTAACATCAAACACCACATAGACACTAAAGACCATCCTCCTATCGTGAGTCGTCCGTATAAGGTCGCTCACTCTGAGGCCCCAATCCTCAAAGCCCTTATACAGGACAGTCTCGATAGGGGTATTATCGAAGAAAGTAGCGGCAAATGGGCACACCCTGTCATACTAATAAAAAAGAAACACGCCACACATACAAACGTTGACATAAACAACATAGCACAGTTACGAAAACAATACAGATACGTAGTAGACCTTCGAAAACTGAACGCTATCACAACTAACGAAACTTACCCACTACCGGACATACAGTACATACTCTCCACACTACACAACACTCGATACTACACAGCCTTGGACATAAGCGGAACCTTTCATGGTATCCCCCTTGACGAGGAAAGCAAGGAGAAAACATCTTTCATCACCAACTTTGGCACATACCAATTCAGAGTCCTCCCATTCGGTCTAAAGACGGCTCCAATTTTATATCAAAGATTCATCGATAAAGTTATGACGGGCTATACCGGTGACCTATGTCATACCTTTATTGATGACATCTTGATATTTCACGGACAGACATTCGACGAACATCTCGACTCACTGACAAAAGTGCTGTCGCGTCTTCAAGCCGCCAACTTATGCGTAGATCTAGGTAAATGCCAATTCTTCAAAAATACTTGCAAATATCTAGGCTATGTCATAGGTTCGGATGGTATTCGACCAGATGAGGAAAAACTTAAGGCTGTAAAAGACTATCCTGTACCACGAAAATTAAAAGATGTGAGAGCATTTTTAGGATTCGTAGGATTCTACAGAAAATTTATCCCGAAGTTTTCTGAGATCGCCAAACCACTCTCCGACCTTACAAAAAAAGGCGTAAAATTTGAAGGGTCTCAAAACGCGCAACTGGCATTTGATACCTTAAAAACGTCACTAATTTCACCTCCGGTATTGGCATACCCTGATTATAAGCATGAATTTATATTAACCACGGATGCCAGCAACGTAGGTATTTCGGCCATATTAAGCCAAAATATAAACGGCAATGAAAGACCGATAGCGTTTTCTTCAAGGGTTTTAAATGAAACAGAGGCTAAATATTGCACCACAGAGCGTGAGCTACTAGCCATAATATTTGGCTGCAAAACATACAGGTATATTTTATAAGGCTATCGTTTTAAAATCGTTACCGATCATTCTGCGCTACAATGGCTTAAAAACATTAAAGACAGCCATAATAAATTATTCCGTTGGAGCATGAAGCTGGCGGAATTTGATTTTTATATTGAACATCGCTCCGGCAAAAACATTGCACACGCCGACGCACATAGTAGATACATTGCCTGCATAGACACGGATAATGATGAGTATTATCCAACCATTGACATAACAGAAATATTACACGCTCAACAAAATGACACAGAATGCCAACAACTTCTTAACACCCCACACTATTCTCTCGATGATCGCGGCATCATCATACACACAGCAGACAATCTCACACTAGTACCACACAATTTACGAAATACACTACTACGCGCTTTTCATGATGGCCCACTATCAGGACACTACGGCAACCACAAGACTTACGAACGTATCAAACTTTATTTTACATGGCCAAACTTATACAAAGACGTACAAGTCTACATACAAACTTGCCACAGTTGCGCCATACACAAAACACACATACACGACAAACCTCCATTAGGTAATTTCCAGGAACCTACAAACGTTTTTACAGCGTTATCCATTGACGTAGTAGGCCCCCTGGAAATTTCCACCAACACTACCACTAACGAGGAATATAAATATATCTTGACAGTCATCTGCCAATACTCTCGCTTTCTCGAAATGTTTCTTATGACAGATCAGAAAGCCGTGACTATTGCGCGGATACTCGTCAACGAAATATTCACTCGTTATGGTACACCTAAATACCTACTTACTGACTTAGGTACTAACTTTACACCTACAATAATATTACAAATTTGCACACTCCTCAAAATCAAAAAAGTTAACACGACGCCATACCACCCACAATCTAACGGACGATTAGAACGGATACACAAGACAATAGCAAACGCCATCTCGCATTACACTAACACACAATGGCACACTTACATACCACTCATCAAAGCCGCTCACAACTCTACACCCAATTCTTCTACACGCTACTCACCACACGAGCTCGTGTTCGGGAACAAATTCAAATTTCCATGGATATTGGACTACCCGGCACGAGACCTCGACAACTTCAACATACACACACGAACACTACACGACAAGATAAAACAAGTGCGTTCGGATGCAAAAATAAATAATCAAAAGGCAGCGAAAACAAAAGCAAAATATTATAACAGAAACACACACACATACAACGTCAATGACAACGTTTACCTAAAAACATTTAAAACCAACAACAAATTCGCACCCAAATTCACTGGACCTTATAAAATAGATAAGGTCTACCCAAATCACACTGTACGACTCACACTACACAACAACAAAAAAATCGTACACCAATCAAAAATCAAACCAGCCAACATTAGACCAACACCACAACAACAAAACAAGCATCCAATGGTTTTACGTACCCGCCGTAAACCATAAACACTCACACAAACACCACTTCCGGTGTTGGGAAAGGTTCACCACCTTAGTCCAGGGAGTTACATCCACAACACTCGCACACACACACACACACAAACATAAATTCGGCTTTACACAGACAGCCAATATAACAATTATTTAACAACAAATTATTTTCGTTTATTTTCTTTTACCGCCAACTTTATTAATAACCATTTTCTTGTACCGCCAATGGCACAAATATTAATTATGTTTCAGGTACACATTCCTTCTTACAAGGTGACTACAGAAATACTCACAATAAAAACAACCTCTTTAAAATTATATCTTCATTTAAAAATTTTAACAAAAATTGCTTCTTTGTTCAGTACAATAATACCAATGACAGGCAAACACAACAATTGAATCGAGACGGAAGACCAACACCCTTTTAACGAACAGAGACTATTATATCTTTAACAAAGGAGTTAACACGTGCACATAAACTTTTACAATTGTAAGTAACTAATCTCCTTCCAGTATATTATTTTATTTATTTATATATTTATTACAGGTCATTCACTTAAATATCAACTATTAATTTCAAAATTTATTTGTACATCCACTAATACAAATTTTGCAGCATCTCGTCACGGCCTAACTACAACGAGCTCATTACTTCGCAAAATCACTAGTGTACCCCAAAAATACGTCAAACGCATGTCACCCCCCCATTACTGCGTTTTATATACTTGCCATTTTCCTCGCATATATATATATATACATACATATTTAGATTTTATATAGTCTTAATCTATTAAGTTAGATTAAGTTAAGCTAAGTTAAAGTAAGAAGTCTAGACTAATCGACGAATCTCGAGATCCTAACCTTGAGCTCAACACCTATCCCACAAGCGCTTTCCCTTCTCCCCTTGCACGCAGCACGCATTGGGTAAATCAGTGGCATCAATTTATCGATAAAAATAAGAGGGCACAGTTTACAATTCTTATAAACAATATTAAAACGTGGTATACCAACTTTTACCTATCAATTCACTAGCATTTAAGTTTCTTTTATAATTTTATCAAATAATATAATTAATTTTCGATGTTTATATTTTCAATTGACATTTCTATGTCATCTACATATTAAATTTTTGATTTTATCAAATAATATAATTCATTTTCGATGTATATATTTTCAGTTGACATTTCTATGACATCTACATATTAAATTTTTGATTTTATCAAATAATATAATTCATTTTCGATGTTTATATATCCAATTGACAATTGGATAATATGTCATTTACATATTAATTCTTTGACATTTATAATTCATTTTTTTATGTTAATACTTTCAATTACAATTACGTATTAATTCTTTGACATGTTAATTCTTTCAATTACAATTACATATTAATTCTTTGACATTTATAATTCGTTTTTTTATGTTAATTCTTTCAATAACAATTACATATTAATTCCTTGACATTTATAATTCGTTTTTTATGTTAATTCTTTCAATTACAATTACATGTTAATTCCTTGATCTTTATAAATCAGTTACTATGTTTCAATAACAATTACATATCTGTATAATAAGTCTATTTTATAATTATGTTATCTTGTTAACCGATACAACTTACCTTATAATTCATTCATTATGTTATCTTATTACTGATTTAAATTACTTCCTATGTTATTATTTTCAATGGATATCTGTATAATAAGTCTATTTTATAATTTCATTCATTATGTTATCTTATTAACTGATATAATTTACTCCCTATGTTGATATTATCAATTTAATACGTTTACTTTATAATTACAACTGATATAAGTCATTTTTTTTTGTTATTAATTTCATTAACAATTATGTATTAATTCTTTGACTCTTATAATTCATTTCATATGTATAATTCATTTGCTATAATATTTACATATAATATTTTATGGTGACTCGATCAACCGATAATTGTATTTTTAACGAAACAACATAAGTTATTAACCTTATAATACTTTTAATCCTATATAATTAGTATTACTATCAATTTCTCATGGTTAAACTCATTGTTAAAAATTACACTGTCAAATTCTCAAAAGTTACAAAATTGCAATCTAAACTCATTGTTAAAAATTACAAAATTGCAATCCTATCAAACCATGAATTTTATAAACTATGTATACAAATTAACACGGTATAAATAATTGAACTAAAATGCACACTAACTAAATTAAATATATATATATACGGCACGCTCGTACTACGGCGAACATGCAAATTCAGCACCCGCCCCCGCAACAATTTTTTCATGCTGAAAAAATTTTCACCGGGGAGGGGATGATGTAATGACATGGCAAAGTCATGACATCGGCAAAGTACGCCAAAGAAATAATCAACAAAGGGAGAAAAACAGTAAAACTGTTGGCCGCCGACAGCCGCGGTCAACCAAACAAACACAAAGCCTTTTCATCAATTCTCACATCAAAAAGGCAGGCACCGCGTTAAGTATGGCCACTAAATAAGGTCAGAAAACTACGAAGGTCGCACAAGGCCGCACACTAAGACAGATATCTTGGTGTGAGTGTGAACAACAGTATATAAAAACCCTATGATATACGACGAAAGGATTATTATATCATCTACGACCAAACTATACACGAGCGGCAATTCACAGTTATATTCAACTTATCACTCTCGTAGTTGTGCATTTTAGTTCGTTATTTTAACCATTCTAAATTATCAGCTATTTATCTTCTATTTATTATTAAGTATTTTATTATAGTTATTAGTTTCCATTTATCACGTTTAAATTATTGTTAAAAGACAGTTTATTTTTATATAAAAAACCGTTTAATAATTCGAGCACTAACTTCCAAATCTCACAAACTAACTTCCGCCCTCTTCAAGACATCTGTTACTCCAGGAATCACACATCAAACGATTCCATTACATCTAATATCTGATTCCATTACATATATTTAATAATAACTTGTAATTATTTATATGCTCCACAACAAAAGGATGCGTAAAAGAAAATTTATGCAACCAGCTTCTGGACACGAAGGTTCAGGGCAAAATTCATCAACCGGAAATACCACTTTATTGATGTTTGTTTTAGTCTTCCAAGATTTTCTCCAAAAGGACTGCAACGACTTTCTACACTATTTATGCCTATCACTTTAATGTGAAACATTTTCCAGGGAATAATTGGGGGGGGGGTAGTTCTGAAGGAAAAAAATCGTTATGCTTTCCTCTAAACTCTAAAGCAACACTTCAGAACATATTAACTACATAAAATTAATTATACATATTAAAGCTTACATATTAACACTTATTCGTTTTATTAACTACATAAAATTAATTATACATATTAGAAGCGGAGGGAGGGAATTTCAAATTAATTATACACAATAGAAGCGGAGGGAGGGAATTTCGTTTTATTAACTACATAAAATTAATTATACATATTAGAAGCGGAGGGAGGGAATTTCAAATTAATTATACACATTAGAAGCGGAGGGAGGGAATTTCAAATTAATTATACACATTAGAAGGGGAGGGAGGGAATTTCAAATTAACTATACACATTAGAAGCGAAGGGAGGGAATTTCAAATTTGAAAAAAAAACAGTTAACCGAAAGTGCGATTTTACAGAATAGGTTTTTGAAATTTTTGAAAGTTGAATGTCAACTGCACAGATATAAACCAATCACTTTTATTTGTAACATTTTTTCGAATAAAAAATTATTTTAGATAGTTCTACGGAATTTCGTGACGTTAAATTCTAAATTACACGATGTTAGTTCAATGTTATTGGCGTTTTCCTCTGGATTCTTTCTATGGGCAGTATTTGTCCATAAAAAGTTCAGAAAAAACGCACTTCTGGTTGATGGATTTTGCTTGAAAACCTGTCTCAGATGTGGGTTATTACCTAAACGGAATACCGTGGCAACCAAGTCTGACGTTCCGGCGACATTTTGTTTTTGAGATATTTTGTAAAAACGCTGTGATACTCAATGGAACTGACTGCAATTTTTCGTTTTTAAGCAATCTACTTCCATACATACAGCCACAACACAGACACACATATACTTATAAACACACACACAGGCAGACCATTCGCTACAAACATTTTTTCGAACTCAGAGGACCTCAAACCCCAACCGGTGAAAATTCAATTACAATCTGACACGATCATAACTTTTCTATCTTAGCAAATAAGAGGATATATATTAAAACAGAACAAAAAACCTGAAGAAGGTATTTATTGTATTGCAGCCGAAGGCACGCCCACAGTAGTTGTTGCCGTTCATGAATATTTAACGGGTAAAGTGATACGAGGGAATTTGAGTTTTATCCATATGGCCGTGAAACCAATCCTCTCTCTTCTCTCTCTCTCTCTCTCTCTCTCTCTCACACACACACACACACACACACACACACACACACACAAATTCACAGAGTTCGGAATGTATAATATAGAAATTTGTGATTATACATTTATATAATTATATACAGATAATTTTTATATATATATATATAAAAAACAGATATTCAGTATAGATACAGATATAGATAAAACAGACTATATGCGGTACGAAAGTTAAACAGGGCAGAGTTCTCTTGCTCTGCCTCAGGTCTGCACACCAACTATCCTCTCTCCTCTCTCTGCCTCAGGTCTGCACACCAACTATCCTCTCTCCTCTCTCTTACGCTCGCTCTATCTTCATCTCCGCACTGTGGTTACTTATCACCATCACTACCTAACTAAAGTAACGTCTAGGAAATTTTCACTCCAAAATTTTTGGTGAGCATTACTGCTTGGTTTAGAAGTAAGCTGATTGGAGAGAAAACGATAAACTTATACTAAATATTTAACCACTGCCTTCATTATTATAATGATTTTGATTAGAGTAAACACTTAATATACTGAAGGGAAAACTTGCTTGGAACACATATATTGGCCAGCCCTGTTTTGGGTCGCCGGTTAGTAGTAAGTAAACATTATCTAATTCTAGTCAAAGTAATCTGGTGACCTAGGAACAACCACCAGCTGGACCAGCTTTATTACATAGTAACAATCTTAATTTCGGCTAAGCACTCATGACTCTCATGACGTCATAATAAATTTCTTCTCTGCAAGTGTGAGCTGCCGTCATATAAGTGGAACCTACCACAAATTTAAACCAAACAAGCTAAATAATACAGGAGACTGTGTTCACTTACAGACTTATGGACGGTAAACTTACAGGCAAACAGACATCCGCATATACGTCGCTTAAAGAATACCTCCTACAGCTACCTCAACATTACAACCTAAGGCAGTCTCAAGCCTCGCCTACATACCTTCAACAGATCCAGATAGGGTAGGCTCGAGGCAGTTTTCTACAAAAGATATACCTAGTAACTCCAACTTTCAAACAGCCCAGCCTCCCACGCCGCTCTATTAGCCTTACACTACACTTTCTCTTTCTCTTGCTTAACCTAAAGTCCTAGCACTATCTTTTTATACTAACATCCAAAATCATGAGTATAACAATTTAATTCTCTAACTCAATGGAGTTAGAGAAAGTTATACATGCTCTACAAAACCTTTTCTGTAATCATGAATCTGGTAGCACAATATCAATTAAGCAGCTTACGATTTTGATCAGTCGTAGAACGGAAATTGCCCCAACAATATGAAAGATCCCAGAATAGGCGCAGAACCAGAACCAATAAATCAGCCTCAATGAATTAGGAAAGCTGACAGAAAATGGAAGTAGGCTCGAACATCATCTACTATTTAAAACCACTAAACCACTAGCAGATGGGGACCATACTAAACCTGGCAACCATAGGTGAGGACAGATCGTGACACAGATCTGAAAATATCGAACTTGGCCGAAAGAGGGATGTTGTCATTTGAAAATAGATTTGACCAGACAGTGTTAAGACCCAACAAGGCATGGCGAGCAGAGTTTGAAAAATGCGAAGCGAGAGTAAGAGAAGGGGCCATCGTAATTCCTAGATATTTATAACGGTTGACTACCTTTACCAGCTGGTCATCAAACCTCCAGGACTCATTTTTACTAACTCTCCCTCCGCTCTTCCTAAACATCATGATGTTTGACTTAGAAAGGTTTACCGTCAAGTTCCACCGTTTAACATAACTTTCAAGTTCATTCATCATAATTTGCAGCGCCACCGGGCTATCTGCCAATATAACTATGTCGTCTGCGAATAATAACAGCTTTATTCCATAACCCTTAATCCATATTCCTCCATGTAGGCTTTCCATAAGATCATTTATAAATAGAATAAATAAAAGTGGGCTGAGCTTACAACCCAGCTGGATCCCAGAAAACGTTTCAAATGGTGTCCAAACCGATAATTTGGTTTTGTGTAGAGGCCGGATATTGCTTTAATAAATTTTGTAGAAACGCCTAACTGCGCGAGTTTAAACATTAATGCACTTCTATCAACGGAATCAAAGGCTGATTTAAAGTCAACAAAAAAGCAGTAGATTTTTTTTTACACCTTCGTGCCATTTCAATTCAATTAAATTTATAAGGATGAAAATATTATCTACTGTAGAGTAACCTTCTCTAAACCCGGCCTGCTCCTCACAAAGCAAGCGCTTCTTACTCACCAAGGACTTCAATCTCTCTGCAAGCAAACTGGTGCATATTTTCTTAAAACTATCCCTCTGTAGTTCACCCCCAAATTGATATCACCCTTCTTATGTAAGGGGAGTACGGTGGCTTCGTTCATACCAAACCATTTCAAAAAATGCAATTTAGCAGCATGAGTGAAAACCTTTGTGGAGCAAATTGGTAGAATTCATAAGAAATGTCATCTACCTTGGCGCTTTTCCAGTCTTAAACCTTTTTAGTACACCCTCTAGTTCATCAATGCTGAAAGGGCTATTAAGGACTCATCTAATACCCACGGCAGAGCATACTGTGTAGAAAGAGCGACTTGCGGAGAGTTATAGAGCTGATAAAAATGATCTTCCCAATCTTTCATTTGTATATTCCCCCCCCCCATTTATAGTGTCGCTGCTTGAATTTATTAATCTCGCTCCAAAATTGACTCGAACCCCTGGCACGTTTAATAGAGTCGGCAGCCTCGAGGAAGTAGTTTTCACGTTTTCGATCGCAAAGTTTTCTGTATTTATTTTTTTCTATAAGATACTGTTCCCACACTAAATTCGCGTCTGATTTTCTAAATAAATTGAATAACATGAATTCTGTCCCTTTTTTTTTAACACTCTATCAAACCAAGGGTGAATAGGTTTAATGAATTCTACGTGAGGCTGCATAAACTTCGCGCTACTTCTAATAATTTCCTTCATCGACTCTAGGTCTCCAGCATTGTATTTTCATAACTTTCAATTCTCTCTTCTATTTTATTTTTATATCTCAGAGATTCAGAATTTTTCCAAACTAACTTCGGCCTAACTGATAGAAATTCCACCTTGTACTCCTCAAACTCCAGCTATAAACACAA
Organism: Triatoma infestans; assembly: GCA_011037195.1. Lineage (NCBI taxonomy): Eukaryota > Metazoa > Arthropoda > Insecta > Hemiptera > Reduviidae > Triatoma > Triatoma infestans. Next base: position 47,273 of record JAAEAF010000317.1, read on the forward strand.
CTCAATCGCCATGTGGTCAGACCAAAACACATTTTGCACAGAAAAATCCCTAACTGCTTCTATTCTACTGATAGAGATGGTAGTCAAATCTATTACGGAGCATCCCCTTGGGCCAATATAAGTATATTCCCCCTGTGAATCACCTGAGGATCTCCCATTTAATATCAAAAACCCATTATCATCAAAAAAATCTAGTAACATTTAACCCTCTGAGTTAACCGTTTTGTCTCTCGTCTGCCTCAATGCAGAACAACATCCCAAATCCAGTAAGCCCTCCTCAATGCCCTAACCATCCCCTAATCTAGCATTCCAATCACCAATCAACAAAAACTGCAAATGATTATTAACAACAATAAATTCATAAAGAAGATTAAAATTTTCTTTCCAATTATTTGGACCTAGATATATTAGTAATAAATGTAATTTTTCTGGCGCACTAATCTTAATTTCTAATAAATCAATACCACTATTATTATTATAAATTTATATATATCTTTAGAAATAAGCTCAGTTCTGCAATGGATCAACAGATCTACCATACCCCGTCCAAATTTTGAAATTCTTGTTGCCGGGACCCACACCAATTTATAATTTTGAAAATAGGTAGAATAAAAAATCTCATCTTTATCCTCTAAAAATGTTTCACAGAAGCAAACAATATCATAATTATTAATAAAATTATTGAAAAATGAATCTTGAACTTTGTTTTTAATACTACAAATGTAACTTAAGATATTCAAAACTTTATAATGCTCATTAGAATTAATATTTTTAGATATACCTTGACAGACAGACTTTACGTGCTAACCGAAATTAATTTTCTTCTTATCCGCAGCAACGGTATGACTCGAAGTGGACGCAGTAAATGCAAAAAAGACCTCGGAGTTGCCCCCTCTACACTCCGCCTGCTACATTCTTCTTGGGTAGCCCCCCTCTTTCCCTCACACACTGCCCTCTTTCATCCTAGTGTATGCTTTATTATCCATGAAGAGAATATCATTTCTTACGAAGAATTTTTTATCCTTATCCTGTTGGTACATTTCTCGCCTGAACTGAAAAAGCTACTGATCCTGAACTGAAAAAGACTACTTAGCCTAATCGCATAAGAGTAGTCTTTATTTACAAAGAAACCTGTTCCCTTAAGCTTTTAGTATTGTTCAAAATATTCCAAATAGTTTTGTTACTACTAAACATCGCCTTTATTACCCTCTTCTCTTCACCAGGCACCATGATATCAACGGTGTTTTAAATATCATTGCTTGACACTTTAACTTCCAAAATATCTCCACAAAATTTGCTTACGATTTCTTCATTCGAACCTTTCAAATCGTCCAAACCGAAAAAATCAAGTTATTTCTTCTGTTGTAGGCCTCTAACGCTTCTACTCTATTTTCCAAAACTTCATTTTTCGCACGTAATTCTTCTACTGCAGATTTTAAAGTTTTATTTTCATCTTGTAAAAGCTCTTTGCAAATCTTTAGCTCATCTATATCTTCTTGCGTGCATCTATATCTCGGAGTCTATTAATACACACAACTACTTTAATCAATTTTTCTTAGAATTTTTTCAACTTCACTTCCTTCTTCCAACAGGTTTATTGACCTAAGTTTCTTTTCTAATTTTAATTTTTTCTTCCTTAGTTTCGGGAGAAGAACTTGATCTTTTAATTGCTTCCTTTTTTTGCGGTCGGGTGGAATCATATTTTGAAACTACGAAATCTTTTATAGATCCAGGCATTAATAAATTGATAAAAAAGGTAAATAAAAAATTAGAAATTTTCCAGTTCAGCTTTAACAGATTTTCATTTGAAAATAGGTAAATACAAAATAATTACTTAGGTTTAGATATATCAATAGACGGGGCCAAACTTCAAAGATATACAATCAGACAAACAATAGTGATAAATATGGAAGGGAATAGCTAAGTGTACTGGACTCCCACGCGGAGGACCCGGGTTCGAGTCCACCTGTGCTGCCCTTAAGATTTTTTCTTCCTAGGAGCCTCTGCAGCTCACTGTCCGGTGATGGAGAGTGTTGTTTGTAACGAGAGAACACTGTCCGGAGGCCGGCAGTGCACTGAGAAGGCTACGGGCGCCAATGACCATAGATGTTGACGCGCCTTAAATTAAAAAAAATTTAAAAAAAATAGTGATAATATTTGCCGTACAACTACTGTTCTCCCCACTACTCACTGCACTGACTTCAAACTATTAAAACTGCCCCAAGGTCATAAGATTTAATAAATTAAATAGCTTATTTCCAAATAACTGCTCGATAAAAGTTTATGAAAATTCACAGTATTAATTAACTACAGCTAATCTATAGGTATGCAAAAATTCACAACAACAAACGCTTACAACCGCAGAAGAAGAAATAAAAGTTAAGAACAACGATAGGTAGTGTATGAAAGCTCTAGCACAGCACTCTCCGTCTGTATCAATATTTCTTTTTTGAGATGTTTTGTAAATCCATACCCACACAGCACAACTCAAATACAGATCTCATTGGCTAATACCATTTTGACTTTCTCTCAGGGTGGTCGGAGAAAATATTGTGATTCCCTAAAACCATTCGCTCAAATTATGTTAGAGAATTATATAAACTGAAAAGGAACTTTAAAGAAAACATAACACCCTCCCCCCCAAAACCACTTTTAAATGAATTTTCCCGGAAAACAAGTTTCAAATAAAAGTCATCACACTATGCAGTAGTGAATAAAGAAAATCAATGGAGTTGTTATCGAGAACATCTCCCCAGTTAGCAATTCAACTAAATACGCACCCACCGCCCTATTTCCCTTTTATCCAGCCACATTCTCGAAATTGAATTTTCACTGGAAATACATGTTTTGTTGTTGCCCCCCCCCTTCAACTAAAAAACTATTCTTAGCGAATGCCTGTCTGTATTTATGAATGAGTGTGTGAGTTCGAACTAATACCTTAAAAACGAAAAGTTGCAGGAAGCTCAAATTTGGTATTCCGGTCTAGGTACCACTACCACCGCATCAGACATGAAGATTTCGGGCAAAATCCATCAACCGGAAATGTGGCTTTACTAAATGGTTTTCCACTTTTTAATGATTTTTTTCGAAATCGGCGCCAACGATTTTTTTAAAATTCGTGCACTACCTTCACACATAAATACCGACCACTTTTATTTTCTCGGGAAAATTGATTTTTTAACGGTTCCGGGAAATCAGTAGCATTACCCCCTCCATAATATTAATGTACATTAGTGGCATTGAGAGAATTCCAAATTTGAAGAAATACGTTTACGGGAAGTGCGATTTTACAGAATAGGTTTTTCAGTTTTTTTGGAATTTTCTTGAAGACGGTTACAATGATTTTCTTTAAACCTGGAATACTTGCTGCGTCAGAGACATTTTTCTGAAAAAGTTTATTTTAGAGGGGTATTGGCCGTCTGTCACTTAGTTTAAAATTAAATTGCACAAGCTTTTATTAAACTGGACATACAGCGCTCACATAAGGCCGCTCAGGTATCCATTGCCAGCTGTATGGAGTATTACGAAGACAGATGCAATATGGACATCAATGGCTGCAATCGTAAGTATACCCAACCATAAATAAGTAGAGTAATAATTAAAAGTTCCCCTTGTAGACCAGTTTCTGTAGTAATGGCCATCCTAATATGTACATATGAGTTGTATTGTGTTGAGTAGGGGTGAGCGATCATTCATATTGCCGCTTGCCAGATCGATATTCAGTAGATGGGGCGATCGTTGTCGCCTCCTCCACCACCCGGCAATACCAACCGTACTGGTGGCCCTCCATTACCACCCCTGAGATATCACACTTATCTTGTGACCTCCATTTCTAAATACATCCCCAATCTTATTTACGTCCCTACATGCTTCACCCGTTTTCTGCCGCCCCTCTTTACCACGAGTGGGCGGCTGATATTGCCAACTTTATCACCATCCCCCAGCGCTGGCGGCAATACTGTTCTAGTTATTATAAATCTGCCTCCCACCATTTGGCTCAGCTACAATTAACCGCACGTCACATTACAATGAAATCAATTTCATTCTCAACACTCGAATTAAGACTACTATTTTTATATATTTATTTGTATTCATAATTATTATTGCTGCTATTAAGTGGATGCACAGCAATCTAATCATCTTTCGATAACGTGATATCACGCAAATAAATTAGGTTTCGAGGTACACCACCTTCTAATCCGAATCAAAGGTTCGGTTAAAATCTGCCAAAACATCTCGAAAATGACCCGAAAAATTTGCTGTTAACTTGATAATAAAAACATAAAATATCATATAAGTCTTATGTTTGATTTTTACCCTCGTTTACTATATAGTGATACAATTATTGGATTATAGTGCAGAAAAAGAACTTTTATGTCAACGTTTCAATCCTTGAATCAGAACTTCATCAGGGTTGTATTTGTTAAAAAAAAAAAAAAAAAACAATATACAAGGCAAATTTTGATAAAATCATGGTAATAAATAAATCTTACCACTAAATTTTGTTTTAAAACTATCTCTTTAAACTATTACATTTTGCTGGACTGTTACACTAATTTTAATCTATTGCACAATAGGTTACTTTGCTGGGAATTTCAACCGATCACATTACATTATTATAGTATACAATAAACTGACAGCTACAATAGCAATATTATCTCAATATACAATAGCAATATAATATACAATTTGAGAGATTTTGTTCACACACACACACACACACACACATATACACAGACCATTCGCTGAAAACATTTACGTACTCAGGGAACACATTATTTACGTACACATGCAGCCTTCTTTCGGCATTCGTGGTGTTCGCATCGTGAGCAGTTCTTTTTAAATCAAAATTATTGCTAAGTTTATTTATTTATTTTATTTTTTTCATATTGTGACTGCGTTCATTTTTAATTACCGTGGCGGCTTCATTTATGGATTAGTTTGTACCCTGGGAGTATTTTTAACCATTTTCTGTTGTGTATTAAATCTTTTACAGGGTAAGCAACTCTCTGCAGTGCTGATAAACATGAACTTATTCTTATTTTCCATTTTTTTGTATAATAATTTTCTTCTTTTTCTCTTAATTTTCTTTGGATTTTTTAATTATTTATATCCAGTCTGTATTGTATATATATTTTTTGTTTAATTATTAATTGGGGACTTGAATAATCAATTGTAGTGTACTGCTCCAAAATATGGACCTGGACAGTGGAGGGGGCCTCGGCCCTCCTCCTGGTGAATCATCAAATGACACTTCAATCTCAGACAAGTACAATCCAATTTTGACTAGCCAAACTAATGCTCTACTTTAGTAACATCAACCAAGGAAAATATTGATAAAGCGTGTGAAATCAACAATATGAAGGTAGATGGCTCCTACTTAAATCATAAAACTAATAAAAGAAAGAAACGAACGGTAGAAGAATTGGACAGAACTGCAAGCAAAATTCTTGTAACTGACAATTCCCCCTCTATCGAGAATGACAACCGACAAAGATACATGCAGTTTAGTACTATAAACAGATACAAACTAACAGACATAGGACCGCATTTTGTAAATGTTGAGGGCACAAATGGTCACATTGGAAAATTTCATAGAATGTCATCGATAAATGGCTGTATCATAAGTAGATACTTATCAATATAAGAATGAAATATTGATCATTACTGTAATGGGTGGAAGGCTCAGAGTGGAAGCTAAAACATTGCAGGCAGCCAATGAAATTGTGACAGTGGAAATATTAAAAAAAAAAACATTATAGCCTATATTCCAAATTATTTGATTACTAAAAATGGTGTAATTAGAGGAGTTGACAGAGATCTGGACGAAAATGAAATATTAATAGTTATGAACTCGCCTGTCAGACCTATACGCGTCAGATGAATAACAAAAAAAGTATTTACGAATGATAAGAAGGTTATTGAAAAGCTAGCAACCTATGTAATTACCTTCGACTCACAAGTATTACCTGATTATGTGACTATATATGGTGCTAGATGTCGTGTAGATCCATATATCCCCCCCGCTAAAACAATGTAATAACTGCTTGTGATTTCGGCATTCGGAGGAGTAGTGCCGCAGTAAAGCGCGGTGCGATAATTGCGCGGGTGAACATCACAGTAGGTAAGGCCTGCAGACAAATCTAACAATCCCGTTTGTATTCACTGTAATGGGAATCATAAAGCAACAAGTAAGGAATGCCCCATTCGTGTTATTCATAACAACACTGTTATAGACAAAGAGAAGAAGAAAAGTTATTTTGAAATAATAACTAAAAATAAATTTGACCTATTGAAAGAAACAGACACGTTTCCTGAACTACAAACTCCATACGTACCTATTTCAATTTTTTTTAAACCCAGAAACAATAGCGAAAATATCTGTAATAAAATAAAAAGAAATTCGAAATTGTTCAACCAAAACAAAGTAACTGAAAATGAAATATAGCAAAAAGATATACAAAGTATCGGTCTATAACACTAAAAGTACTTAGATAGACAAAAAACAGTCAACTAGTTAGTGATAACAACACTAACATAACTAATATGGAACATACAAACAAACAAGATCGTAGAAGCAAAATTAAATGCACACAAAACGTAGAGCATCTTAAGAAATTAATTTATAAAATTAAAAATCGAAACATACTTAAATACAGATCAGATATTTCGAGACATCGGTTCTACCCTAGAAAATATATTACAAGAATACGAACATCAGCAATGTTGCCTATAAGTGAAGAAAACAACACAACTAACACCACTCAAGTTAAATTCGCTGAAGATCCGGGAGAACATTATTCCGAATCTAGTGCATTTCAATAATATAACGAATTAAAATTTAACAATAGTGTTATATTAGTGCAAACACATTATTTTTAACTAATACTATTAGACCATAAACATTGAAATGATCAAAAATGCTCTAATGAACATACTACAAATCAATATCAGATCAATAAAAGCTAATAGAGAAGTACTAGAAACAAGCATGAAAATTAATCAAATCGACGATGCTATAATTTCAGAAACTTGGCTACATCCCCAACCAATTTATCTGGCTATAAGTGCGTCCGATCAGATAGAGAGGATGGTTACGGAGGCACGGCACTGTTTATATCTAACAAATTTTGTTTTACTCAAATAGATATTAACCGTGAATTTGCAATGACATAATACAGACATGTGGCATCAAAGTCAAGCAAAATAACCGATCTATTACCATTATCTCTGTTTACTGTTGTCCAAACCACAAATCAACGGAATCTTTCTGGCCCTCATTGGTTGATTCGTTGGGCCTATGTTCGCTCTTATTATGTGGAGATTTTAAGGCCCACCATAGAAGTTACGGATGCTCGATGAAGATTTTGAAGGTAGGCACTTAGTTGAATTTTTACAGGAAAATAATCTGTGTGTATTAAACGATGGATCTCCTACTATCACTCTTTGTTGTTGAGGTTGGTTCCGCACCAAATTTTGCTCTGTGCAATCTGTGTCATCACACTGTGTGACAAACGCATCCTGAACATGGGCGAACGCCCGAAACCGGTCAATGACCACAAAAAGAAGCAGGCTATCACGGAAAACGCCTCTGATGCAAACACTCCTTCCTTTTCTGCTGTTGATGCATCCATTGCTTCTCCTATATTGGCGACAGAAAGTGAATGGCTATCATGAACGAACCATTAGGGTCGGATCACATAGGCATTAGAATTAGAGTTGGCATTATGACTGCACCTTCTCAAGGATCTTACACTAGGCGTTCTAAGTGGAAACTAGATCAAGCGAATTGGGATAAGTACCGTAAACTAATGGACGTAAATATCGGTAATCTAAAAATCGATAGAAATGATCCCGCTGGAATGTACTATTCTTTTGTACAATAAATAAATTCAGCCGCAGAAAAATCTATCCCTTGTTTCGAAGCCTATCGTGGTACCAAACATAGAACTCCACGACCTTGGTGGGACAAGCAGTGTACAAAGCCCGTCAGGAAAACATTACAGCTTTAGAACTTTTTAAAAGACAACATACTCTAATTAACTTTCTGAACGGTAAAAAATTCACAGCTAAGTGTCGCAGAATTAATAAAATTAAAAAGCGAGCAAAATGGATTCAGTTTTGCGGCGAATTCAATATAAATATGCCTACAAAACGTATATGGGAAAAGATAAAAGCTCTGAAAGTAGGTTACAAAGATATTAGCCCACTTCCCACCAATTCTAACTGGATCTTGGACTTAATACAAAACCTAACTCCTGATTATATTCCTCAATTTATACCGATATATCACTTAAACCATTTGACTCATAAACTGGACGAACCATTTACCATGGATGAACTCAACTGCACCCTCAAAACAAATACTTGTCCTGGTCTTGACGGAATACACTATGCCATGCTACATCAGTTATCCATTAGCAGCAAAGAAGCCTTTCTGCAGATAATTAATACTGTTTGGATGAACCACACCTTTATTAAAGACTGGTACACTCACCTAATAATTCCTCTCCTTAAACTTGGCAAAGACCCCAATGATTCTCTGGCATATCGCCCCATTGTTATCTTGGTAGGAAAAACTCTTGAACGTATGATGAAAATGAGACTAGATTGGGAGTTAGAATCTGAAGGTCTGCTACCAAAATACCAACATGAACTTAGAAAGCAGTAACAATTGTCATATCCTTTTACAAACATGAACCTGAACTTTCTAAAACTATTAAGGCCATATCGTTATCTGAAAAACTTGAAAGCTACTTTCCTAATTCACGGTATATTTATAGAGATGGAGCCAAGAATAGTAATGGTGTGGATTGCGCCTTTTATGACACCTACTATAACAAGAAGCTCTAACTAATCTGCAACTTCACAAGGTAAACAAAAAAAAATTGTCACGACCCCAACACTTCCTCTCACCAGGAGGAGTAATACATATGTAAACTGAATTGAATATGTATGTAGCAAATGTGCTGATTGTATATATATGTTTTTTTGTTCTATGGTCATTGTTGGTATTTTTTGTTGTATGGTCAAAGAACTATGTCAACATCTATGGTCATTGGCGCCCCAAGCCTTCTCAGTGCACTGCCGGCCTCCGGACAGTGTTCTCTCTTACAGACAACACTGTCCATCACAGTAGAGGCTCCTTAGGAAGAAAAAAATCTAAGGATAGCACAGCTGGACTCGAACCCGGGATCTCTGCGTGGGAGCCCAGTACGCTAATCACTTAGCTATTCCGTTCCCTGAATGTATATAATGTTTAATAATATTAATTAAGTAATTAATTATAAATAATAAACTGTATGCTCTATAATTAGATTGTTTCTAAATTTAATAAATCTATTTTATGAAGATAATACTAGTTTTCGTTCAAAGACAGGAAATACTAACGAACACATTACAAGATTTTTTATTACTTCCTTCATATTCCTAATAAGAGAAAGTATTATGATCGTGCTAGATTTTTGAATTTGAATTTTTATCAGAAATACATGTTTTGAGGCCCGTGAATACGAAAAAATGTTTTTAGCGAATGGTTTGTGTGTTTGTGTGTGTGTGAACAGAACATCTCAAAAATGAAAAGTTGCAGGAAGCTGAAACTTGATATTCCGTTTAGGCACTGCCATCGATTCTGACATGAAGATTTCCAGCAGAATCCATCAACCGGATGTGCAACTTTACTGAATGTTTGTTTTTTCAGTTTCTCATGATTTTCTCAAAAACAGCTTTTCTTCATATTTCGTAAACTAAAAAAGTAAAGTAAAGTAAAGTTATGCCTATTTTTTCAGGCGGGCTTAACGTCCAACTACCAAATTAGGTGTCGTGGACGGGGGCGGAAACACCTACTTTACTATTAACATTTTTTAAACAAATATAAAATTTAGCAGTTATACGCTGGACTCGAACTGGGGTCCTCCCACTTACAAGTCCATGCTCATAACCACTACACCAACACCCGCCCCTCTTTCGTAAACTATCTGCTTACATAAATACCTATCACTTTTACTTGAAACTTTGGGGGGGCCCAGAAGGGGGGGTTCTGTGGGAACAGAAGCATTATGCTTCCTCTAAAGTCTCCTTCAGTATATCGTTTTACCACCTACATAATATTAATACACAATTGATAGAATTCCAAATTTGAAGAAAATCGGCTAACCAAAAGTGCGATTTTACAGAACAAGTGTTGGTATTTTCTCGGCACCGTTACAACGATTTCCTTTAAACTTGGACTGATTGCTGCACAAACAGAAACGTGTCACTTTTATTGGAAACATTTTTTCTGAAAAAAATTATTTTTGATAGGTGTGTGTGTGTGTGTGTGTGTGTGTGTGGAATTTCAACTGTTATTATATATAGATGTTTTTTCATGCCCGATATTTGACAGAGCGTCAATAATCAACACTCAATGTCAAAACCAAAATAAAATACTGCCGAACATTTCGAAACAACTTTCGAATAAAAGAATATGTAATTTATATGCTCCTCTCACTTCTTATTATAAATAAATCAACCTACTCCCTACCACTACAGCCTAAAGTACCATTCTGAAGTGATTACACTTGTATAGCATCAAAATAAATTGTATTTGAAATTTCATAACTGAATAAACCAACATTGATAAAGAGCTTTCACATTTATTAAAGATGGAATGAAAAATAAGGGGGAAAAATAGAGAAAAGAATAAGAAAATTGCTGAGGTAGATTTGTTCGTTTGTACGTAACTACAAGAACAAGGGCAATGTTGAGGTAAGCGATGAATGGTCGACAAAGTGGAAGTAATCCCCTGCAGGGGGTAGAGAGAGTTGAGAGATTCGTCGGGCGGCAAATATTGAAACGACGAGCTTCTTTCACTTGACAGCACAACATCTTCTTTATAGCAGACCCCATCAGCATCTAGTATGTGTGTTGTATGTGTGTGCGAGATTTGTAGTAGAGCGTTCGCCCAGATTCCCTCTCTCGCTTTGGAGATCAACCAACAGGCACAACCAACAGACCTAGCAAGCGGGTACAGACTCAATTTGCCGCCAAATCATCCTAACGTCATCAACTCCCTAATTCTATCTCCTTCTCTTTATTTCCCTGCCATATAGTATATGTATATATATATAAGCATTTGTAGTTGCAATAACATTATCCTATTCCATCTGAACATTGACCTGGCGGTTGGATTCCATTCAAAGTTGGCATTCATCTTTGTATTTGATCTAACTAGATGGGGAAAAGTACAACATACTGAAATGATATATTTATATGAAAGAAGTAACGTTTTTCTCAACAGACTCTTCAAAATCAAATTCTCGGACAATATTACTGTTGCGATCACAATAAATGTTTGTTTTACGGTTTAAGTACTGTTGCGATCGGTTTTTTTATTCGAAATTGAGTTTCACTGCAAATATACACTTTGAGGTGTCCCTATGGCTTGAAAAGGTTCTTAGAATTGGTCTCTCACGGTCACACACACACTCTCGGTGTAGATCCGTAAATAGTACAGCTCAAACATGACCAATCACAGAAAGCTCAAACCTGACTTTATTTCCGGTGGGCACTATCACGCAACCGACAGCTAGTTGTTAACAATCAAATTCTCTCCATTTTACTGAATGGATGTTTCAGTTTTTTGCCCCAATTTTTCTCGCTGATAGCTCCTGAGATTTTCATTAATTCCGTCCATGCATATTGCGCACATCACCCATGCATATTGCGCACATCACTTTTTACTAGGAACATTTTTCTGGGAAAATCTATTTTTGAAAGTTTATGGTGAACTTATGATTTCAATAAATCGCTAATTTTACATTAAAATCATGTTGCATTTTATTTTAATGACCTTTTAATACATTTAGTTCTAAATGACAATAATGTTCTTAACTATTCAGGTGTTTCTAAATGATTTCTTTTGGACAATGGCCCCTACGTAATGAACACATTGATGGACATGAATAAAACACCCATAATAATGGCCGCACAATAAAGCAGAACATTGGTAAATTTCTGTAAATAATGTGCTATATTTATAAGATTTAACAAAATATTAAATTCAGTTATAAAACAGAGATATTCAAATTAAAGGGAAATGCATTTGAAAACTTAATTAAATATAAAGAAGTGAATATTCAAATAATTAATTAATTTTATAATGATTATTAAAATAATGAATGAATATTAAAGAGTAATGTCAGTAATATTTATTAAAAAAGCTGGTAACAAACATGCTTTATATATCATTCATTATCTTGTACTCGTGGAGTGGCTGATGAGAAAACAGGTGAATGCCTGTGACTTTTGAAGTGACAAATAGAAATTGTGCTACATGGGCTGATAAACTTCTTGTTTTCGTGCAGTAGTAAAGGTTTTGCATATGATGGCAAAACTGAATCATCGAAATTTCATGTCGCTTTCTTCGACTGAAGAAAGATCAACGACTGAAAATTCCTCCGCATTATTAATTAGGGTGCTCTTATAATAAAATAAGTCACTACTGATCGTCTGTATAGAATTTTAACCATTTAATATTTAGCCAATAAATAGGTTCCCCCATTTTCATTATTCTCCGGTGTACCAAATGGCGGTTATGTATTTTGCTAAAATTTAGAAAATCATTTCCCTCCATTTCGGTAACTTCTAAAAAGGGTTCATTTTGAACATTTTTATAAAGTTTATCCAATCATGTGGGACTTGAATGTTTGCTGCTGTCTTTGCCGCTTCGACAGACGCTTGGACAGCGTCTGCTTCAATATGGGAGTATCCAGGCTTCAAAAACTTGTAATGTTCCTAGTTGTATTTCCTGTAATAAATAACCGCTATTTTATTTCTTTCATTATGTAACAAAGCGGGATTGCCATGTAATATGGCGGTTCTGTTCAGATCATGAGTGCCGTATAAAAATCATATTTCAATATTTTTTGGGCGGCTTAATATAAATTTTTGAAGACAGAACCAGATTTGTTGACCTCCACGCCCAGCTATAGTGTCATTCCATAAATAGCAAGTCCCTACTCTATCTCGTAGGGTAGTGTGGCAAATAGTTAGATTGTAAGTCCATAACAGCCTTTTATAAAAAGAAATCCCATTTCTCAAAAACTATGTGGGCAAACATTTCTCGAGGTCAAATGATGCCAAAGCATATCGCTCATCAGACTTGCTTAATGCCTTATCATTTGCTTTTTGATCGTAAAATTTAAGTCTCTTCTTTTTGTTGGATAAGTATAATCTTGTTTTGTCCATCAGTTGACATTAAAGACTGCAATGCGAATTTTGGCCTGTGCATTTTGCACATTTATCACTTTTAGGTGCATGAAATGACAAATTGAATTCTTCATTAAAGACTAAGCGATATTGCGCTTCCTTTAACATTTCTCTCTTTTTATCTTTGCATTTACTCACATAAAGCTGAGGCATTTTTACATTATCTCTGGAGAGCCCAAACACTCTTTCAAACCCACTGACTGTGCAATACAAATTGAATATTTAAAAACCAAAAATCTGATGTGAACACACTCACACTACTTTCCCTTCCTGCAGTAGTAACACAGTTATAGTTGACTAATTTTGTTTCGAACTTATAATTCTCTTACTAAATGTTTATTTATTTTCAATTTTATATCAATGGGAGGAATTTAAATTTAATGAGAGTGACTTTTTTTTAAGGATAGCATAGCCTGCCCCCCCCACCAAAACTTTTTTAAATGAATTTTCTAGAAAAACTGTTTACGGCCAACCGATTTTCTTCAAACCTGTAATTTTGGCAACATATTTATTCCTAATTAATGTTACTTAATTTATGATTTTATAATAAACAAAATTGCACTTTGGAGGAGACCATAATCCCACCCTCCAAGCTCTTAAATGAATTTTCCCAGGAAATTTCAAATAAAAGTTGTAGCTCTGTAAATGCTAACGAACAACCTGCAAAAAAAACAAAACACAAAAATGTCGTCAGTAAATTGGTGCTGAATATGAGATAACTTCCTGCGGGTTCCGTGATAATACCAAAACGGAATGAACTTTGAAATTTCTGTGGTTCGAATTTTGGTTTTTGAGAAATGCTGTTCACATACAAACATAAATATCGTTTTATATATACATATATATATATATATACTCACACACATACACAAACCCACATTTTCTGAAAATCACTTTTTCTGACCCAGGGGACCTCAAAACGTGTATTTCTCGTGAAAACTCGATATCGAAAATTTGACTCGGTTACAATACTTCCCTGTTAATAGCAGTAAGAGAAAGTAAAAATAGTAACTAGATGTGCGATCTGTCAGAATTTTAGTTTCCGAGGGGGGGGGGATCTCGATCTGGCTTCAACTGTTCCTATCGTTAGTTTGGATGATTTCCATTGGTCAATGTTTCAACTAAAACTTGTCGATTGTCAGATGTATAATTGATATAACAAATTTAAAGGAAAACTGTCAAAATTATTTTCAGCAAAAACCGAGAAAACCAGAAAAATCTATTTTTAGTAAAGTTGCAGTAAAGATTGACTGATGGTGATCAAAATTTTGTTGACAGGTCTCCATGACAGGATCCGAATGAAATATATCAACTTTCAACTTCCTGCGATTTCTCTTTTTTAAAGATACACCCAAAGACTCTTGGCTAAAAACATTTCTTTCGTTTTCGTGGAATTACTAAACATGTAATTCTGGAGAAAGAACTTAATTTCAAAAATTTGACACAAATAAAATTACTTCATCTTATAAGTTCCGGATTCGAGGTCATAAATATCCCAATGGAGATTCAATTTCTTATCAGCGGATTTCCCTCTTTGTTAAAGAACCCAATCTAGGATTGATAAAGGGCGAGAATGTTTATGGCAAGAGGGGAGGAGGGAAGTAGATATTGTACATAATATTGTCGTGAATATAGCGGATATTTAAAAAAAGAACTTGCCAGATAATTAGCAAATATCCGACTATATGTGACAGGGAGAGTGTGGATATAGTAAAATGCGAGTGCCCTCCAGTGTTGTATTAAATTCAGGACAATAGGCCGTGATTACAGAAATAAAAGGGAACACTGGAAACAGACTGGGGCGGTAAGGTGGGAGGAAGCTGAGCTCAGTGTAAAGCAGCACCCCTCTCTACTAACAAACTCCCTCTCCGGGGGCCAAATTTTCGGTATAGGGGTGTTTTTTGTTGTTGTTCTTTTTCAATTAACTCCAACTGGTTTTGTTAAATACGAAAGAAAACTTAATTAAAACGAGACCAATTAGAGGGGTGGCGCACAACAACCAATTAGAAACAGTGGAGTAAGCCGGAATAACAGCAAGTGTAACAGCACCGCACCTACATACCAACCATCATTCATTACAAATCTGCCACTATTAAAATTTTAATTCAAACATTACGGCTGTAACAGAATGTGAAAGAAAGCAAGATTTTTTGTTTAGTTTTAAATTAATCGGATGATATAAATTAAGTAAAAGCACGACTAGGCGATATTTGGCAGTGGCTGTGCGGCACCCACAGGCTACGACTGGCCGAGAGGCGACAGTCGAGCTCAGTGTACTCCGGTAAATTGCTATCCAGTATTATGGCTACGTAGAGGCATCTCCATGTCAGATCTAGTGGTTATTCCAAAAGAAATATATAGCTTCCGGACTTTCAGCAAATTTTTACTTCTTTTCCTCCTAGCAACAGGAAGACTGCGATCGTGACAGATTTTCGAAATTGAGTTGTCACCGGAAATACTTGTTTTGGTGCCCCCTGAATACGAAAAAATGTTTTTAGCGAATGGTGGGTATATGTGAACAGAATATATCAAAAACGAAAAGACACAAGAAGCTCGTACTTGGTATTACGTTTAAGCAATTCTAACCGCATCAGACATAATAGGGCAAAATTCATCTACCGGAAGTACCACGTTGCTGAATGGTTTTTCATGATTTTCTCGAAAACGGCTCCAACGATTTTCTTTGTAATACCATAAGTACTTTCATTTTATCACTTTTATTTGATACATTATACCGGAAAAATTGATTATTTGGGTATTCTAGGGAACAATAGCGTTTGCTTTCCTCTAAAGTACTCCTGCAATATAATATATGGTTCTAGCACTTACATAATATTAACACTCATTGCAAGCCTATAATAGAATTCCAGATTTGAAAAAATTCGGTTAACCGGAAGTGCGACTTTATAGAATAAGTTTCTAGGTATTTTGGGATTTCCTGGGAAAGGGGTGTGACGGCTGGATAGTCTAACTTCACACATAACAACGTATCTCTTTTATTTGAAACTTTCCAAAAGTTTGGATAGTTGTGAACAAGTGGCGGCGTTAATTTCCAATTTTATGTAGTTGGTTCAGTGCTCTACTATAATCATCACTTCCCGACCTGCCAAACTATCAGATGGTACATATTCCTCACCACCTATATATTTATGTTGGGACAAATCCTTAAATATGAACTGGGATTTTATCCGTAGCATGCATGTTTTTGTTAATCCTGACCGGTTTCGGATTTTCATCCATTGTCAGACTAAAGTTATCAAATTCCTGTAGAGAGCTGATTCAACTTAATGTTTACGTTAACACTACACTTGCTGATATCATGCATGCTACGACGGATAAAATCCCACATGTTATCTAGCATTGCGGACCCATCCGCATATTCAACTTAAAATATGAGTTTAAAAAAAATTTGTCGTTTCAAATATATTGTATTAATAGGTGTAAGAGAAAGTTGTGTGAGTGTTTCCCACCAGTATTTTTTGAAGCGAATCGTCTGTGTGTATGTAAGTTGCTTCTCAAATATTTAAAAAACGAACAAGAAGTCTCAACACTCCGTTTCAAGGCCCCCACCACCACGTCCCATCATTGACTGTTTAGTTTCATGCGTCTGACTGATAGAAGCTCTCCCTGGTAGTAGGCAGTGTAGTCATATTCAGGAACCTACTAGCTTCTAAAAACCAACAAGCATGGGATCCACCACTGACTTAAATTTGGACATAACATCTAAGCTATCCCAAGAAATCCCATAGAAACTATCCCAAGTTTGAAAAAAATTGTCAGTTTGGTCTGTAATCATTGCATAAAGAGAATGGCGTGTGAATGTTTCACACCAGGACATAGAGCACATGGATATAGGACACAGAGCACATAGATATAGAACATAGAGCACATAGATATAGGACATAGAGCACATGGATATAGGACACAGAGCACATGGATATAGGACATAGAGCACATGGATATAGGACATACAGCACATGGATATAGGACATACAGCACATGGATATAGGACACAGAGCTCCTCAAAACTCTTCATCCCGCATGAAAATTCTATTTCGAAAATCTGACACTGACAATACTTGTTCTTACGGCTGTATCGAAACTAAAGAAACTACTATCCGCTATATATTTATGCTCCAACGATGTATGCAGTGCAAATTTCACGTCTGATCGGTTGCGATGGTGAGTATATACATCGGTGAAATTTTTAGTTAATACGAGGACGAGGTAAAACTGCGTGCAAATATTGTAAACAAGTTAGCAAGTCGTCAGTTACATAATCTTGTAAACACAGAAATGTACGGAACCAATATCAATCTGCATTTGTAATGTCAGAGCAAGCTACAATACCGATCTGCAGTTCTACAATACAGATGGTGCTATATAAACTGATTCCTGCCAAAGTGTCAGTGCCTCCAAGCTCACTTCACCTTGTGTGCCTCACCACAGTTCCCTTCACAACTAACAATTACTTAGTCTAAAAAAATGGTTAGTACATTTCTTGACAGTTCATACTATGACTGTGATTGATATATACTGAGTGAAGTGAACCACATTACTGTTCCATATTCACTCATAATGGACTTGGCACTATTGTCTTCACTCATAATGACGAATAATTACAGATCAGATCACAATAGCGACAAAAACATATTAACCACTTCTTCATCAGTGTCACTGTGGGTATCTCAAGGTTCAAAATGGACCTTTTTATGAGACGTCAGAACGTTTCTGTGATATCAAAAAAATAGTAGCCAATATCCGTCCTAGTTCGTGGCCAAATACTTTGGCGGACCCTCGCAGAAGTTTACGACAGACCTGCTCAATAAGGCCTTCTGGCCTTATGGGCTGGCCTGCTGACCGGCTAAGAAAGCAAATGGCCTATTCTAATCTGGCTGATACAGTTCATGGCAGGGTTTGCTTGACGGAAGAGGGCACACCGCGCCTAGTTCTCTGCTATTGAAGGACTTGGCTAGAGCGAGATTTTTCCAGTTGAATCGCCCCCAGCGACGAGCTATACGGAGGCGCTTTGAGGACCTGCCTTTGAGCAATAGACTTGCACCCATGCTCGGAGTCAGTAATTAACGTAAGTTAATTCAAATTAGATCCTACTGGATTGCGATGACTAATTCCCTTTTCTTTATACTAATTCTGACGACTCAAACACATTGAACCTCTTATGTGTATGTATTACACTTAAATCTATATAATGAGCTTGTTGTGTAACTAAATAAATGAAGTGTACTTGTAAATAAATTCTAGCTTACCGACACACACACACACACACACTTCCAATCACACAATGCCTTCCAAAATTACAGACCACTGAATACAATTAGTTTGCAAACACTAACACGATGTTCTGTTACTGCAATTATCACAACTGAATTGGCAAATTTTCTAAACATGTTCCTATTTAATGACTGGCTGTGGCCCCAACTACACAGTCAACTACATAATATAATACTTGCTATTTTTAGGTCACATGCAAGAGTATTGAGGTCCCTGAAGGAAATAGGTTCTAGTAGACCTCGGATCCCTCAGCAAAACTTTTGTTGCTAGTTTAAAGTCTTAACTTCACTGTTTCTCCAGAACTTTCCTAAAGTAATTTCTAGCTATTTATGGTATAAGTCTCTGTTCCATATACTCGATAATGAAACTCATATCATTACCTTCTGTCCATGTACTTGGAAGTTGACCAAAATATTTTGTACACAAAATGAGTGGTGTAAAGTCAATGGGAGTCTTACTACTTTGGCGCGTTCTTAGTGGTTTGGTTACTCTGGTTGGTTGAACTTATTTTATATTAAAAGACTTTAAAGAAGAAATGTCCTTCGTAAAAATTCCTTTTCTATGCATTCTGTTTATATATATACTCGACGACTTCCGTATTCTTTCGACCAAAGCCGGCTATAGTTCTTTCAAGAAATTTTGATCGATCTACAGTGCTATTTAAATTTATTTTCTACATCCACTAATTAGTTCTGGAAGCTTCCGCATAACTGAAGATGTCTTATGATCATTTGATCTTCAGCGAACACTAAATTATGCATATATCGATCGTACTTGAATAGTATTCCCATTTTTCCATATATTTGCAGGAAGGCTCCATATATACATTTTCAATAGATAACGTGGCCAACATACTAGAATCTTGTGGCAGTTCCTTCGCTGGTTGAGACATAAACTACCCCTTTTTATTTGATATCTATTTTGACATTTATTTTCCGTATAAGTTTTACCTTAATAGCTATCAAGTCTTCTTTTATAGATTTATAGAACATTTAGCACAATATTCAGTCTATAATGTAACTATAAATGTGAACAAGTTCCGGCGGACACAATAACGATAGTTCTCAGAAAAAATCTCTATTCTTGACAAAACATTGGCACTGGATAATCACATTGAAGAGATAGAAACCATCCAAACTTTTACAAATCGCTACCTACAATTTATACTAATTGATGCGAGCTCTATGTATTTTGATTATCCTCTAGTGTTTCGAACTTCGTGTGCCTCAGAGATAAAAAACTTATTCTTCTTTTTTACAAGACCTTGAAGCTCAGATCATTTCTTTAGTAAAGTAATAAAGAAAAGATATTTATTTATGTTTATTTTAAAATTAATTTTTGTTTTGTTATATTCTGTGTTTTTTTTTTTTTGCGCATCGACAACTAAGGTCATTAGCGCCTTTCGATTATTATTTTTTTTCTTCTCGATCCGTTTACTTGCTCAGTCAAGATGGCACATGTTCTACTACCTACCTTTATGGCATCCAGCACAATACTTTGACTAGCAAGGGGTATGGTGGAGCCCAAGTATTATTATTATTATTATTATTATTATTATTATTATTATTATTATTATTATTATTATTATTATTATTATTATTATTATTATTATTATTATTATTATTATTTGGTACTTAGGCTGCAACAATTTATGTTTATATTGCATTCAATTTTGTAAAATTCAAAATTTGAAAATCGAACCCTTTGAAGGGCCTATTCCCTTCTAACAAATAAAATTATTATTATTATTATTATTATTATTTCCATAGTAACCAGCTAAAAGTAATAAAAAAAAGAAAGGAATACAAACAAATACGAATCGGGAAGGGGCAAAACCGACTGACACAATTCTAAGTATGAATGAATGAATGGTGTTGAGCAGCAGTGGTAGTTGGGGAATGAAAGTGTTAAATAACTGGCCAGGCTAACACTGAGTGCCAGTCACGTAGTCACTGCGACACTTCACACCGCACAATTGTCAATTATCCAATAACACAGAGGAGAAAAAAAAAACCGCGCTCTATCTGTTCGACTTGATTTACTGTAATAAGATCAGCTGGCCGTGGCAAACTGCTTGCCCACCGCCTTCTAAATAACACTCTCTCTCTCAATTATATGTTATCAAGTTAGCGTATGCATTTCATTCCACACTATTCTTTTCATCATATTGTATTAAATAGTCTTAAATTTACATTACACATCTATATTTTCCATGATAGCCTGCTTCATTTTGTGGTCATCGAACAGTTTCGGGCTCTCGCCCATCATCAGGATGTCTTGATAAAACAGTGCGATAACACATACTTGCACAGAGCAAAGATTAATTTATACAATTGTAACATTATAATTCACGTATGCCCTTCGAACCTGTAATTTTTATTTACCCTTACTGCTAGTTAGGACTGAGTGTTGCAATCGTGTTAAATTTTCCAATTTGAGTTCCTCTGAAATAAATGTTTTACGGTCTCCTTAGTGGGAAAACAAAGTCTTTGTGAACAGAATATGTGAAAAAGGGAAAGGTTGACAGTTGAAGACACCTCCTCACACTTGGTTTCCACCGCCACACCTGACCCCAACTACCAAGATTTCGGCAAACTTCCTTGTACTATCTACACATCACTTTCATTTAAAACATTTTCCCCAAACAGATTTTCAGGGGAATCTCTGGAGGAAGTAGCGTTTAGCTTTTCTCTAAAGTATAATTTAACTACACTGCATGGTTGTGCCATTTACAGAACATTAATACACATTACAAGTATTGTTAGAATTATAAATTTGAAGGAAGTACCGGAAGTAACCTTATAAATTATAAGGTTAACCGGAAGTACGACTTTGTAGAATAGGTTTTTGAGTTTCTTGGCATTTTCTTTCAAAATGACCACAACAATTTTCTTCAAACTGCACAGATTAAAACGCACAATTTTTTTTTATTATTTTCCGAAAAAAATGATTTGAGGTTTTTGCGGAAGCTGGGACATTAATTTTGTTCAATATTGGCGCTGTCTACTGGGCAATAATGCAATCAGTTCTTCCACAATCTCTACATTTAATGTTACGACAAACGAGTAAAATTTGAAGTGTAAAGAAAATTTGTCATTTTATACATAATTGATTAACAGCGGAAGAGGAAAGGGATTAGCTCAGTGGTTAGCGCATTAGACTTCCACGCGGAGGTCCCCGGTTCGAGTCCCGTGCTACCCTTAGATTTTTTCTTCCTAGGAGCCTCTACCTCTCACTGTCCGGTGATGGACGGTATTGTCTGTAGCGAGAGAACACTGTCCGAAGGCCGGCAGTGCACTGAGAAGGCTCCGAGCGCAAATGACCTTAAATATTTGAAAGAAAAGCAGCGGTAAGAGAAAATCATGGGAGTGTTGCACATCGGATTTCCTTATTCCACAGTCCACAGAACATCCTCTGAAAATTCTTCTCTACTACTCTGTCATAGTTTCGTGCAGTTGGGGGGGGGTCCGTTCTGAATGTGTCTCAGGAATCCTCTTTTCACGATCTCTACTTCTGCAACTAGGTTTTGTTATCTCTACCAACTTCCTCAGTTCCGTATAGAATACCCGAGCAACACCCGCACCAATCCACCCGACATTCCTTTTACTTGAATGAATAACTTTACTACTATTCTTCATAGGGATTTTAGTATTCCAAAATATCTGGTGAACACTCATATCACACCACTTATTACAATTCTCATAATTCTGTTGGGCAAATTTACGTAAAATCGTACTGATTGCTAAACGCTGGTCTCTTTTTACCCATACCAGTAGGGCGGTAACACTGATAGCAGGTATAAAGGAACACCTAACATCTCACCTTCTGAAGAGTCCCTCTAAAGTCATTTTGCAAGAGAAATGTTGCAAATGAGAGTGATAGATGTAATTGATTGTAGTCAATATGCAAAGACATCCTGATGATTGGCGAACGCCCGAAACCAGTCGATGACCACAAAAAGAAGCAGGCTATCATGGAAAATATCTCTGATCTGTTAATAAAAAAATCGTTGGAATTATTTTTGGGAAATACTGACCCCACCAGCAAAATCATACTTTCTGTTTACGTATTTGAATCGAAATCTTCCTTCGAATCGGATTCCTTTCTTTAACAAATCCTTCATGTCCGATCTGATGATAGTCCAATATCAAATTTGAGTACACTGCGACTTTTCGTACATTTATTTGCACCCAAGGGGACCTTAAAATAGGTATTTCCGGTATAAATTGTATTTCGAAAAGATAACGTGAATACTTTATCAGACAGCAGCAAGAGAAAGTTAAAAAAATAAATGAAAATTTTGTCAGGACAAAAAACTGCTAGTATAATTATAATTTAAAAATGACAAAAAAAGAAGATTTTAATCTCAAAAAGAGAACACTTTTACAAAGTTGAACAGGCCAAATAAAGCCATAGAAACACCGTAGCTTATACTGTTACAAATCTCTGTTAATTATATTTAATAGGCTGCCAGCTGATATCACCTTTCTCCTGCACTAGTTCTAACGTGATGATTTTGACAGAGAACATGCTTTAGCAACGGGCCGCCAGAGGCGCGGCACTCCCCCTAGAAGCAGGTTTTATCTTACACCCGGTACACCTCGCCCGGCGTGCACACTTTCTATATTAAAATTAGGTAATTCTATTCATGCAGACATTATTTCTGTATTTATTTTGTATCTAGTGGCAGATCACAGACAAAATCTAAGTTTTATTACTTTCACTTTCACTTGTGACAAAAAGTATTGGCGATGGTGACAAATTTTCAAAATTGAGTTTTCACCGGAAATACACGATCTCAGCTTCCCAGGATAAAGGAATGAAACATTAACGCGACTTCCTCTTACCCCTTATTAGAACAATTTAATCAAGAAATTTTCTCTAAGATTCCAACTTTACGATGTTTAGTTAAAGTGGTAAAATAGTGTGTAGTAAAATAGTGGTGGGGATTTTACTTGTATACCTGAGCGGCCTCATTGTGGAGCGCTCTATGTCAAAACCAACAAACTTGTAAAAAATTTAAATTTTAATTTAGTGACAATTAAATTTTAAATTTTAATTTTTTTAATTAACTGACAGACAGACACCCAATATCCCCCCTCTAAAATCAATTTTATTTTATAAAAATGTACCAAACAATAGTGATGGGTATTTATCTATCCAATAAGCATCCCAAGTTTAATGGAAATCATTGTTTTCGAGGAAATTTCAAAAACTCCAAAACCAATTATTGTAAAATCGCACCCAGGTTAATATTTTCTTCAAACTTAAGATTCTATCAATGCTTCTAATGTGTATTACCATATATTAGGCATACTGGAGTGGGTCTTTAGAGCGTGATAGACGATCTGTGGTACGCTACCCCTAGGGGTATGCGGCAGATCGCTTGGGAGTACTTCTGACGTTCAGCTCTCCTGTAGTAGGCTATCAGGAAGCATGTAAGCAAACCGGCTTAGCCAAAAAGTTAAAGAGGAGGATGATGTAAATATATGGCACCGACATCCTACACTAGAGTATCTGAAAGGATATGGAATTAAAACTGCAACTGTATACGTAAAAAAAGAGATGCTTCCAGCACAGCTGAGCCTCCACCATACGAACGGTTCTAATCCACAGCTAGATATTATTACAATTCTAAATGGCAAATGAAATTCAAACTAGGAATTTCTATTAAACGTTAATTGGCCTTAATATTCATTACCTTGGATATAAATATTGTAAAGGTAATTTTCAAGATTAAGTTAAACACAGACACCGCCGCAGGACCTAGTTAGTGTCCAGCTTACAAGAAAAATGTTTCAATTGGTTCATATAAACACAGTTAACAGCAAGTTTAAAGAAAACCGCTGCGAGCAGGATATATATATTTTCAAATTTGATCAGAGCAAACTGAAACATCTATTAATAAAAAGGGTAATTAATCTCTTTTTACTTTCTCTTGCCGCAGGACAAGTACTGTAATCGTTTCAACTTTTCGAAAGTGGTTTTTAGAAAATGATTCTGTGTGCATGTACGTATGTAAAAAGCATAGCTCGAAAACGGAAAATTCTACGAAAACGGCTCCAACGATTTTCACTGGAACCTGCTGTTATTAAGAGCTACCTCTTATTTCCAATATTTTTCCAGGAAAATCCATTTAAGAGGATGGTGGGATCATGCCCTTCCGGTAAAGTGCTATTTTAATTTATTATATGATTTTGATTATCTATATAAAATGATTAGAAATAAATATATAGCCAAAATTCCCCTAGTATGAACAAATATCAGTTGAGCGGAAGTGCGACTTTACTGAACAGGTATTTCCTGTTATTTTCTCCATAAAAACGCAAAGTGTTAGGATAAACTATACATCAAGAGATTCTATCACTTTTCTTTGCAATTTTTTTTCCAGAGAAAATTCATTTCAGGGGTTTGTGGGGGAGGGGGAGCAGTGAGGATGCTTTCCTAAAAAAAGTCGTTTTATAAAGATTTAGATTGTGCCATTCTCATAACACTGAGGGCGACTAGCGTGTACTAACAATTACAAGTTTGAATAAAATTAGTAGTCCTAGATAACTATGCAAATTTGTGTAAGAAAGGACCTCACAACATGTATTTCCGAATGAAAATTCAATTTCGAAACTTTTTAATGGTCGCAAACATTGGTAGACAAAGTTAAAACATTTGTTTATTTATGTAAACGGACGTTATCATTGAAATAACAGAAAATAAATATAATCATGTAAATAACCCGAGGGTTACATGGACCGGCCGAGGACATAAATAAAACTGAGTGGACTGTGAAGGTAAGGGAAGTGTGGTTTGATTCCCAAACACCTCTCTATTGGCCAGCTCTATTAATAACTAGCCAATATTATTAATTCACACGGACTTTTTGATTTTCGCACCATAATAATCTTTTTCTTTATGTTCCTACTTAATTCTAATAACTATATGTTCAGCCGTAAAACTAAACACCGCTGAACTCTATTTTACTTGTTCTGCATCTGTAAACCAGTCGTGTGATGTATTCGAAAAAAATCAGTTGTGATACATTTACATAACTTTCAAATAATTATTCAATAATGGTGACCAATTCACTTTAAATTAGGAATTTTCATTAAACATTTAGTTCCCCTTAAGATTACATTTGTAACGCAGGTGCTCTTGTATTGCATCACATCAATCTCCCCCCTCCCCAACCACCCTAAAAATCAATTTTTCGGGACAAATGTTTCAAATAAAAGTGATACGAGCAATATTTGTGCAGTGGTACAGGTCGGCCGAAAAAATCTTGACCATGAAAATGAAGCGGTGTACAATGAGAGCAAAGATTGCTCTAATCTTTGAACAAGTGTACATTTTAGACATTATTATAAGACGTCAGTTTGATTACCGACTATTCTGCCGCGTGCCCTCCCGCCGAGAATTTCATTTTCTTCACACAAAAAGAAGTTCAAATAAAAATGGCCGGTCTGTATGTGGAACCTTTCACACTGCGACCATTTAAAGAAAATACTTGAAGCCGTTTTCGAAAAACTGAAAAAACTTTCTTTTTTTTTTAATTCGCATTTGATGAATTTTCACCAAAATCTTCGTTTTGTGGCTGCAATTATGATAACTTCAACGAAACATGTTTGGGCTTATTACGATTTTCGATTTTTGGACATCTTGTTCTCACGCAAACGTAAAAGAATTGCTGTAAAACAAAAGTGGGCTTCAAAATAGCTTCAAAAGAAAATAAAGAAAAGAGATCAAAAAAATTAAGAGGCATAAGGTTTTAAAATACTGTTTACTTGGGCTGGCCATAAACATGGTGGTGGGGATTTTACTTGTATTTATGAGCGGCCTTATGTCAAAACCAAAAAAGTAAACACTTTTGCAAATTTAAATTTAAACTAACTGACAGACCACTAATATTCCTCTAAAATCAATTCAAGCATTCCAAGTTTAAGGAATCGTTTTCGAGTAAATTACAAAAAAGTCAAAAAGCTATTCGGTAAAACTTTACTTCCTGTTAACCTATTTTCTCAAGCAATGCCTCTAATGCGTATTAATATTATGTAGATAGTAAAACCTACATTATACTGAACTGGTACTTTGATGGAAAGTAACACTACTGTTCCCCCTCACCACACTCAAAAAAAAAGAAATTTTTTCCAGAAAAATGTTTCAAATAAAAAGAAAGTAAATTAATGGCGATTGGTGAGGCGGGCCTAACGGCCAACTACCGAATTAGGTATCGTGGACGGCAACATGTTTTAAATAAAAGTGTTAGGTATTTATGCGTATGTATAGTATACGAAGTTTAAAACAATCGTTGGAGCCGTTTTTGAGAAAATCACGAAAAACTAAAGAAAAAAAACATTCAGTAAAGACAGTTGATTGATTTTGCCCGAAATCTTCGTATCTGATGCGATGATAGTACCTAAATAGAATACTGAGTTTGAGCTTCTGCAACTTTTCGATTTTGGAGTTAAAACACACACACACACACACACACACACATCTAGACAATTTTTCACATTCAGGGGTCCCCAAAACATGTAATTCTCGTAAAAACTCAATATTGTAAATCTGGCACGATAACAATACTTCCCCTTACTAGGAGTTAGAGAAAGTAAAAATCTGGTGTTCCGAAAGTGCGATTCCTACAGTTCCGTTGGAAAAAAAAATCATTATTTCACTAAAATTTTAATATTGTTAACGGCTAGTAGATGGTGGCACTGTTCTCGTCCTGATCTAGACACCATGATAGGAAGTGTAAAAGGCCTCCTCAAAACCTCTTAAAATCAATTTTTCTGGATAAATGTTTCAAATTAAATATAATAAATTTATATAGGATAGTACACCAAGTTTGTGGGAAATCTCTGGCGAGTTTTCATGAAAATTGCGATAAACTAACAAAACAAAAATTGTTAATAAAATCGCACATGTGGTTGGCAAATATTGAGGGAAATCTTGGTGTTCCATTCGACGTAGAGCCTAAACGAAACGTCAATTTTAAGCTGTCTGTGAGTTTAATATTTTAGTGATTTCTGCTTTAAATGCACACATACATACTATTGCTAAAATATTGCTACCATCTCAGGGGGGCTTGGATATATGCTGTGAAAATTCTTTTTGGACAATCTGACGAGTTTCTCCCACGGCAACAAAGTAAGAGAAAGGAATAATAATCACGGCTTGCCCACAAATTTTACAATCAATTGTTCCTAACACATTTCTTGAAATAGGCGCGTGACGCACAGCCGATCAAGGAATTGATTACGACGAAATGATTGCCTTTTCAAAGGGATCATTGTTTTCCATAGCCAGTTTTAGAACTTTCATTGTTAGCGAGAATTTATTATTTTATTAATAATTTGTCTTTCTTTCAATGATAGTGAAAGCAGTGACCTGCATGCAAGAGAATTAGGACAAAATATTAATAAATTAGTCGCAAAAAACTGACTTGAAATTAAAAATATTTAAAACAAAAAATCAAAACATGTGCCAAACTATAAGAGAGTACTGGCTGGTTGTACTCACATTTCCAAACTACTACATTATGGAAAATGGAAAAAACACTCAAAAATGAAAAACTATACTTCCTTTAGTGTTTTCCAGTTTTCTCTAGATAGGCTAACAAAAAAGATATTCTTTAAATTCGATATATTTACACATATATATATATATATGTGGGCACATAATTTGTTAGGGAAAATTGATTTTAGGGTGCCTGCGGAGGTCTATATCGTCAAACCTTCCTCTAAAATTTAATTTCAGTAAAATGATTGTTTCTGATAGATAATTTCGGGAGAACTTTTAGTGAAATTTCAAAACTCTGAAGATAAATTATCAGATAGAAACGGCTTTATTTGCAACAGAGAAAGGTGTGTGAATGTTGTACATGAGATTTTACATCATATATTTGCGTGAAAACCCGAATTTCTAAAAATATGCCTCGACTATATGGGCTTCTTAAAGCAATAATGTCAATCTATAACATTAACTGTCGCTTTTCTACAATGCCCATATAGAGCTTCATGAAGATATGTTAACATTGTTCAAACAATAATGTTACCTACAAAATTTTATAAACATATTTAATAAGAATTGTCCTACTTCTTCAGTGTTCCTAATAGCAAAAACGAATTACTAGATTCTAACTGATTTCCACTAAAAAAGGAGCATTCATGAAGATCTAGGAGCTGGCAATTATCGGGTGAGAATATCTGGGACAAGGGTTTGGACGCAGTCTTTACAGGTAATATCCTCAAAGGAAAACATCTGTCAACGATCAATTGCAAAAATAAACGACTATTATAAATTACTATTACCAATCAACAACGCAATCAAAAATAGCATTTTTAAAATTTAAGAACTACATGAAATAAAATATATTTCAGAGCAATTACGGGAAAATAAAGTTAATCCTGGCAAGATTGCAATAATCCTACTCTATAGATAAGACATCATAAAGTCATTCATATGTATACACTCTTGCAAAATTGTCATCACTTTGTGGGAAACGAAAAAACAACAACTGTATTAAGAAATTTGGAATCCTAACACATGTTTAAAACATCAATTCTTACATATGTTAAGAATAAATGTTATTGATTTGTAAATACAAACCAAAAATAAATTATGAATTAATACTTTTCCGTTGACGAATAGAATTTGGCAATATTGCTGCGAAAAATGGCAGGGTTCGAGAGGGTTATTAATAATTCTTTGTGAATGGAGAAAAGAATTCCAAACACCTGTCCACATTGAAGTAGTACTATTATACAGACTGTCTTTTGCTAAGTAAAACCAAATTGCAAAAACAAGTTTTAAACATTATTATTGTTGCACAAACATTTATTAGTGAATTTAAAAATAATTTGGAAAAAGAAATTTGGTTTCAGGTTACCATTTCTTTTTCTATTTTTTAGGGAAACCTAGAACGAGATTATACTAGAACTGACAATAAGTTGACATCAGTTACTTGGTTCATTGATAACAAGAGAGGTTCCCCTCTACTACGTATACCGGCTTGTATACCGCCAATAAACCGAACAATACCAGATTTTCGTCAACTATATTATTTACATTGGCAATTTTGAAATATAAACTTCTAGCCTCCTTGAGGTTAACTTTAGCAAAAGTAATGTGGCAGGTTAGGCAAGGAGTCACAGGTTGTACGGGCCACCTCAGCGCCCACACAGGCAAACCTTACCCGGGGACCCCTCCAGATCCACGCTCTACAAAAAGCCTTGCAATTTACAAATTCTACCACCCGCTTATTTTTGCGGAGGCCTCCCAGGTAATTCAAACAAATGCACTAAGTAATCGATAACCTAGTATGCAGGCAATGGCGACCCAAGAAAATCAATCCTGTATGTTGGCAGAGGTATAGCCCGCACCAGAGCAAAGGGGAAATTATATCACAACAAAACATTGTTTCAAAAAAAAAACACCACTTACTTTGTATAACGCGGGTTGTAGTCGAAAGTTTCTGACTGTTCGACGACATGGTGCGATGTTTTTGTTTTTTTTTTCTTCCTTATATTACACAATATACATCGGATTTCCGAAGAAACCCCGAACTTGAGACGCACACACGTTCCACAAGACGTCCCACA
This sequence comes from Triatoma infestans, assembly GCA_011037195.1. Lineage (NCBI taxonomy): Eukaryota > Metazoa > Arthropoda > Insecta > Hemiptera > Reduviidae > Triatoma > Triatoma infestans. The sequence goes on from JAAEAF010000317.1 coordinate 77,404, forward strand.
TATAGAGTTCACCAAACACTGCGCACATCCATGCGCAACCATAACACCAGTCCCAGTTAGTTCAAGTGACAGCGCCACCGTACAGACCACTGTTGCCCAACACTTACGCATTACCTTATAAATAAATCCTTAATCACTTGAATATATTTAAAATAAAATATATATTACTATCCTGGTTTTATTAAATAAATTTATTTCAATAGTTAATGGTAATAAAATATTATAAAGTAGTCTTAGAGCAGTGGAGATCAGAACTAAGAATAATTAACAGAATTTCAATCATTAGATTTGAAACAAAAGTTATAGCTGAAAATATTATTAGAGTTTCTTATTATTTTTTTTTTTTTTACAAACACATTTCTACACAGTTACATTCAAAATATACAAGTTTAGAAATAAGCGTTGTTTAATGAACCATTACTTAAAAAATTATCCAAACACATCTATTTTGCTGGGTAAGCAAATTTTATTGCATGTGTCACAATCTTGTTAACAATATCTTCTCTAAACTACATATTTACTATTCATTAAAAAATATAACACAAAAAAGTAGAAAAAAATTAAGTGGTTTGTTAATGAGTTTGTTAATGAATAAACATGAACACCTTCTTAAGTATGATATTTCAATTTTCATGGCCATGACTATTATTAGCTATTTACACTTACTACACATTATTAACAATCCATTTTTATTCACTATCATGTTTTTTGTTCTAAATTAAGAATTATTAATTTAATTAAATTTTTTGCAAGCAGAAGTTGCTATTTTAAGGCAAGTCAAACTAGGAATTAGTTTAGTTTACGTCCTCTTCTTCTATTTCTTTTCATTGTGCTATTATATTCTCTTTCCTAATGGACGTTGGCAATCAAGCTAGCAAAGACGGTTTAATTAAGACAGGATGATCAGGTAAGGGCCACCTGTCGAGGTCCCTCATAATGTGTGTCCTCATAATGTGCAAAATATTTCAGCTTCTTACTTTGAGTATAAACAATTTCTGTAGACTTAGCGTGATAAGTTTGTAATCTTATATGAAGTATTTTTACATACTGATATAATTCAGAGTTCATTAGTTTGACTTTTTCAAGTGATTAACAGTCAACTTTCGGCTCAAAACGCAGTAGAATAATATTGAAAAGTGTGGCACACACACGACTTTCTCTTGTAGTAATTCTAATAGTTCTAAATGACAAATTTTCATTTAGAAATAAAATGATTACTAAATATTTAGCAGTGTAATAACATGTGAAGGGAAATGGCACGAACCCTCAAAAATCAAGTCAGAGCAAGTTCTAAAAACCACTAACATATCTATCGGTTGACGGCGGTTATCATTGCCGGCAGTGCCAGGCATAGTAAAATGGTTTTCGCCCCAACACATTCTTGGCGAATTGAATCTTGAGCTAACCAATAGTCAACGCACATATTGCGGGTGTTAGGATATTTAAGGACTCCAAGAAGTTGATTACTACAAGAAAGAATAGTGCAACAAGAAGAATAAATATTCTATCAACATTGAAGAATTGCTTGTTCATTCCAATTGAAAGTTTGCTTCCCGCTTTATATTCATTCATATATATTTGAACAAAAATAAAATTATTATCATTAGCCGATAATGCTTTTACTGGACACAAATATTGGATTAAATGAATTTACCTTTGGATAAGATATATGTCGCATTCGTTTATATATCTTAGATATTATATCAGATAGCTTTAAATAAAAAACCTCGCTATACCGTCACATTTTAGAAGTGCTGTTTTTAATGATTTCATAAAAGCCCCGATGGCCTGACGTCACTCATTTTTACTGACGGTTCCAAATACAGCAGCAAATAGGGGAAGTGCTGTATACGACCCAAATAGCAACTTCTGCTAATTTGCTTTACGAGAGAATGCATCAGTGTTTAGGCAGAATTAACAGCTCTCCGCTAGATTCTGCAATACATTACAATTTTGCAGAATAAGCATTTTTTGAGATCGAGCGACAGTAAAAGCTCCTTCGTCTCCTAATCACATTGCCCTAAAAATATTGGAACTTCTTGACCTTCTAATATCAGTAAGAAACCTGAAGATAAACTTTACGTGGATTAGAGAACACTCACTCTGGTCTAAGACACAACGAAATCGTAGATGGCTTGGCTAAAGAGGCTGCCAAATCAGGGGAAATGATCTATATAAAACTCTCTTCAACGGAAGTCAAACATCTCTAAAGCACTACGTCTTGAATATTTAGAATCTAGTATACAGTAGCTCAGATAAAGGAGCCTTCTACAAGGGGTATGTGCCTACTGTAGAAAAACCTCCATGGTTTAAGGGGAAAGCCCAAGCAAGGCAACAATAATCAGGTTAAAATCCAACCATGCAGTTTGCGGTGCTTACCATATAAAACAGGCAGAGAACCTCTCCGTTATGCGAGAGGGCCTCAACATTAGTAATGGTTTGCCCAACATGTCGTACAAAAGGGACAGATTATTTGAAGATCTATACAAATACTTATAAGCTCCTTTTCAATATGAAGATATTATATTCCCTAACAATATAGATATCATGAAACTGATATTGAATTGTTGATCTAAATTAAACTGTATATAGAGATTGTAAAATGTGAATTTTGAGGTTCGACTAAAGTTATCATGAGATTAGACTTCCTGCATCTCCAGTGCTATCTGTATGATGAAAGCCTAGGCAAAAAAAATACTCGCTTTAACGATTATATTGGAAATGAAACTTTTACACACAAAATTTTTCTTCATAGTTCTTATTAATAAACTTAACGCAATTGTTCATTCATTTTAAATTTAGTTCCTCATGTTATCATTATAGATCGATATATGTTAGTCGATCATTTATAATCGATTTACCGCATGTACGTTTAGTTATTTATTTAGAATTATTTTAAGTTTATGTTTATAAAAATAAAGTATTTAAAAGTACTAATATTGAATTTTTCCATCATTTTGTGGAAAAAGATAAAAATTTAAAATTCCCGTTAAATGGTATTAAGTTGGCTGACTGTGGACAGAGTGGGTCCATTCCCCTCCAGGGAACACGCTTCATAAACATCATGTTGAGTATAAACAAGTCAGAGTAGTCAGTGCATTGTGCTTGGGCTCGCATGACACTGGCTGACGTAAACCTTACTTAGTGCACATACTAAGTAATTGAGTTTTTAGATTTGCAAGCCAGTTCGTATTGGATCATTTCAACGGTAAGTAATTAAACATCTGTATTTTCATGGTTTAGATTTTTGCATAATATAATTAAATGTTTAAAAAATAGAAATGTATAATTTAATTATTTCATTTTTTTTTTATCATCCATCATATTATACTGAGCCGTTGGAACAGCGCTATTACACATATTTGGTACCTTACTTATTAGTTTTAAATGTTGTTTCAATATTTATAATTATGTTAATTGAAGTGCACTTGCATTGAAGGTCACACAGTACATCTGTCAAATTATTAACTTAAATATTTTGAGATGAATGCGTTCACACTTCACAGTTTATGTGTATATATGTCGTTTATCCCTGAATATGTGTATCAAGGAATTTTCGTTATCTCTTCTCAGTTATCTTTAAAAAAATTGTGCAGGCGTTTCATCGAAAAAAAAATTAAGTTGTAGAAGTTATTATCTCTATGCAACAGGGGTTCATTGTTGCATTTTACATTTTATGCACAGCCATGAAATCATTCGGTGAGTCATCGGTCTCCAACTAACAAGATTTAAAAGGAGTGGCGTGCTTTGTTATTTAACATAAAAATTTTATTTCCGAATTTATTGTGTATTAGATATTTAATTAATAATTGTCTGATATTTGTTTGGATACAAATTTATCGAAATTCAATAAAAAGTGGAACGATATCATTATCATTGGCGTAAACTGAATTTCATTTTAATTCATATCGTTATTCTCAGTTATTAATAAGGAAATATTTTTCTTTAATAGAGGCTATAAATAAAGAAATGGAGAAAACTAAATATTAATTTCAAACCATTTACTTCAGGGCCATTTGGAAGTAGGAATCTTTGTCAATGACCGGCCGAAGACCGGACCTAATAAAGTTCGGAGTTTGATGGTCAGCACTTCCTTGTATTCTGTTTTATCATTTGTCAGTTCGCATTGTTATTGGAGCTGGCTTGAACAAAGTTTTATACCGTCAGAATATAATTTTTATAGTCTGCGGAATTATGCTTTTTTTTTTTTTTTTTTTTTTTTTTTTTATGAGCACAATTCGTTGGAGCACACCACCGGCTCTGATCTGATCCAGTAGTGCTTGTGACCGATCTTTGTTCGAAACCTAATATTTCGGTTTGTTCAATTTTTTTTCGACATATTCGTTAAGAGTGCCACATCAGAATTAGTAAATATACAAATATCAGACAAATTACTTCCTAATCTTTTAGATTTCTGTTTTCCCGTACACTTATCATAATCTGAGATAAGAAATTATATATCGGGAAAGTGACGTCACTTCGCCTCATCAACTATGCATATTTTAACATAAACCAAATCAAATTCTCTTACCACAGATGCACTACTATTCTAATTGACAGATTTCCTTCACACTTGGAATTTTCACTAAGCTTTTTAGCTCCTTTAAATTATACTAGAGTAGCCGTACTGTACGTGACAAGCCCACGAAATATCCAGTTGCCCAGTTTAGAGATAGACTTAACATCTCATCTCTACTAGAATTCGATCAATTTTTCCGGAAAAATGTTGCAAGTAAAACATTTGGTGAAACTAACGTACCAAATTTAAAGAAAATCTTTAGTTATTTTTTCGTGAAAATTTCAAAAACCATTAACAAACCAACCCTTCCCGTTAATCGATTTACTTTAAACATAGAATGCTAGGAGCGCACTTATGGACCCTAATATGGAATAGGAGGTAGAACCATAAATTATATTTATTGAAATTGCCAGAACCTAAAACTTTCCAAAAAAAAAAAAATTCTAGAAAAAATGTTCCAAATAAAAGCAGTAAGGTTTTATTAGTGTGTTAGCAGGTAGTCCTTAGATTAAAGAAAGCGTTGAAGTCTTTTTTGAGAGAATCGCGAAAAATTGAAACAATAATTATAAATAAACACTAAGATTGCATTTTAAGTCTCTTTTTTTCGAAACCTTCTTATCGGTTGCCACGGTGATGTCTAATTTTAGCTGCCAGCGATTTATCGTTTTTGAGAAATTTACCCAGACAGGCAGACATACAAAACAAGCATAACAAACACAAATACAGATTATCCCTAAAATTTTTTGAGGAGGCTCAGAAACAGTTCTGTAAGAGAAATAGAAATGATTGCAGTAAAACTGTTTGACTATTTAGTAACCTGACATTGTTCGTTTCGTCATTGAAATTTGAATAATGAGGGAAGTTCTCTGGTAGTTAGTTGCAAACTTTAAAATTAAACGGATAAATTTATTGAAAAAATAAACTTAGCTGTAAATAAATTGATTCAGAATTCCAATTAAGCCAATCTGGTTGTACAATTTTTTTAGATCGGACTGCATTAACTAAGTATGCAGAAAGAGTTGTGAAAATGATGCCAAGGTTTTATTGAAGTTTAAAAAATCTTTAATGACAACTTTTTTTTATGGATTATGTCGTATCGAATCATTTCTGGAAATAATTCATCCAAAAAGGGAGTTTGTTTGTTTTTTATTTTTATTTTTTAGATTTATATTTAAATCCTAAATAATTCGAAAGATGAATATTGTTACACAGTCAGAGATCAAACCAAGTAACGATGCTATAAATATTACAAAGTAGACCTAGAATAAATAAATAAATAAATATCAAGAATTTATGTAGTAGAAGTGAGTGATGCTACCATATATGTTGTTGTCGTTATGGCCAAATATATTTGATCGTAGAGTCCTCACTATAAAACATTTTCATTACGTCAGCTGTATATTTATTTACTTTTTCTTACAAAATAAAATTAAAATTCAAAGAGACACTGAAGATTTATACATTCTACCGTTTGATGTTTATTTCAGAATGATGTCGATGCCAAAGTTAACATACTTCAATTTGACCGGTCTTGGAGAGCCTATCAGATTGATGCTAGCATATGGTAACATCAAGTACGAGGATTACAGGATCTCCAAGGAGGAATGGGCTGCCATGAAAGCAGGTACAAGTATGGTTCTGACTGCTTAACAAACAGAGGGGCATTATAACAAATGACAGATAGATAGACACACACACACACACACACACACATTACAAGACCTGAGTTACACACCAAACTAATAGCTTCTTATCATAACTCTTGTTAACAGAACATTCCTTAGGAACTGCTTGGACAAGGCAACAACATGGAGAGACAAATACAACATTAAAAGCAAAGTTTAACCAACGTAATAAACTACTTCTGCAACCAGATGATCGAATCTGCCACTAAAAATAGACCAGTAATATATAACATTGTACTCAAAGAGATGTTCACTTTATGGACTTCGAGGTGGGTTTGGACTTTATGGACCCAAGAGCTCAAATTTGTGGAAAACATAAGTTTTTCATAGACAAATACTTCATCAGGTTACGAAGTACCGATTTTTTTTTCTCCAATTCTATCCTCCATAACAAAGTCAAAATTTCATATAAAACTGAGGCAAGAATATCCAAATACCACAAAATCTTTTTTTCTGAGATGTGGAGTTCATAATGTTGAAGTTCAAAGCGCTCGTCTATTGAACATACTCTCTTACATCTAGGAAGGTATCCAGATAGAAATTCCATATCATGAGCTGGACAGTTCTAGGAAGATACATCCTCCTCCGAAGGATGTTTAGCTGGGCTTCTAAACCTTCTCTGAATGATATGGTAGACTCCTCCATCTCCTAATAGAATTTGCATCAGGCAGCATGGCGTTCATAGGCCTAGCTTCTTCAGGTGCTCCTTGAGCCTACAATGCCATGTGAAGAAACTCGCTAACTTCATAGGCTATTTTCGTCCAGATAAACTTCTCAGATCCTTTCTGCTCAAAGCTGGTCATTGTGTTAGCCTGACTTGGTCCTGGGAGAATTTCCTAGAGCAAGCTCCTCACTTTGAAATTAATCGCTTCTCTTATAAAAGGATTGCGTTCCCTATGATCTTTTCTTTAAGATGGTTGATCATCTCGTTGTCTCAGGGCCAACATGCCCTCACACTCAAAAAAGGATAACTCTGTTTTTCAGCTCCAAGTCTTTGAATTTGCCTAGGAATTGTCAAATTATTTTTGAGATGTTGACCCAAAACCTTAGGGCTTTACTGGCGGTTTGAGTACCGGTGAAATTCTGTTACTCTCTTTCTTTCTACTGTACGCTGTAATTCCATTCCAAGTAGATACTATTTCTTTCTGCCAACTGCCCGGTGGAGTTCCGTCTCCGCGCTCACGAGTTGAGGAATGGTTTCATGGTGGTCGAGGCTTCGCAATGATGAAAGTAGTGTCCCTTTGCCATTCTGCTAAGAGGGGGCGTGCTGGAGGTGTGCCTACGGGACTAGTTAACTCCACGTGCAGGTCATACTCCTCAACAACATGCCAGCTGCCCAGTCCAGAACAAAATTTGTCTCCTGTTCACTTATTATATATCTTGTTTTTGTATATACCTACTCTGTGATTGGCAAATCAGTAAATTAAGAAATGCATTCACTAAATGCCGCTTTATACACAGCAGTCAAACAGCCACATACTTTAGCCTTCTTCCAAAATTTTTTTCCCTAATAAATCTTGATTGTTGTGATAAGAATATTCTAGTCGTAAAATATCACGATTTAGTATAGAACTGTATATTTTGACATGTTTGTCAAGTACGTTAGAACATCTTTCAACAAGCAAAGCAGATGCACAACTTGTCCATCTATAAATTACTTTATATCTATAAAAGTCACATTGCTAATTACACTGTTACGTAAAGTACGATTCCCTTACGCCCTAATTGAATAATAATCAGCTGTTAATTATATTGCCAATATAATGCTACGTATATATTCGTGCAAAAATGTGACCATTTTCTTACAACTGCATATTATTGCCTCATTTGTAGATTACTTGTAATTTAATCATACAGTAAGTATTTTCTCTCATCTGGTATTTTATCCGTCGAAGCTTGCATATTTCTTTTGTTTCTGACCGGTTTCGGGTTTTCATCCATCGTCAGAGCAAATTCACCAAGTTTGTGTGGAGAGTTCACTCTTACGCAATGTTTCTGTTACATTCACAATTGTTGGAACAAGTGCAGCTTATGCGTTGAAGTGAACTCTCTACCGAACTTGGTGAATTTTCTCTTGACGATGGATGAAAATCCGAAACCGGTCAGGAACAAAAGGAATATGCATACCACGCGGATATGTTATCCAGCATTGCGGACCCATCCACTAATTCAATATTTTCTCTCATACTGACAGACATTCGTTAGATAAACAAAAGTGCCGTCGGAGCCTATTTAAATTGGGTGTGCTTGTGCTTGTTAATGCCTGAAATTCGCCAAGAAAGCTGAAAAGTAATTAACGAATTCAGTACTACAAATTTAGAGAATAATCTACGAGTATTATCTGTTTTAAAATTAAGGAATGCCTGTGGGATTCGTTCCCGGTTTTCAGAATTTTGTGTTTGCATAAAAGATTTGTTGGTAAAGAAGGGTAAGTTTCTTTGCAAAAATTCGGGATTTCTCTTTGTAAACATGTAGAAAGTTATAAATTACAATTAAAAAAAATTATGTGCATGTTGAATTTTAAGAAATTAATACATTTAAAATAAGTTTAAAAAATTATTCATGAAAAGAACTGATAATATTAAAATTTATTTGGTAAGAATTTGCAAAATTTGAAAAAGCAGCTTATAATAAGAGGTTAAACCATCTTCTTATTAACTCAGTACGGATAGTTAATTATAGCATAATTAAATTTTATTCAAAGACCCATTTTTTTTTTTTAATTCAATGTTTGATTATATTTTCATTTTTTTGGTTGCAGGATTGGAATGGCCACATCTGCCAATGTTGGAAATCGAAGGGAAAACATTGTTTCAATCAATGGCCATTTGTAGGTATTTGGCCAGACAGTTGAATCTGAATGGTAGATCTAATTGGGCCGAAACTCAAATAGATATGACTGTAGATGCGTTGAACGACTTCAGAGCAAGTATGATACAGGCATAATAAATTTAATGTATATTCTAATGATTGCCTGACTGGGGTTCTATATCCACAAGGATATACAAGAACTTCTTGATAATAAAGACACTACTGGACTCCCACGCGGAGGACCCGGGTTCGAGTTCGGTTGTGCTGCCCTTAGATTTTTTCCTAGGAGCCCCTACAGCTCACTGTCTGTGGTGTCTGCGTTGTCTGTAACGAGAGAACATTGTCCGGAAGCCGGCAGTGCACTGAGAAGGCTCCGGACGCCAATGACCAAAGATGCTGACGCGCCTTAATTTAAAATAAATAAATAAAGACAAGCAGGCGCTGCACCACCATAACTAATTCCGGATTTTCTTTAAACCATTAAATATTGAATGGTGGATCTGCTCGATAAAATTCATATGATTTCGTATTACAAACATTATTTAATATAAGAGGAAGTATTGCGATAATATGAAATTTTCGAAATTGAGTTTTCACCGGAAATATGGTACATGTTCCACAAGAAATTTTCTGTCAAAATCCATAATATATCGGAATTTCGATTGTCCTGATTTTTAATTTAGGTTTTCGCGATTTTCTTTAAACATACTGACAACAAATAAATAGGCCATCATTTTTATTCAACATTTTTCTAGAAAACTGATTTTTGTTGATTCTGTTTTGGAAGCTCCAACCTCAGGTTTTTCTCCAAACTGCTATTTCAAATATCTTGAGTTATTACATATATTATAACACAGAGGAGAATTAAATGTGTTCAAAAAAAATATCATATTTGAAGAAAATCGGTTAAACAGAAGTTTGAATTTTCAGAATATTTTCTTTTATATTCCGCAATTTTCTCGAAGGTCCATAAATTATTGGGTTATTTGAAACATTTTTCCGGACTGGTGTATTACCTGAAGCATTAAGGCTTTCTTCTAGCGTTTCAGTCAGTACAATTACGGTTGTTCCATCTGGTGGTGTGGTTCCTCAAAAAAACTATCTTTCTGAAGAATTTTCTTTTTCTCAGGAATTTGTGAGAGTGGAATTATCTATAAAGTCATATGGGCCTTTCACGCCAGTTTTTGTATAATTAGTACGTATTTAAAGTAAATTGCTGGAAACGTTTTCGAAAAAAATATACAGGAGGCTTGGAGGGGAGCCTCTTGCCGCATTCCGGGGTCATTCCCCAACAAAATATCATTATTGAACTGCTATGACTTTTGTATTTTTTTTTTTTTGTCACGTACACATACTGACCATTCGCACTTCACATTCCAAAAGAGGTATTTCCCTTGAAAAATGTCTTGGAAAATTTGCCATTGTCATGAACTGGCTGTGACAGATGTTAGCGAAAATGAAAAACATTTGGGCCACTTTGTTCTGGCAACTTGTAAATGTTACAATCACATCTTTCTTACATTATGAATAATAATAAAATGAAACATGATTTAAGACAGAGGTACCAGTTTTGTAAGAAGTGCTGACGTTGGTAACTTATTTGTATGCTATTGTGATAATAGTATGATTTATGCACATCCCCTAGTGACGTCAAATACCTTATACGTAATTAAACAATAGGCCTTCAGCTCAACGTGATGAATGTATGATATTTCATTGATAATTTATTAATATGTATGCGTTATTTGTAAATCTTCCATAACCGGTTTGTTGATTTGAACACCAGAAATATTATTTAATAAAACTAACGACGAACTTATTGCAAACCTGCTGTGTACAATTTTCGAAACGGAGTTTTCACAAATTTCCGAAATACATGTTTTGTGAACTCCCATGAATATTAAACAAATATTACTGGCAATTGCTCCACGTGGGCGCGTAAATAAAACTCGCAGGAAGATCAAATATATCATTCCGTTTAAGATTATCCTCGTGGGATCCGACACTAGGTTTAGTCAACATCTGTCAACCAGGAGCCCACCTTATTGGCAGGTTTTTCTCATTTTTTTTTTGTATATTATCGAAAATTGTCCCATGATATACTAATTATATGTATATATAATATAGGTCAATCTCTTTTATTTAAAACCTTTTTCTGTTTTCAGATTTTAGGAAGTTTCTGAAGGAGTTGTGGATCTTAATCTTTGCTCTAAACTGCAATTTTATTAAACAGATAGAAGATATATATTACGAATAAATAAATGTTTAGTTAAAAAAAAATAAACTTTTAAGAAATTTTATCAATAATAATATTGATAATTGCAACTAGAGAAAGAGTGGTGTGATTGTTTGATCTAGAATGTCTTGTTACCTCTTGCCAATATGTTTTAAATGATCTTAATCAGAACAATAAACCTGCATTTAAAATGCATGTTCCATTCTTTGAAAGCAACAAAATAAAGAATTAAAAAAATAGAAAAGAACCATTTTTTCTGAGAATTTTTTTACTGATTATAAAGTTCCAAACATTTGTGCCACCTCTCAAAAAAAATCTGCCGTCCGAATTTGCTTTGGTTTGAGATGTCCCTATCTGAAATTAATATTAGAAAGGAAGCCACTGGATTGAATAGTAGACTTCCAGTAACCATTATGACTTGACCATAATGACCAGCATATAATCGTGACTGAATTGTAAGTCTAAATCTTTTTAATTCAGTTGGTACCCAGCTATAAAAAAAAAAAACATAACAAGCCAGCATCAATGGAATCATCTGTAAAGAATCATCGCTTGGGTTTTACTTTCTGTTCAGAGTTGACTCTGAGGACCATAGTAGCTAGGGGATCTTTAGTTTTATCGAGAACACCGAAACTATTTATTTTATATTATGTTACGTGCAAGCATTCAGACGAATTAGTCATGTCAGGTCTATATAATAATACAATGCAGCAGCTTTCTGGATGGGGTTCGCAGCGTCTCTTCTGAAACGCGCCTAAACAAAACAAAAAATGGACATGAAATTTTAGATTAGATACAGAATTTCTTCTAGCTCGCTTAATCAGTAAATTTTTTACTTTCTCTTATCCCTAACAGGAAGCTCAAACTTGGGATTTTGTTTAGGTACTACCATCGCATCTGCTAAAGAGATTTTGGGCATCTTCTTACCGTAACCGCCACTTTACAAAATAGGTTTTTGAGTTTTTGGAATTTTCTTTAAAATGTATTTTAAAGAAACAATTTTCTTGAAACTTGGTATGCTTCCTGCACAGATATAAACTTATCACTTTTATTTTAAACGTTTTTCTAAAAAAAAAAATGAATTTGGATAGTAGTGAGGAATTTGGGGCATTAAATTTCAAATGTATTTAGATTTTGGTTCAGTGTTTTTGTGTGCTGTAACGGGCAGAATGCCTTCTTACTTGTCTATCTGTCAAGGTTAGTAGGTAGGTACTTATATCCCCCACCTCTATGTTAAGGTTCGGGCAAATATGTAAAGTTTGAGTTTAAAGAAAATTAGTCTTTTTTTTTATAATTATCCTAATAGAAGTAAGAAAAAGTCGTGTGAGTGTTTGCACGAATTTTTTTTTTCGTTTTGGTGTCAGAAAAAAATTTTTTTTCATCGGAATTCTAAGACTTTGTCGGCCATGTTGATTTAAATTTGTATTAAATGCATGTTTTTCTCAATTATATAGATGGTGGTGGGGAGCTGTACATAACATTTCTTATTTAAGGACTCGTAGCTGGTTACACGGCAAGACAGCGCTCCATCAAGCCCAGAAACGTGTGCAAGTTAGATACAAACCTGACGTCTCCCAACACTCACAGTCCACCTAAAATAGTCTTTTCCGGACAAAATATTTCCAATAATAATGATTGGTTTATAATAGTACAGTTATCATAGCAAATTTAAAAAATTGTTGCAGCCATTTTGAAGAAAATCTCAGAAACCTATTCTGAAAATTTGCACTTCCGGTTAACCCATTCTCCTTTAATTTGAATAATACTGAAGTGACTTGCGTTCCAGCTCCCACAGAACCTCATAACAAAATTATATTTCCTGTAGAAATGTTTCAAATAAAAGTGACAGACGTTTATAGTTGCAGTCTACAATATTTAAAGAAAATCATTGGGGCTATTTTCAAGAAAATCGCGAAAAAAATCCCGTAAAGTTGGACTTGCGGTTGATGTATTTTGATCAGGATGTGGTAACTAAACGGTATATCAAGTTCGAGCTTCCTATGATTTTCCTTTTTGGAGATATTTTGTTCATATACATATGACCAAACATATTTTTTTCCCTTACTCAGGGTATCTCAAAAATGTCTGTGGTGAAAACGGAATTTCGAAAATTTCACACGGTCGCACTAGTTCCTCTTACCAGCAGTAACAAAAGTGAAAAGGATGTTGACCCCTTCACCAGACGCTTCAATCTACTGCTGACAGAAATGCGTTGTTCTTTAGCTGTACTTCACTTATATTTATATATTCTTAAAATATTAACACTGTACCAAAGATAGACAGGTGCAAAATTCACAGAATCTACACCGACCTAAATCTAGAAAAATTCTACCTAGAATTGATGTACTAACCAGAGATTATATTATAATTTCAGAAGTGGCCAGCTATTATTATTTGCCAGACGGTGAAGAACGAGAGAAAAAGAAAGCCGTGGTGCTGAGCGAAGTGCTCCCCCTCTATCTGGACAGATTGGAAAAACAAGTGGCCAACAATAAAGGTTATCTTGTCGTTGGAAAGGTAATTATTCTCTTATACTAATTATAGTTTTTTAAAATATTTAATTTTAGTAACGAAAACGCATCTGAGAGTGTTTTGCATTTTAAACCCTTGCAGTTTAGAAATATATATTTATAACCAGGAGGCCCCTGGCGCCTAACTCTCGGAAGGGGGTTCCGCCCTCCTGGCAACTTTCGGTGCCCCACCCCCGGGTGGAGGCTGGCCAAAAAAAAGTGTAATAACAAGTAAAACACACAAATGATGACAAAATTAGATCCTTACAAGCTGTTTGTCATTACCGAAGTTAGGAGTAGGAGTCGTTTCGTCGACAATGCAACTATAATTGTCCGTGGCTGATTAAGGGTCTATCCACATATAGGTGAACACGATCAAAACTCTGCCTCCTAGACTCATTAATAGTTATAGCAAATACCAAAACTATAGGAAATTGTCGTCTGTCTTTATTACAATTTTTTTGCTTTTTAGCGCCCTACAATTGTAGCTGCACATTCAGATGTTACTGGTTTATTATATATCTTTTGTCAGGCCCTCTTGGGAAAGTATTACAAATATCCCTCTTGCTTTTCCTATACTACTTTCTTCTACTTTCCTATACTACTACCTTTACCTACTTCAACGAAAGGATTTTGTTTTTGCTAAAATTTTCATTATTTTACCAATGTATCGGGGGTGTAAGTATCTGACATTTATTAGTCCTAACTGAGCCGTAAAGAGATGTTAGAGCCATATGATGTTCCTGCCCCTGTACTGGAAGCCGTCTCTCCGATATTATATCTGCTTCGAATGTAGCAAAAGCAAACATCGAGTTTAATATACGGATATCTTTTCTGAAGGCTTTATCGCAAAACTCTATCGGGAATGGAGATAATTCTGACAGTTTCACTTCATCTTTATGGCAACAACTCTTTTTACAAAATTTATTTCTCTAAAATTCGCATTACAATGTTGGCACTTTCTAGTATCGGAGAATTAGAAGAAAATAAGGGCAAAGAAATATAAAGATTAAAATAATGAAATAAATGACTTGTGTTAAAGTAATTTGGCATGTACATTCTCGCATGGCATGCCAGTTATGCCCCCTACCTTTCCAGGTGGGGGTTCAACCCTTAATATTTTCAAGAACATTCTGTGTCAAATGGTGCAAACCGCATGAAAATCAGTCCAGCCTATACAATACTTATATATATATATATATATATATATATATATGTCATTTTTCCCAGCACCACAATGTGAATCATTAATTATGTGATAGAGAATTTGGTGAAGTGGTAAAGATGAAAATCTGGTACACTTAACATTGTAAATATGTAAATATCTGACAATAAAATTATTATTATTTATTTATTTATTATATATATATAGTTTAATTTTAGTAACGAAAACGCATCTAAGATCGTTGCGTTTTAAACCCTTGCAATTTAAAAATATGTATCTATAATAATGTACATATCTGTAATGTTGTTATGGTGAACAAAATATCTCCAAAAAGAAATCGCAGCAAGTTCAACTTTCATTCCGTTTAGATCTAGAAAAGAATCCAGCATGGAGGTTTGAGTCAGAATCTGTCACATGGAAATGCGATTTTACCAAATGACTTTTATACTTGTTGATTTTCTAAAATTGCAGTGAATGATGTTTAAAGAAAATCTTTGGGTGTGCCCTTTTCTAAACAATGACGAAAAACTAAAAAAAAGTAAATCACATTTCCTGTGATAAATTTTGATCAAATGTCGAATGCGATGATGGTACCTAAGCGTAATAAGTTGAACTGCGATTTTTCATAGAGAGATACAGATAGAGTTTGCCGAATACATCTTTTTATGCTCAGCGGACCTCGAGACATTTTTTTTTTTTTACGAAAAGACAATTTGGACATGCTCGCAGTATTTTCCCTTAAAGAGCTGAGAAAGTAAAATAGTAAATAGAATTAGCATTTACTAACTTGGAATTGTGAACATTTTATGCACAGTTAACATATGCGGACATCATATTTCTGTCGTTCATCGAATATATATCGTACATGTTGGACAAGGCCATCCTGGAAAAACATCCCAAACTAAAGGAACACCATCAGCGATTGAAATCACTGCCCGGCATTGAGTCCTGGCTGAAGACTCGTCCACCAAACCCAGACGATGCTAGGACGCTGTTCAGCTGATCTAGCCTGTGTACCATTGTTTTATAATCGATTGTTGTTTCAGATATTTTATATATTATGTATTATGTATGTCTTGTAGGTGAATTATGTACTAATATATATATATATATTTTTTTTTTTTTTTAATAAAAAAGGGCGTGAAATTCAATTTCAATAGTTTGTTTGCGACTGAGCTAATGAATTGATATTAATTGTGTATTGCATTCCACTATTATGCAGTCTGTATTTTTTTAAAGAGATTGAGATGTTCCGCAGGACATAGGCCTTCCGTTTTAAAACTTTAAAATTAATGAACAATAGTATATTACAAAAAAAAATTGTGTGCCTTTTTTGGTGAACATTAAACCATTAGTGTGATATTTTAATGAAATTCATGTAGAAACCTCAACTTGGAATTATATTTGTATATTGCTACTTACATTTTCACCAGAATAGAATTTCATGTTTTTTACGAATTTGTCCCCACATGTGGTCTGTTTGCCCGCCAGGCGGGCGGGCGGCCTTTGGTACGACAAGTCGAAGAATTGTTTCCCATGAGGGCTCAATTGATTTAGAACCAAACTTGGCGAGATAAGGTTCACTATTTCTCAGTTAGTAGTAAACCTGGTACCGAAAACTAGAACTAAATGCCTGACCATGCGCTTCCCCAAAAAAGGCCATCTGCTATTCTAGGCCCTCCAGGAACAGATTTAATTTCTTTGTATCCTTTTTTTTTACGGCTAAGAATAGAAAATCTGGGGTGAAACACAACACGACTTTCTCTTATTGCAGCTTCAACGTTAACAGAATTATAATTTGTTGAATAGAATTTGTTGGGTCCGCAATGTTAGATAATATCTGGGATTTTATCCGTCGTAGCATATTTTTTATATTCCTGACCGTTTTCGGATTTTCTTCCACCGTCAGTGTGAAGGCTAATCAAATCCGTACAAACTAGAAAACTTTTGAAGAGACTGTTCTTACTATTTTCATTATTTCCTTCTTAAACGAATACTCAAATCTGCTACCAGGACTTCTGGTCAGTTGTCACATTGGTGAAATAACGAAAATTTTAGCAAAAACATAGTCCTTACGTTGAGAAATACCGAGCATTGAAGAAGGTAGTACTTGAACATCAAGAGGAATATTTGTTTTATTTTGCAAGAGAATTTTTTCCCCAACTGTTCCCGACAATCCCCACAATACATTCAAGCGCCATCGACCTCATGACCTTATAGTTGAGAAATTGATTAGCCTTACTCTGACGATGGATAAAAGTCCGAAACCGGTCTGGAACATAAAAAATAAGCATACTACGACGGATATAATCCCAAAAAAGAATGAGAATTTATTGTATAATTCTAAATTAGCGAAGCTGAGTGTATTGTAAATCTATTAAAATGTAAATAAACACAATTGTAACCAGCTACCGAAATGTTATAGCTAACAGGCTGAGCACGTTCCAGGAACGTCACATTGGGTCAGAATCTGTCACACGGAAATGCGATTTTATCAAATGGCTGTTTCAATTGTTGATTTTCTAAAATTGCAGTGAGTGAGTTAACATTTAACTAGAACAGCAAAAATTGCTGATTAAAATTTTTCTAATACTTGGTGAATTAAAAGATTTAAAACGAAAATCTGGTGTGAAACACTCACACGACTTTCTCTTACTGCTATTTACATAGTTATAAATGACTAATATTCTTTAAACTTGCAATTTTTACGAACAACTTTTAATTGGCTTCAATTAAGTTTTACTTAGCGAACCTTTATTATAAAGAAAGAAAAAAACGCACTTTTGAGTGAAGAGTGACTACCAATTCTCACAGAACTCCTTTTAATCAATTTCCTCGGAAACAGTTTTTAAGCAAAACTGATATATCGTTACTGCTATAGTCCGAAAGGAAGAAACCTTTTGGTGGCTTTATCGAGAAAGTCGGAGAAAACTGTAAAAAACCGCCACTAAAGTCACACTTCCGGTCAAACGCCGCACTTTGGCAAAACATTTAATATTATTTAGATGATATTAACAGTATTTAGATGATAGGCTCGTACAATATACAGAAATGGCTGTTTAGAGGAAAGCCTAAGTTATCCTTTTCTTCTCCTCCAGAATACTTGGGCAAAATGTTTCATGTATGAAGTGACAGACTTACAAATATAAGAATATTTTAGTTAAAGAAATTTGTTGGATTCGTATTACGAGAAAATAGCAATAAATAAATAGACAAAAAATGTATTCAAGTAAAGTGGTAATTCCAGTTATCCGAATTTTCTTTTTGGCAGAACTTATTGTTGACCTCTGGTAGTACCTCATAAATTATGAAGTTTGAACTTGCTGCATTTTTTCCCTTTTTTAGTTATGCTGACCATATTCACAAACATCTATATACACAAACAGACCAATTTCTACTTTTTTCGTCATCAGGGGTTCCCAAAAACTGTATTTGCGGTGAAAACAAAATTTGGAAGATGTGCCATGAATAACAATATTTGCTGTATGTAGTAAGAGAAAGTGAACATGTTTTAAGATAAGCTTGAATGTTGCATGCACTGAATAGAAGGTATTAGAAGAGTATATTCTTATGTTGTAGCTAGCAGGTTTTTATTGTTAATTCTAGTATGTCTACCAGCTTTCCCTTCTATCGACTAATAATTACCACAGCCTCATCCATGTATTTATTTTTTCAATAATAATGAGGAATATATATTTATACATTCATACATTATATGTAATTTCATGGAAAAATAATATGTCAATTAATTATGCATTTATATCTGTAAAAATACATGCAATTAGAAGAAGCGTAAATTTTATTCAACCAAGCATTCATCTGCTCTGACGACAGACATACAAACACAAACTTTTTACAACTGTTCTTACTGTTTCCAGTATTTTTTTCTTAAAGGAATACTCAAAGAAATCTGGCTACAGAACTTCTGATCAGTTGTATAGTGGATGTGTGAATTAGGAGATAAATTTAGGAGAGTAAAGGAAACAATCTTGTAGATATTCTGAACACTGTATACGAAATAGTAACACAAACTGCAACGACTTTACACTCTTAATAGAAGTTAGAGATAAAGTAGCGAGAGAACTAGTTAGCGACAGACAGGCTGAGAATTAGGAAGTAGAATGATGTTTGCTGACAAATATCGATGACTGTATTAAAAACTGTCCTGACTGATAATATTATATAAGTATATATAAAAAATATAAATTCTTCCTCCCTATTTTGGCGTAGGTAGCGAGTAATTAGGTTCTTCGGAGGCTCTCTAATCTTAATGTATCGGATCCCATTACAACTGTATGCCGCTCATCACCAACTGCCTCACTGTCTCCACAATACATTTCAAGCGCCATCGATATCATGACCTAAAGTTGAGAAATAAAGTCCTCGGCTGGTTAGTTGATAGAAGCAGAGAGAGAGAGAGAAAACAAGTGTGACCCGAATGCGAGTGTTACAAGTTGGAGTGTTGTGGACGTGAGGATGGGAGGTGTTTCTAAGAGGGGTGTCCTGACGGTTCCAGGATGGAGAAAGATATTTATGCCATTGTATACAGGCCTAAATGTGAGGTTCGACATCTCGGTAAGCCTGGGTAAGCTAGCAACTGCCTTCAGGCAGAATCTGTGACGTCAATACAACGCAGATATCTCTCGCATCTGGAAATGTGCCTGGACTGATATCCTGACACATTTTACAACATATTATTATTATTATTAATCGGGTGCCCAATGGCGCGGGACCTAAGCCTATGTGGCTTTTATCCCCCCGATACCCTTCATGTTTCCTTAATTAATCTCCCCCGGTAACTTACGGTTAATCTACAACATCTCAGGATATCCCTAAACTCCAACTCGCTCAGGCAATCCTGCGAGAGTGATGCCCTCCCAAATACGCGAAACCTGGTTCCAGCGAAACGGGGACACTGACATAAGCAGTGGTACACCGTTTCCCTAACTCCGTCATCGCAGTTCTGACAAATGGGACTAGACGTCCTCCCTATGTTAAACAAGTGACTGGACACCCAGGTGTGTACAGTCACTATCCCTACCAAGGTCCTGAAACCCGTCCTACTAAGGGACAGGAGATACTCCGAAGTTCCCTGCTTACTCGCCTTTATAAATCTTTTGGCTTGGAGGCACGCCTGCGTGTCCCCCCAGCGTTTCTCCAAAACCGTCTTTGTGACGGCCAGGGCTGGTTCAGGACCACAAAATGGTAGTGATGATCTCTCCCTAGCCAACTGATCTGCCTTCTCATTGCCCTCTATTCCCGCATGCCCGGGTATCCAATAGAGGCGCACCTTATCCCTCCGAGCTAAAGCATTAAGCCTTCTCCTCCATTCTCCCACTAATTTCGAACTCCACCAAAGCTTACTCAAAGCCCTAGTGCGGCCTGGCTATCCGAGAAAATCCGCACTTCCTTGAACTCTCCCTGCCACTCCCCCACAAGGCGGCAGCATTCAATAATGCCCACCACCTCAGACTGGGAAGACAGTGGCCAAACCACCCAAGGCCACCGAACTCCCTCTATCCAACTCCTGAAACCATGCTCCCGCCCCTGACAGGCCAGTGCCCTCCTGCCTAGAGCCGTCTGAATAGCAGCGAATAATGCCGTTATCCGACTCCGTTGGCCTCGTGAGGTTATCACCCCTGTGCTGCTAATAGTGATCTCATAATCTCTCTCAAATCTCCATTTCTTGCTCGTCTCATCGAATTTAGATAGCAGAAATCGGTTCACTCGCCAAATCTCATCCTCATCCTAGTGTGATCCCCCCGGAAGGTTCTCACTCATTCTCCCTTGCACCTCATTCTGAGGTACCCTTTCATTGCCTCTCCCACTACCACATACTGAAGGGGGATTAGCCCCAGCAGCATCTCTAATGCCACCGTCGGTGTCGTTCTCATAGCGCCAGTAATAGCCAAACAGGCCGTGCGCTGCACTCCTAGCAGCTTCTTGCTATTCCTCCCCACCAAGAAACCAGACCACCATGCCACTGCGGCATAGAGTATCCTTGGCTTCATCAACTTCTCCTAAATTCAGTGGATACCTCGAGGATTAACTCCCCAAGTCTTACCCGCTAGTCTCCTGCACTGCCAGAAAACCTTCTGTCCCTTCTCACAAACATACTCAATGTGAGCCCGCCAATTCAACCTATTGTTGATGACCCCCAAGTATTTAACCTCTCTGCAAATTTGCAATTCCTCACCGAAGAGCCTAGGTCTCCTAAGCCCTTCCAGTTTCCTCTTCGTAGTAAAGAGAACTAAAGAGCCTTTGTCCGGGTTGACGGACAAGCCATAGTTCCTACACCACTGCTCCACGTAAGATAACGCCGACTGCATCAAGTCACACACCACAGATGCTTCCCTGTGATTAAGATTACCCCATCATCAGAGTACATCTGCAGGTAAAATCCCCTACGGTTCATCTCCCAAAGTAGCCATCAACGATGAGACACCATAAGTGAGGAGACAAACTCCCTCCCTGGGGAAAGCCCCTGCTAGCTTTCACCCTTCTCTCCGCAACTCCCAAAGAGAATAAACAATCCTCGAAGTCAGGAGGTTAGCTATCCATCTAACCAGGGTCCCATCCACACCCCTATCCTCCAATAACACTCTGATTCTATCATGGGCCACGCTGTCGAATGCCCCCTCAATATCGAAGAAGCATCCCAGCGCGTACTCTTTAGACTCCAACGTATGTTCAATTCTCCCCACCAAATCATGGAGCGCAGTCTCCGTTGATCTTCCCGCCAGATAGGCATGCTGGTTCCCGTGGAAGGTACTCTTTATGTCGCAATCCTCCATTAAGAAAAGGTCGACCAACCTCTCTAAGCCCTTCAACATGAAGGACGCGAGGCTGATCGGCCTATAAGCTTTAGGGTCTAGATAGTCCAACTTCTCCGGTTTGGGAATGAACGCGACCCTATTAACTCTCCAAGCCCGAGGGATATAGCCCGAACTTAGGCTGTCCCTCAGTATTTCTACCCATGTGCTTCCGAACATGTTCCAACTTTCCTGAATCAACATCGGGTACAGACCATCCATACCCGGCGACTTGAATTTACTAAAAGTAGCGAATACCCAACTCGCCCTCAAAGCAACCACTTTACTTGCCAACTCCTTACCCTGTAAGTCTACTCCTGTACGTCAGGTAAGGCACCCACGCACCCTCCAACGTACTTCACATTATCCGGTAGATGTCTATCCAGCATCACCCGTAACACCTCATTATGGTTATGGGTGATCTGTCCATCAGGCTTCCTAATACTGTCCAACGACAACTCCCCCCTCTTGCCTAAAAACCTACAAACTCGGTTTACCTCCTGTTCCCCCTCCAGGGTTTCGCAGAAGGTCCTCCAAGAGACTCTCTTCGTGCTCCGGATCTCCCTTTTGACTCTCGCTTGGTCTGAATAAACCTTTCCCAATCCTCCTCCGCGTTACTCCCCCTAGCCTTTCTCCTTAGCTGCCTCATCTGTCTATTTAAGGCAGTTAGTCGGGCCGTCCACCACTGGACCTTCCTAGGCAATACCTCATGCTCAGGGCATGAAGTCTCATATGCGCGAACAATCGTGCGGGTGGTCCAATCCACTCTCTGATCCAGGTCCTCCCCCTCAGCCGGCGGTCTACCCGGACCTAACCTATCATTTCTCAAGGCCGAGGAAAATCTACCTCAGTCAGTTCTTCTCGGATTTCGAAACTTCTTCACCTCTCCCATCTCAAGACGCAGGGTGATTCTAATACCTCTGTGATCGGACAACGTCCAGTCATCCATAACCTCCCAACCTGTCGTCCAGGACAAAAATTGCCTGGAAGCCACCGTAATATCTATTACTTCTTCCCTATTCCTAATAACAAAGGTAGGTTTCTTACCTCTATTTAAAGAAAAAGGTTTCTACTTACCAAAAACTCCGCCAGTGTCACCCCGCGCCGGTTGGTGTCGCTGCTTCCCCACAGCGTGTTGTATGAGTTGGCATCGAATCCGACCAGCAGTGGCAGGTTCTCCTTTTCGCACCACTCCACCAGACTCCCGGTGCAGGTGGTGGCTCTTCTGAATCATAGGGTAGGTAGGCCACGCCAAAACCAGCCTGCCTGCTGCCTCTCCTATCCTGATCGAAACTACCGTCAAGTCTCTAGAACAAAACTCTCTTAACATTGAACAACACTCCATATGCTTAGACGCCAGAACACAAGTCCTGGGCCTATCTGCTCTGCAATCATAAAATGTTCTCAAGCCCATACCACCCCATCCAACCACGCCACCTCGGATGGTATAGGGCTCCTGTATTAAACCTACCATCATGGGTGTTTCCCTTATGACCTCAGCCATCTCCGCCACGACTTCCCTGCTCCTGTGTGTGTTATATTGATACACACTGAACATGAGCAGGCTACTTTCCTCCACTCTCCTCCTTGCCAGGCTGGCCTCGTTGCTTCTCCTCCTTCCTTTTGAAGGTAATCCGGGTTAGCTCGTAATAAGGTCTCCACTCCTTCTCCTCCAGAATCCGGAGTGAATGGGGATCTATAAAGAACACCATCCACATACCTTTATGCTTCTCGAAGGAGCTAAGGACTCTCCAAAAATCTGAACGCAGACCAGGATTTTGCCCCGCCAAGCGTTCCAGAAATCTCTCCAATGGACACCTCTTACCTGGCACCCAAACTGATACCCGAATCATCTTGGGGATATCCTCTCCCTCCAACATAACATACTGGATGTCGCCTCTGGATGTGACTGCCTGTCTGGCTGTCCAAGCCCTGGTCCTCTCGTCGCCACAAGTGATGAGAAACATGCCCTCACTTACCACGCCAGACTCCTCAAATTGTGGCCACCAGCCTTCATCGGCGGTGCCCTTCCTGCTCCCAGTATCATCCAGAGCACTCACAAGTTGTGCTCTGACATGCTCCGCGTCGTCCTCGGTCATGACTTCACCATCTGCTCTGACCACGGCGACCTGTGGCTTCTTAGCCTTCTCCACTGTCGGGCGTTTGGCTTCGGGGACGCTTTCTGGCGTCTCCTCCGTACCTTTCTTCTTCTTCTTCTTTCTCTTTTTGCTGGACTCCCTTGTTTTGGTTTCACTCGGGGTCCGCCTTTCGGCGGTCCCCTCGCTTCGACCAGGGAAGTCAGCAGAAGTTCAATACTCTTATTTGAACTCTCCGTGGAGGCACCTCTCTCCAGGCCTCTCAAAGGAGATGCCAGGAGGTTCCCGGCAGTTTCCTGCCTCGAGGATGCGCCCCCACTGAACTCACCTGCATCTACTACATTGGCGGAACAAGTAGCCATGACTGCCGGTGTGCCTTGTTCCTCAACAGCACCGGACACCTTCGTGGTGATTTTCGCACCCTCATTTGCCACGGATTGAGGGCCTTTCTTAATTTGTCCTTCCATGTTTTTAATTTTTGTTGAGGGGGGGGTATAGTGTTGGTGACATATGTATAAATGTGGTGTTGAACTGTATAGTGTATGCTGTTTCCTCACCAGGTCCCTACAACTACAGGTACCTGGACAAATCTCCAGCGTGTAAGTCGCTCCCCCACGTCCGCCCCAGGTCCTCCAGTGTCCAAATAGACTCTCTGAAGTGAAGACCTGTTTTCAGAGGCCCAGGAATGAGCCTCGTCAGGGCAGCGTGAGATCGCTAGTGTGTCTGTGATGTAAAGTGAGTGAAATTGTTGCCACGGCGGGTGCAGAATAAATGTTGTGTAGCCCCGTCGTGGTGTCTGCCGCCAGTGCCCGATTGGCCGTGCAAAGCACGTTGTCCAGTCCCTGCGGCGTGGATGCTCGGGTTGGCTCCAACCCCGCAACTGGAATCGCCTAGGCTTTCCTCTAGTCACAGGGCTGTTTAGGGACAGACACTTACATTTTACTGACACATCTAGAAGAGACTATATTGCTCATCTTGACATATTCTGATATATTTGGATAAATACTGAAATTTGTTGATTTTAACCTGAACACATCATATTCTGGTACAATTCTGATCCATCTTTTTCATCTTGTCCTGCCATATCATTTACAAATCCTGACAAATACATTTCTATAATATTTGACAAATCTTGATACATTTTGATACGGATGTATTCCGGAACAAGTTGAAAAGCCTGAAATGTCTTAAAATTCGTGAAACATCCTGAACCCATCTTGACATATCATGAAACATTTTAGTACATTTAATTACCACACTGGCGATACTCAAATATATCTAGACAAATCTTGCTGTCATAATATACGTATTAAACAAATTTTCCAATCAATCCTTTGGGCCCTCAGATCATCCAATCTGACGTTTTGAACGTTAATATGACAACACTATACTCTTAGTATTGAAAAAAATAAATATCTATTAATATCTGGGGTAAAACATACTCTAGATAATTTTTTTATGAAATTCCATCTAAATCTGGTTTATATTAGCCAATGTTTTTTAATTTTTCTTACATATCTAAATTTGACTATTTTTACAATATTATGAAAGTCCTAAAAGATTATGTAGAGTGAATTTAATACAAATACTTTTGATATGTTTAATTGGTTGGGTTAGTAATCCAGATAAAAAATTCATACTTTATTTGCCTTTGTTTACTATCCATCAATTAAGAACAGCCTTAGGGAGCAAGTAAAGCACAGCAAGAACTCAGTATGCTTCGGAGTGGAAAGTTTGGTGCAAAAAAAATACTACGTAATAGAGTTAGTAAAGAATGAAGGAGCAAGAGCCGGTATTAATGAATGAAGTATCAAGGTCATAAGTAACTTTCTAAAAACGTACAGTACTGCATATGGAGAGAATGGTTGTAAACTTGTCATTACCGATATGTCTGTCGACCAGTAATACTCCAAATTATGACTTCATTCATTATTTTATATTAATAATTAATATAAAAAACATGGTGTGAAATATCCACACACCTTTCTGCTAGTATAATTTTCAAACTTATTGATAAATTTTCTTCAAACTTATAATTTTGATTAAATGTTCGCTTGCCTTCAATTTTATATCAATGGCAGAATCTAACTTAATAAATGATTTCTTTGAGGAAACCATACGTTCCCTTCTCCCTTAAACTTTTCTAAATGAACATTCGTGGATAAAAGTTCTTAACAAAATTATTCTCAGTTAGTGTTACAAATTTAATGATATCTGTCGATTTATTATAGATAAGATCGTAGAAAACTGAAATAACATCAGTAAAATCGTACTTCCGGTCTACCGATTTTCTTCATGCTAAAAATTGTATAAACATATTTAATTCTAATTTAAATGATAGAATTTTGTAATAAACTAAAATAGTACTTAGGGAAATTAACCCCTCCTTTCTTCCAAAATCACCTTAAATAAATTTTTTCGGAAAAATGGTTCAAATAAAAGTTTTATCTCCTTACATGTGTAGTCGGATATACTACATTTAAAGAAAATTGTTGAGACAGTTTTTGTGAAAATCTTAGAAAACTGGAACACTGTTCTCTTCGGCGTCAGTAAATTCAGATGGACCTATAGCATTATATATTATTATTTTTAAAATGGATTTCATAGGTGGAGGGAATCAACTCCATTGGAGTCCGCAACAAGGGTAAACATTCCTTGCCTCCGTCTTCATTCATTTTTCTTTTCCATAGCTGTAGTTTTTTAAAGCCAAAATTTTCTCAATCGAGTTTAACAGGTGCATGTTGCTTCCCTGCTGGGAGAAATGAGCATTCAACTTTTCAAAAAGTTGTTAGTTACCATAAATATGTCATTTTTAGTTATTTACCAAAAAAAAATCTTCCATTCACAAAATGTTCGGTATACTCGTCTTCCTCCTCTTTAAGAAACTATAAATTTCTTGTCGCAGTTTAAACGTGCGGCGAGACAATTCATTACCAAAGGCATCGCGAAATACTGTAGTATAACAAAGATGTGTGGTCAGATCCAATATCCTCACATAGTTTTTGAAACTCGCTTCCCAGCAGACTCAAGGATCATAATGTTCACCATATCTAAAGCTGCGGGTAGAATGAGTTCTTCTGCGATTGTATAGGGCTTCTTACATTTTGCGAATCTATGTCATTGAATTCAAAATGGAATTAGAATTATGAAAATTGTGAGATATTTCGCGGAACCCCTATGTATAAGTCGCGGCTTCTCAGGGCGCCGAGGCGCACACTTTGGGAACCGCTGATTCAGCCAGTTACAAACTTACCCTTATAAAATGTAAATGATTTAAAAAATTGATGCCTAATTTTATACCTAATACCTCTTATTTTTATTGCCTACAATTTAAGTTATTTACTTTTTGTTGGGAATGTATTCATTTAATCAAGTTTTATTTTTAATTTTTAATTATAATTTTTTCCAAATACCACTCACGTGAGTTTCTCTTACTGCAGCTAATTTAATTTTTTCGCACAAATTTTTCAAATGTTGTTGTGTTGATTAAACGGAAAGTGTCATCAAATGATAAGTGTTGATATCTGAACGGAATATGAAGTTTTTGCATCCTAAAATAGTTTCATTTTTGTGATATTTTGTTCACATGATCATATTCGTAAACAACATTTTTCTCGTTCTTAGGGGACTTCAAAACGTACTATATTTCTGAGAAAACGGAACTTCTAAAATTAGACAGTATTTCCTCTTATAGCGGCCAGAGGAAGTGATAAGTTTCTATTTTATATCTTCGGCGCGAACCCAGTCTTTGTGCGCCAAATGAGGTCTTCTTTGTGGATGCTTCAAACAACACCCATTAACACGGCCAACGGTAGAAATCAATGTAGGAAACCCGTATCCCTAATCCCATATATACAAATAGCATGCGAGCTAAAAACATTACTTTCAACTATGTTTTGAAAATATAATATGTATGACAAAAAATTGACATTTGAAAATCTATTAAGCCTTGGCGAAAAGTGGATTAGTCACTTCTTTCGTGATCTTGGCTTTCCTGCGGCTATCCCAGCCTAACAATACTTACACTGAAATCTCGAGAACTGAGGCAAAACAGGAGGATGCCTGCAGGGGTAGTTAATGTATGCAACAACTCGGAATTAGCGGACCCGGGGGCAACCACACACACTCAGCTCACATTTTCAGTTTACTTAGCTTCACATTTATTTCTATAGTTCGCAGACTTCTTCATTGTGGGAACACCTCTCAAGGGAGCCAAGAGATCCTCTGGTTGCAACGATTTGGCTTTATAGTCATTCCCTCAATATTTCCGCCATTCTGCAATACTTACTCAAATATTATTTACAATACTTCACAGATCTAAAATTATAATAGAGCAGCTAATATTGATTAAAAAAAAAAAGAAAAAGGAATATTTGTTTGGGCAAAGAAATGATTTTTTATTTATTTGTGAGGGACTTGGGAACAATTCAATAAAGTGTATTTCAGCCATTAAACTGGTAAACAGAGAAAAACGTGTCTGTTTAAACAGAAAATTACCTTCTTTAATGGGATAATAAAGTAGACATTTGCTTTGACTGCGCGATTGTGTAATAATAAAGGCAGTGGAAGGTAAATTATAAACATTGGTGTTTACCCTTTGAAACTATTATTGTGATTGAAGTCGAAAGAGGTGTGACCACACTGTTGTAGCTGTGGTTTGTTAAAACAGCTGAGATAACACGCCTATATGTAAACAAAGGTGAAACTTCTTCTTTTAAAAACAGACAACAATCCCGCAGCTTGTGTAATTTGTTTGTCATCCTTTATTACTTTGTTCAAATTTTATTAAATAATAAAAATATTAATACAAGCAAAATTTTGTAAAGAATATGATGTCACAGCACGAATGCAAAATGAAATGTTCCTAAATAAGGCGTGAAAATGTTTGAAGCAAATTATAGAAAAGTTTAGAGAGGTTTGTTGATTATTTATTATAGCAGTTTAATTTGGAAGCAGAAGTTGGAGGTAGGCGTTTTTACTTTCTCTCTTTGCTGTAAGACAAAGAATTGAGTTTGTGGCAGGGTTTGTGATATCTATAGTAACAGTATTAAATTAGATTAAACAGTAAATTAGAGCATACTTTTACCAAATTCGTTAATCCTTTTCAATGTTCGACTTCTACCTAAAAAAAATCGATGGTTTTCACCATTATCTCGAAAATGTTTCCAACGATTACCTTTAAATTCGGAACATAATATCCTTGGGCATTATTCGAATTTATTCAATTATATGCGAATAAACATTTATTCATGAATAATTTTAATTCATAGAGAAAGTTTGAATAATTCATTTTCAGTTATTCAATTGAAATAAATATGTAATAGTAATTATTATTATTTTGTCCCTCAAGTCTTTATAATTCTGGAACAGTCGTTTTAAGGTCACCACAGATATCTTTTTCACGAATGACGTAAAACTAAAGACGAAAGACATGCGAAACTACACCAACCTACCGGAAGGGCTAAGCCCGCATATCCCCATTGACAGAAACTTCACAATTTTATCTTCGTATAAGTAATTTTTTATTCGCTTTAGTGCATTGCCGACTAGGAACGGTAGAACTCTTTTATGATTTTTTTAAAGCACAATCAAATACACACAGAGTGCTGTGAATTATTGGAAGCTCCAACTTGATATGCCGTTCCTGTACCATCGCATCCGACAGGTAAGTTTCTGTGTAAAATTGATATCGGAATGTTTTGTTCTCAGTTTGTTTAAAATAAATACTATTTTAAAGAAAATTTGCTGATTTATTATTTTTCCATTATTTGCAGTAAGAAAAAGTCGTGTGAGAGTTCCTTAAATTTGCACTTTATTATTTTAAGTTGTACATGTTGCATAAAATTTACGTAAACAGGGGAAACAACCTTGATTACAACACTGCAATATATAATTAATAAAAAATGTTTTGGATGTAGTTCAATGGGTGAAGGAAACAGTAAACATAGAAATTATAGAAAAATAAAAAAAGAATTACTAGATAATTAAAATACCAGTAATAAAAACATTGAGAGTTGGTGTAATTACGTGTTAAAATTGGTTGAGATAGGTGCATGAACCATCATTACAGTTAATTAAGACAATCACAGTGCCGCCAACGTTCCTTGACCCGACCAATCAGCCACTTCAACACCGTATATGCAACATCTATTTATCTGACCATAATTAAATTTCCATACAATTAATCTGCATTTATTATGGCGAACAATAAGTTTAAGAAATTAAACACTGCTGAAATACTGTACAATTTCACCTTAACAAAAATGTATTAAAACAGTTATAGTCAAGCTAGCAGGTAGGAATAGTGTAAACAAAGTTGTACGATACATATTAAGTATTGTGTTGTAATGGATGAAACAAATTTCTTAATTAAATATACACTTTCAATTCCGTTTGTGTGACAATATGTTTAATATAGAATGTGTTTGGAATACTATCACAGGCTAGAGCTGGATTGTTTTTCTTTCGAAAGTGATATAATAATTAGAATTTAATAGGCGAGAAATTTGGTATCCTTTCTTGGTCTTACTGCTTTTTCTTGACACCAAATTAAAACAAAAGCAGCTAAAGCGAGATCGTCGTCTTCGGCCATAGTCGCCAGCTCCTATCTGTTCAAGTATACATGAGCCGTGTGGATCACATGTATACTTGCGCAAAAGACCTGCGCATGCATACCGTTCAAGTATGCAGTTACGTGTGTAGCCGGCTTAAGAAAAATATTGATGTGTTTAATACTTAGATTTCACATATCGATTTTTTCGTTCGCAAAAAATTTACAGTGCATAGCGTATTTATTTATACTGTTTATGTTTAAAAGTTAAAAATATTTACTCTCTTATTGAAAAATTAGTGCAGAATTTGTAAAGGACGGTGCTTGAATTTGTTTGAACAGGCATATACTTCTCTGAACAGAATAGCATTAGCACGCGAGCTATATGAGCGCTGCTTCAGCTTGTGTTTGAACATGCATAGACTTGCTTAAAAAAATATATATATGTATATATTCTTAAGGGGGGCAATTTGTCTTTTTGTCCGGGGCGATGTAACTGCTAGAGCGGGCGCTGGTAAGAGGAATACGTGTTTTGAGATGTTTGAAATATAAAGCACATTTGTGTGTGTGTGAGAAGAACGAAGCATCTCAAACACGAGAAATCAGAGGAAACTCGAACTTGATTTGGCATTTTTCCAAGTATTTTGTGAAATTCTGTATACCACGAGATAATAAATAAAATGCGTCGCTCGAAGTTTCAAGAAAATCGGGTAACCAGTAATTCATTTCCACCAAACGTGATTAAGTTAGAATGTTATCAAATCGTGAAAGTTAGCAGGACAGTAGTTTATAAAGACCTCCTTAAAGGAAGGTTATTCTTTGTTTATAAAGAAATAAAAAGAAATTAGTGATTTGTGTATGAAGGTTTACTGCACATATATGCACAACTATCACTTTTATTTGAAACATTTTTCTTGGAAAATGTACTTTAGGGGCTGTTTAGGAAACTAAGCTAAATTAACCGCCATTTTCAGTTTTACTGGAGACTGGTAGAGGCATATGTTTTACTGGAGAATGCATACAATGTCTCATTAGGTAAACCTCAGACTAAAATCAACGAGTATAATCCCTTTTGCCTATATCAGTATATAATGTTAAGGCTAATTTAACATTTAAAATAAATTTCTCAATGAAACGTAATAATAGTAGTAACAGAAAATCATGTCAGCCTTTGTTACCAAATTATTATTGTTATTTATTTTTGTTTTACAAAACAGCTGCAGTGATTTTCTTTATGCCGGATATAATTACTGATTATATAACGGTCTTATATGTTTATTTAAATATTTCAAAATGTAATTGATTGTAAGGCTGTTGTGGTAGTATGTGGGCTAGTTTTAGACGACAATTGCCAAATATTTGGGAGTGAAAGATTCATAAGACTCTCACTTGCCCCACAGTGTTAGAGTGCCAATTGACAACTTTCAATCATAGAATTTGTATTAATCGATTAGTTAGCCTTGGCATATGTATTTTTTGGTATTTAGGCTTAATGTGTACCTCAATGTGACCGCTCTCTGGCTAAAGTAGGCCTAACTTACATATTATGTCTATATCCTACAATTATTATGCATTTAACGTATCCTAATGTTACATAGGTGCACATTGTACACCTCAATGCATTAACAGATTTCATATTGCTATGAATTTGTTTTTTTTCAATTTTTTTTCATAGTTAGGAACCTCAAAACTTGTATTTTTCCGGTGAAATGACAGTTTCTAAAATTTGGCACGATCGCAATACTTCCTGTTACTCTGGCAACAAGAGATAGTGATGACATCCACCAACAAATCATAAAACTATCTCAAATATTATTTGTAGCATTCAGAAATCTATAAGTAGAAATAACAATGAAAGTGGAAATCCCGTGGGCCCGGCTATTTCTGAAGAGATTACATGAATGTAGCAATCAGTGACAGATAGACGAACAGACTGTGTCTTCCGGATCTGTGTGATAGTGCTCCTTCTTTTAACATTTGAAATATCTCCTGTAGCAGTGCTCCAGTCTAGCAGAGAAAATTAGCAAATGAAATATACTGGAAACCAATGTTATAATATTTCATATTTTTCTTCACTGTTTTAAGATTATGTATTCATGTCAGATTTACGGAATTGAGCTTCCATTGGAAAATGCATGTTTTGAGGTCACCTGAGCAGGGAAAATTGTTTTCACAAAATAGTCCGTGGTACCTAATTCAAAAATGAAAAATGTTTATTTATATTGAAGTTGAAATTCAATATCACATTTGAAGATCACCAGAGATTCCGAAAGGAAAGTTTCGGTCGAAATTTCTTTACCGAAATTGAGTTTCTAGAATTTGATGTTTTTCTAGAAAATGGTTTCAACAGTTTTCTTTAAAATTTGTACATACTCTACACATATATATAAACTGCTCCAGCAAAATATGGCGCACTTGGAAAAATGCATTTATTTCTTACTTCATCATGTTTTGAATGCCGTGTTTTATCTCTAATTTTTTAAAAATTATTAGAGAATAATATCTGGGGTCAATGATCTGATTTTCTTGTCAATAATGAAATGTTTACAGATTTAGTAATGTTTTGCTCTAGAAGAAGTTTTTTTCATGTTTATTGACAAATTCACATATACAGTTGTGATTCAACATTATTATTATTTGTCTGTGGGGGGGGGGGCAAACCCTACGCTATCCAAAGCTTCACTGGGCCCATATTGAAACAACAACAAACCGGGTCTAGAACAAATATCCAGAAGAGATGGGATAGTAGTCTTCCTTCAAAACATCTATTTTTGTCATGTTGGTTAGCTCCTCCCAAATATAATATTGAACACAATTCTTAAGTAGGCAACATTATTAAGTTGAAGAAAATGAATCAATTAGAACTATGGTAATTACAAATAAGAGAAGATGTAAGAGGTTCCACGCCAGATTGTTTTCGTTACATTTTTATTGCCTAAGAACTAGATATTTGGTAAATGAATGTCTGTCTCAATACAATGGTATGGAGGATCAATTCGTCAATAACCTGAAAATGCTTCTTCAATAAATATAAGTGTTTATCCTGATGTGGAATGTAGCTAATACTATTGCATTGAATTCTGGAGGATATGTGTGTTACAGACTTACATAACCAAACTCGGGCGCATCTGAACAGACAACAACTCGGATCAATCTTCTTTAATATTCAATTTATTATATGACGTCACCAGGGTATGTGGAGATCCTTCCGTTCATATTGAACAAATCGCTGGCCCAAAATAAATAACGTTTTTTATATTAAATAAATTATCTAATATCTGTAAACATTGAACAGGTGAGACAATGTATGGAATTAATGATTTATGGATATTGTGAGGCCCCGCCCCATTGTTACCTCACTAAACTATTATAATTAATTTTTTTTTTGTTTAATGCTCAAATGTCATAAAATATAAAGTATCGCGTACAATATATTTGTATGTTTATATTATATATTTGATTTAGGCATCAGTACTCCCCAATGTATACACCTCTCCCCCATTATACGCAATGTACAAAGAAACTTTGAATAGAAATACTATGTACATGGAAAATACACAACATGTGATTAACTTGGCAATGGACAATAGTTTATAGATGCTTTAAAGAAAGGTTATTCATTGTTTATAATTAGGTGACCAATTTTTTTACAACGATAAGAAGGACGAAAAAATTTAAGAAAAAATTACCACGTAAATAAATGAAACATTTTATTAATTCAAACAAAAATACTAATTACGCTTACATCCCTTTTATTTATTTAATTGAAGGAGTATTTTTCCATTGGATGAATATTTTTGGTCAATATATTGGAGCAAGAAATATCCTTCATATTGAATTTTACGGTATGTGCTGCAGCTAGAGTAGCAACATTCAATCTTGATTTCTCGCTTGCCCAAAAGTCATTACCAATAAATTGAAAAAACTCAACTGCTGCATTAGTTCCAGGGCAAGAATAATTAAATTTTCATAAGGAATGTGTTCATTTTTGAAATGGTTAAATATTTCCGCCCATCTATTATCAATTTCAACATGTTGATTTTCCCATTGTTCTAATTTAAATTTTCGAAAAGGAGGACAGTAGGAGGACACTTTTCGAGGGAGGACAGAACCTACAAAAGAAGGACTGTCCTCGCTACAAGACGACGATTGGTCACCTTATTTATAAGGAAGTAAATAGAAATTAGTAATTTGTTTATGAAGGTTGGTTTTTCTTTGTAATGAATTATTGTGTCCATAGTATTAGTAAAAGTTGAGTTGTAATTATAGAGCACTCTCCTAATAGTAATCTACATTATAAACGTAAGGATCATTGAAATCAGTAGGGATTTATTAAGCGTCAGATGTATTACAGCAGAGTTCCTTCCAGGCTTCAAGGTACCAACTCTTAACACGAATCAAAAGAAATTTATAAGAGGTCAATACTGAAGACATTGTATGCACCTATTTATAATAGTAGGTAGTTTAAACTTAAGCCTAAATCACAATTTTTCCAGCACCTAGTAAAATTAGTTTTTCCGAAAAAATCTGCAATTAGCAATTCATGTTTAAAGAAAATCGTTGAAGACGGTGTAGAGTAATTCCGAAAGCTCAAAAAACTACTCCATAAAGCTGAAAGAACCGTAGATTCCATTGAAGTGGCACTTTAGAGGAAACCTTAATGTTGCACCTCTCTCATTAAATCAATATTAATGGAGAAATGTCCCCCTTCCCCCAAAAAAGAGATAGACTATTTGTGCATATTTAGTTTGGTAATTTTAAAGAAAACCGTTGACCCATTTTCGAGAAAGTTCTGAATAAGTGGAAAAAAAACAACATATACATGGATATATTTGGACAAATACCTTCATGTCTGATGCCATGGGATAATCAAGTTTAAGCTACCTGCGGCTTTTTTGTTTTTGCGATATTTTTTGACCTCAAAACACGTGATTCTGGTAGAAATTGAAGTACAGAAATTGGACAAGATCGCAATACTTCCTCTTACAGCAGTAAGAGACATCCAACTCCAGGTTTTCCCTTCATTTTTGTTCTCATACTACCGCGAGAAGATTTGTGATTTGGGCTTAACTGTTTTTATAAGTTTTGAGTGCTGCAGAGTCATATTCCCACATTCTGTATCCTAAAAAGCTACTAGAATAATCCTAGCTTTCACATTTCAACTGGTGGTCAAGATTCGAAATTTGAAGAACATTGATCAGTCCGAAATATAATTGCAGTAAGAGATAAGCGTCCACATGTTTCTCACCCGATTTCTTGTACTGCTCTAACAGTATTATTACGATCGTGGCAAATGTTCGAAATTGAGGTTTCACAGAAAGTGTATGTTTCGAGGTCTCCCCAGCCCGAGAAAATGGGGTGAGTGTTGCGACTTTGACAGTAAGAGAAAGTTGTGTGAGTCAGATGAGATTCCAAGTTAGAACGATTAGCAAAGATTAAGTTGTTAACAATATTGAAATAAGATCGAAGTGGGGCTACGACAAACAAACATCCAGTCCTTAGTGGTCTGAAGTAATCACAATATATTTGGAAGGAGCTGTATGTAGGGAGAGGGGAGCGAGTGGAGGTGTACTGCTGGAGAATTAGAGGAACTGGCACCATGGCACTTCATTCAGTACTGCAACACTCCAGCTGTCAGCTGCATCTTCACCAAACAAGTGTTACCAACTGTACTAACTGCTTTCATACATATTGCCTCCTTGACCTTGTATATACCAAACAGGTGACTACATTCTTCCAGTATTCTTTTATCTATAGATACACGTGTGTATGTACCCACGTGTATATTGATAGAACATTCTTTATTAATACATCCTATTATTTATTATTACTTTCTTCTCAGAGTCATGTTTTTATTATTATTATTATAATGGTGTATATCAGATATTGGGTTATATAATTTGGTGATAATCTCCCAAGCAGCCGGTATCTTCTTTAGATAGATAGCAAGATTAAAGCACTCTCATAATTTCTGGCCGGCTCACCGCCGCACATCAAGTGAAAATATTCTTTTCTACCAGCCAGAAAACTGTTGTTGACGCTTTTTCAGTCCATCTCCCAGCATTTGGTAGTTTGATTTTGGTCCTGCATCGAAAATTAAAAATTAAATCGCTACGTCATTAAATTTTAACTCCTCAAAATTTGCGGAACTTAATTGAATAAATCATTTAATTCATTTAATATTTAATGTAGTTGAATTAATATTAATAACTACATTTCAACATTTTGTCCTATTTTATTATTAGCTGTGCATGCAGTGGCCTTGTTAGAAATTGCAAACTTGACTGGCAACATTTTTTTTATAAACTCGATATTTGGAAAAAAAATACATTGAAATGGCAGTTTAGTGAAACGCCACCTGACGGCGCCTCGAGCCACTCTGTGATCCATTTCATACACTTTTCTTGCGGAAAATGTTCCAATCAAAATGAACGGTATACGTAAGTAAATTAAACTTGAAGAAAATAATGGTTGGATTTTTAACCTAAATCCTGGTGCCGGTGATATTTAAATAGAATAGTAACTTTGAATTTTGTAGTTTTTCGTTTTTTTAATTTATTTATTTCTATAGTTACGGTGTTTAGTGACACACTATCTTACAGCTGTAAGAGAAAGTAATCTGATTTCTTGCTTTTTCGATCTAGGTACATGTTAAAAATGCCGAGATGGATTTGTTTGAAACTTGTCATTCATCTAGCGCCTGGCCCAAATTACACATTAGCAATGGTGTATTAATTTGAATACTAAATAGGAGATTAGGAGCGCAACTAGTAAGCATCTTTTGTTTTTTTGTTAAAAAAAAAACTTCTCTTGCTGCTTCAAGGCAAGTATTGGATTGTAACAAATATTCGAAATTGAATATTCAGCGAAAACACGCATTCTGATTTCTTCCGAGTGGGGGACAAAAATTTTTTGTTTCATTGATCAATGAATCCGTCAATATTTGTCAAATGGAAGTGCGACTTTACTACTTTTTTCTTTTAGTGAAGTTTCACGAAACGGCCGATAACGAGTTCCTTGAGACTTTGCATTTCTAATGCACGATATAAACCAATTGTATTTGAATGAGTTACTATGCAAATTGATTTTTAACGTTGGGCTTTTCCCTAAACAGCCAGTTCACTATAATTTATAGTTGTAGAGAGTACAATATTAACGTGAAATAAATGCGGTGCTAAATGTCGATATCACAGTAGTCGCGCCCACAGTTTGTGCTTTTCTTTTTTTTCTTGACTTTTTCGAAAAGCGAGCCGTATTTTTGTTTGTTTTAACAAGGAGTGCCAGGCGTATAGATACATAACCTAACCTACCCCTTTCATTTGAAACATCCAGCCCTCCACCCAACAAAAATTTTTAGGAATATTGTGTGTGATGTGTGCCTGGTGTAAATACATTCAGGCCAACTTCTATGTCCTAAAAAATAAATGAAATTTGTAGTACCCCCACCATTATTATTTATATGTAAATGTTAACATGCAGCTAGACAGTTTAATAATAATGTTTGTAGAAAGATTGTCATTTACAATTGTAATAATATTGTAGTGTGAGAGAGTTGTGTGAGTGTTTCTCACCAGCTTTTTTTTTCCGTTTGCTAAACTTCATATTCTAACTACTCATTCTGAAACTAGGGCGGGGGGAGACATGCATCTTTTTCAAAAACATTTTTTCGGGAAGGAATTTGATTTCTTTTGTATTGTTAAGAAGAAATGGTGACACATTTTACTGTATGTACGAGAGGAGTGGCGATATACAACCGTATCCACTGCCAACTACACTTCTGTTCAGGCTTCCTTGTGGCACCAGTGTTCGTACTTAGAGCATCATCTGTAGAGTGTACGTTTGAGGGTCTGTTGTGGTGATGAGCTAGGTTATGCCTCTGTGTGGGTGCGTAACCCCAAGTAGTTATAAGATCACTGCTGGCCACAATGTAGTGTAATGAATGGTCCGGGTGCTGTCCAAGTTGGTAGGCTGGGAGACCCGCAGGACGTTCAGGTGCCAGTCCACTTCACCCTTCAT
This sequence comes from Triatoma infestans, assembly GCA_011037195.1. NCBI lineage: Eukaryota > Metazoa > Arthropoda > Insecta > Hemiptera > Reduviidae > Triatoma > Triatoma infestans. The sequence goes on from JAAEAF010000317.1 coordinate 115,804, forward strand.
CGGCAAACTTGCCCATAAAAGGAAAAAAACCTTTCTTCCACATACATAACGTTAACTGCATTAAGGTGTTGCACAGAAAATTCCGCTAAGAACTAATAAGTTGTACAGGTTTATATTAATGCAGAAATTTAGAGATTCTACATTCAAAAAAAAGCATTCTTTAAAAAAAAAAAAAATGAATTACCTCTCTGCCGGTAATATATCTGATGAAATGAGACATTCTAATTTATAGATGTTATCTGCCATAAGAGCCCATGTCGGGTACAAATGTCAGCAAGTGAACTCTGCCCTTTCGATCTACTTATCCGTTTCACTATCGATGCCACATTCTTAACACACTTTAAATAATTTCCATGTTCACGTCTAAGTAAATAACAAATATTTCGCCAGTTATGACTCATGAGTCAATAGGTGGGTACAACTTGTCTACGCTGGCCTGAGCGCTGAACAATGATGCTCTTTTAATGTTTTATTGTGTTGTGCGATCTGAAATGTCGATCCTAAGAAAACAGAGAGTCCATAATGTTAGCATCTGACCTATTATCAATATAATATGTAATCACCAGGGAAACAATCGGTTGCAATATGAGCGAAAAATCGCTAATAGACCAAGTATCCTGTAAGTAGACATTAGTCTATTCGGCAGAATTTAGATTAGTTGCAATTATTCTTTGAATTGCATTTTAACCAAGAGCATTTGTACCCAAGTTGATAATTAATTTGTGCGAATTAGTTTGAGTACATTGATTATTAGTTTGTATGTGCAGTATGGCTTCTGGTTACTGGTCGGTGGCACACCACAGTTATGGCCCGTTAATCTCGTCTTTATAACACCAGAATGCCACAATGTACACAAATCACAAAATTCATATTCAAATCAGAAGTGCAACCAGTTGTTCCCCATAACTACTTATTCAAATTGTTATTAATGGATTTAACGTGTTGTTGGTGTACGCACAATCCTGAACCATGTACAAAATATAGTCAACTTTCTTATAAAATACAATTTTAACTGTAAAATGCAATTTTCATTATCAAAATGCATAAACAACGTGTGAAGAAATTGTTTTTAAAATAAATGACATCAAGTAAGACGATTTATGCAATTGATAAATGTATAATTTCATTGCAATTGATTTCGTTATAAACTTCAAATCGTTCACGTAAACTGCCCACCCCTTCCTCGGGGAAAATTGTAGAAAAAAAAAATCGATGAGGAAAACTAAAAGTTATTGTCTTACATCACAGATCGAAAGCATTACTACGTCGATTATCATCATCCTATATCGATTATGCAAGTAATTAATTACTTGATTTTCTCGAAACTATCTCCTTATCTGTAAATTTGGAAAATCTATTACAGTTTCACTTTTACTTGTAACATTCCTTTCGTAAATCGTTGCTGACCGTTATAGCGGTGGTATTGCATTATCGGATTTGTGAAATTGAGTTTTGATGAAATCCATGTTTCGATGTTCCTTAATATTGAAAAATAGTTTTCATAAATTGTGTGTGTACTCAAGCATAACTCAGAAAGGAAAAATCGCACAAGTTCAATTTTGATGTTAGTACCACTTTACTAAATGGATTTATCAGTTATTGCATTTTCTTAAAAAGTTATAAATACACTCATTTACAATGATCTGTTACAACATTTAGGTAGTTTTAATAAGATATAGGTATATAGTTTTAATGTGTTGCCAAAACTCCGTGTTTCCTGACCCATGTGACTTTACTTAATGGTTTTTATTCACTTTTCTATAATTTTCTCAATTAAGACACACATGGATTTTTCTCAATCGGCATAGTAACTATCAGTTTTGTTTGAACCTTTCCCAAGAAATTCAGTGAGAGATGGTACCTCTAAACTTTCGTTTTATAGTTTATATTCCCCCCCTCCCCCCTTTATAATAATGAAGCCACTCAACATTTTGTGGAAATTACAAGTTTCATGAAAAATTGTCAATTATAATTCGAAAATTACAGTAAGAGAAATTTGCTTGAGTGTTTTACACGGGTAACTTTGTTAATCCCCCACATTGCTCTTACCTCTTGGTATTGAGTTATGCCAAATTTTCCAAAATGAGTTTTACCAGGAACTACATTTTAGATAAAATAATGTGTTGGTTTTAGTGTGCGTCTGAACAAAATATATCAATACTGAAAATCGCAGAATACATAAATTTAATATTCCGCATGTTTACTGAATCTTTTATTTCAGTTTTCGCAATTTTCTCTAAAATAGCTCCAAACGAGTTTCTTTAACTTCGCTTCCTAGCTAAACAAATAAAGGCCTATCACTTTTATTTAATATATTTTTCAATGAAAATTGATTTTTTTTGTTGTGTACTCAGAGGAAGCTGTCAGCTGATTTTTGATGTTTTTATTTCAAAATACCGTAAGGTTTCATCAGGCAACTGCTGCAGTTGCACAACTGGTAGCAGTGGAACGCCAACTACTGTAAACAGTAAATATTGCGACTTTAAATGGAATCTGTCACATCACCACTGTGAGAAACGCAGTAAGAGAAAGTGCTGTCACTGTCTTATAAAATAGTTTTAAAGGAATTCTAGGCAAGCTAAGGCAAACAGCCACATCAGTGGAATGTTTCGTTCCACCACTTAAAAATACTATTAAAGACAATAATTTAAAAGTGTTGTCAAACATTCCTAGTTTTTTTTTAATTTGTCAAATTGAATTTAAGAAGGATGAGAAGAGAAAGCGGCCGCTAACTGTATCCTGCCACTCTAGTTTTCCGGTTTTCTCTTTAGTTGTTAAAGTCACGATTTCATATACTCGTAGCCACTATATGTGTTTTGGTATGAGTATATTTTCCTCTTAGAATTACGTAGGAACATGTATTGAGGAAGTAGGCCGAAGGGTGCGGCGAGCCTCTGGCTGCCAAGGGCGAGCGTTCCCTTGCCGAACAACTCAATAGTTAGTTAAAAAGAAAAACACAAACTTTGAAGTGCACTAATCAGACCATTGACAACTGCAGTAAGAGAAAGTAGTGTGAGTGTTTCACACCTGATTTTCGGTCTCCCCTTACTAGAAGTCAGATGCTCAGTGTTGTGATCGGGTCAGATTTTCGAAAATGAGTTTTTACCGGAACTATATGTTTTTAGCTCTGTGTGTGTGGGTGGGTGCGTACAAAATGTCTAAAAACGAAAAATCTGAGGAAGCTCGATGTTGGTAATTGCCCACAGCCCTGACAGGAAGTCTCAGGCAACATTCAACAACCGGAGGTGCAAGTTTACTCAGTTTTTCTCAATTTTCTCGAAAACTCTGTACACTTCTACAGACTTAAATGCCTATCACTTTTATATGAAACCTTTTCCTAGGAAAATTGATTTTGGGGTGGGGAGGGAACAGTAGCGTTATGCTTTTCTCTAAAGTACTTCAGTATACAATCTATGGTTTTACAACCGACATAATATTAATATACATCAGAAGTAATGAGTTCAAAATTTGAAGAAAATTGGTTAACCGGAAGTACGATTTTATAGAATAGGTTATTGAGTTGTAACGGTTATATAACGGTTTTCTTCACATTTGAATGCTCACTGCATAGATGGACGTCATCACTTTTATTTGAAACATGTTTTCGAAAAAATGTTTTACAAGGATGGTGGTGGGAGATCTGTTAGTTAGGTTTAAATTTAAACTGCACAAGCTTTGTTGGTGTTGGCAGAGGGCCCTCCGCAAGTATACAAGTATAACTCCTCCCCTAATTCCCCTATTTTATGAGTATTTCTCACCAGATTTTTTGTTACTTCTAAATGACATTTAAAATATTAAACTTGCTTCAAATTGCAGTGTTCCATTTACTGAAAAGAACCAATCTACAGAAAACTTCGTTGACTTGTTGTTAACCTGAACTAGGCGTGTAAAGAAAATTTAAAATTCAATAATTTTCCAAGACTTTTTAAATTTATTATTTATAAATTACTGCCGCCCGTGTGAGCTGCTTGCACTCGGAGTTGGGGCGACCCTAACAGAACTCCGACAGACAGTTAAGAGTGCGACTCTGCTGCAATCCTAGTTTCCTGTTACTGGAGCCAGCCGGGTTGTGTAACATCTAATCCATTTTCAAGATTGCTTATCTTTACATTTCAAATTTCCCTGATAATTTATCTCCCATAATAACAATGTAATAGAACTTTCTTTTCGAATGTATTTACACCGAGGGTGAAAACTAAGCAAGGCACTTAGTGTGATTGTGAAAATGTTTCAGTTTGGAAAATTACCATGTGATTTGATGGTAGACAGTAAGGTTGTATTGAGTGGAGCACCTAAGAGAGGCGATTCTCTCTAGACGGTATATAGTTCAAGCAATCAATCAATTCTTTATTGCTTTTAAGATAAATATCTTACAGCAAGGGTTGAGTCTTTTACAAAAAGATATTATATAAAGAAAAATTATAAAAATTATAAAATAATACAGTACCAAAAGAGGCAAAATGAAGTACATTCTTCTTATGAATAATAACAATAAGAAATACAGAACCAAAATTATTAACTATGATAAGATCGTATCCAATATAAAATAAAGAAAATAACTAATCAAGTTTGATTAAGTTCCTTAACTTTAATGACTTTTGTACATAATGAAAAAGATTATTGACTTTAGTATGAGACTCTATTACTAGTAGGTTAGATAGAGATTCATCATTTAATGGGTTTGAAATATGAATCGAGAGGTATAACTGTCTAAAGTGATTTAACGTGGGACAAAATAACAGGAAGTGACTTATGCTGTCATTACCAGATTTACATAAAGGGCATAACTGATCAGGATCAAGTCTGTATGTTATATTATTAAGATAAATTCTACAAAACTTGTCACTAAACAATCTTAATTGGGCACATACTCTTAGCTTATTAATATGGCACTGTAGTGAAATATAAGGTTCTCCGAGTCCCAACGTACTTATATTTCTAAATACTCGATTATATGATGATGAGATTACCCTAGATACATCTTTAGATAGCAAATTATTTTTAAATGACTCTAATAGACTTGGAAGAGAACGATACAGTAGCTGAGGATCCTGGGCATTCCAGATGTCATCAGCTCCTATTTCTAACAAGTAAGCTCTGACCATATGACACCAGTTAAAAGGGATCTTACTATTTTCAAAAAGTTCTAGCAGCCTGCAGTAACAGATTTTTGGTAGCCGATCACTAGGCATTAATAGAAGTTTGAGCCACCATCTTAATAATTGTTTAAAAATTCTTAACTTCAAGTGAACTCTTCCTGTCTCTAATCGGACGTATGCGTCGGGCGTAGAACGTGGAAGGTGTAGAAGTGATTTCAAAAATCTAATCTGTATCCATACAGGTTGTAAAAGACTCAACCCTTGCTGTAAGATATTTATCTTAAAAGCAATAAAGAATTGATTGATTGATATAGTTCAAGCAGCTGTTATAACCTGTCATTTAGAGAGTTATTTGGTAACATCTCTCATATAACTGCTATTTAGTTACAGCTGGCAGTACTACCAACACATTATCAGTATTATTAACAAAATTAAGTCGTAATTATTTATTATTAATCCAAATTAAGTCTTTTTTTTCTTTGTTTGTTAACTATCGTAATGAGAAGGAGCAGCGATCTCGTCTCAAATTGACGCAAATAATTTTTCCCACTAAATTCATGTTTTGAGATCCCCACTTGCTAGAGTACGAAATAATGGTTTTAGCGAATACATTGTGTGTGTGTGTGTGTGTGTGTGTGTGTGTGTGTGTGTGTGTGTGTGTGTGTGTGTGTATTTTAATGTATATGATGTGATATAAAGTCATCATATCATATGGTACAGCCCACATGTGAGGATAAAAGAACACAATATTATTATAGAGATTTGAGTAATAAATGCTTAGACACAAATCTTTTATTTGTTACAATTTAGGTATACAACAGTGGCGACGAGGATAAAAGAAAAAAAAATGAATGAAGAACAAGAATTACAAGGTGAGAAATTGATTAAGTACATAAAATTACGTAGTTCTATAAAAGGACAATGCACACGAATTTATAATACATTAAAGTCAAAGGACACTCTTTCGAATTCAGAAATTATGACTAGATTAGAAACGGTACAAAATTACTGGAACAAATATAACGACATACAAGATAATATCGATATACTTACAGAAGAAACAGACTTGGAACATGAATACAATCATAGGACAGATTTGGAAGAACAATTTACCTTAATTAAATGTTTATTGGAAGAGATGAAATCTAAAACGATAACTGAACAAAAACCGAGTGCTCAACTTAACTCTAACAGTACAACCTCCAACATAAATTTCATGCCTTACCAGGAAGATGAAACCTTCGTAAACTTCATCAAACGTCTAGAAGTATTTATGCATTTAAAAGACATTACCAGTAAATCAAGAACTAATCCGAAGGGAAACACACAAGGATATTCACCTTAAACCATTAGCGGAGGCCTTGCAATCTGGTAAAAGCCTTCGTCCATTAGGATATAAGGATAATGAACTCTCCTTACAAAACGGTTGCATTTTCAAAGGGACAAGAGTGGTCATACCTGCAAGGTTAAAGAACCAAATTTTACAGGAACTCCATATCGGACATATTGGAATGACGAAGATGAAACAATTGGGCCGCTTCCATTGTTACAGGTATGGTATGGATAGGGATATCGAGGAATTAGTACGTTCCTGCAAGGAATGCTGTATGAAGCAGAACTCAGCCCCGAAAGAAGTTGATCATCCTTGGGAAGAACCAACCATACCATGGCAACGCATACACATAGACTTCTTCGGACGATTCAACGGACTGTTTTACCTCATCATTGTAGACTCATTCAGTAAATGGATCGAAGTAATTCCGTCCAGGACAATCTCTGCAGACTGGTGCGTTAAACAATTACATAAACTATTTTCCACATTTGGGTTCCCATCCATCCTTATATCGGACAACGGTGCTCAGTTCACTTCTGAAATCTTTAGAACATTCCTTCAGAACAACGGGATTCTTCACAGAACCACTGCACCCTTCCAACCATCATCAAACGGCCAGGCGGAACGATTTGTACAAACTGTTAAAAAGGGACTGAGAGCGATGGAAGTGAAAGAGGGTACACCGAAACGAAGCTTAACATACTGCTCATGAGGTTAAGAGAAACAATGAACCATACAGGACATTCTGCTTACGAATTAATGTTTGGAAGGACTATTCGAACCCGACTGACTTTAATAACGGACACTACTAATTCAGAATACAGGAAAAAAACGTCTGCCAAAAGAACATTACAAGTGGGAGATAGAGTACAGGCCAGAAACTATGGAGAGGGGCCACGTTGGAGTTTTGGAAAAATTATAAAAAAGGAAGGCGAAGTTATTTATAAAATATTAATGGACAGTGGGATCATTTGGAAACGGCACATAAACCAAATCCTAAAATCAGGATTTAAGGGGGGAGACTTGATGTGATGTAAAGTCATCATATCATATAGTACAGCCCACATGTGAGGATAAAAGAACACAATATTATTATAGAGATTTGAGTAATAAATGCTTAGACACAAATCTTTTATTTGTTACAATTTAAGTATACAACAGTATATAATATGCATCTGTGTATATATACATTCCAAGCATAACTCAAAAGCGAGAAATCGCAGGAAACTCAAATATTCCGTTTGGGTATCACCGGCAGATGCTACAGGAAGTTACCGTTTAAAATCTCCTAACCGGAAATAGTTCTTTACAGAAATAGATTTTTCAGTATTTTACGATTTCCCCGGAAACGTTTCCAACGATTTTCTATAAATTTCTATACACACTTATTTACACAAGTATTTGAAACAGTTTCCTGGAAAAATAGATTTTAGATGGGAGGGGTGACATTATTAGACTTGCAAGGGTGACATTAGACCCTCTAAAGTGGGATGGGTGACATTATTAGACTTACCTAGCAAGGGTGACATTAGACCCTCTCAAGTGGGATGGGTGACATTATTAGACTTGCAAGGGTGACATTAGACCCTCTAAAGTGGGATGGGTGACATTATTAGACTTACCTAGCAAGGGTGACATTAGACCCTCTCAAGTGGGATGGGTGACATTATTAGACTTACCTAGCAAGGGTGACATTAGACCCTCTAAAGTGGGGTGGGTGACATTATTAGACTTATTTCTAAACGGGCATTTCAATGTACTGTGCAGTTCTACAACTGAAACAATGTTAATGAGAAATATTTTGCTGAAACTCCAAGATGGCGGAGTAGGGTTAATCTTTCTCTCACTAATAATATATACTATTATAATTATAATTATAGTATTGTGATCGATTTTCGAAATTGAGTTTACACCAGAAATACACGTTTTGAGCTCCCGTAAATCCAAAAAAGTTGTTATAATGGTATGAGAAGGAAAGAATTGGGTTTGAGAGATAAATAAACTGGAAATAATGCTGAATACTGTATAATGAGAAAGTAATACATACTGCCAGAACTTTACACGAATATAGAATTTGGTATCGAGAGATTTAGAGAGAGTGAAGAGAAGGGTAGTAGATGGTTGCTGACGCGTTGGTAACTATTGTAAGACTGTCCCCTGTAGTGCCAGCACAGCTGTATTTAAACAGAGTCTCCCACTCTAGTCTGGCCTAGTAGCGAGTGGAGACTCTCAATTTGTGTGTTTCTCTCTCTGCTTTAGATCCCTCTCTTCGGATCCTATTACAGTTGTTTTTAGAAAATGGTATATGTGTGTGTGTGTGTGTGTGTGTGTGTGGAAGTGTGTGAAAAGAATATCTCAAAAACGAAGTTGCAGTAGCTCAAACTTTGTATTCCGTTTAGGTTACTACCATCGCATCAAACTCTAATATTTCGGGCAGAATCCATCAACCGAAGTGCCACTTTACTGTTTTTTCTTTTTCAGCTTGATATTATTTTCTCAAAAACGGCTCCAATGATTTTCTTTAAACATGGCATATCAACTAGACATACAAAGTGTTACAACTTTTACTTCAAACATTTCTTTGGGAAAATTCGTTTAAGGGGATTTCGATGGGAGGGCTTGGGTTAGGCTTTCCTCTAAAGTGCTATTTGAGTTTATTACACAATTGTATCATCTAAATTAGAATTATTCTATAATAGTTCTATAAAAATTAGAATTATTCTATAATATAATTAGAATTAAATATGTTGTTGAAATTTCGAGTTTGAAGAAAATCAAATGACCAGAAGTGCGTTTTCACTGAAAAGTATTTTCCAGTTTTCTGCTATTTTCTCTAAAAGGGGTCCAACGATTTTCTTTAAACTAAGTAAGTGAACTGTATATATAAAGAGCTACAACTTTTATTTGAAACATTTTTCCTGGTAAAATCATTTAAGAGGGCTTTTGGAGGAGGGGTGGGGTTATGTTTTCCTCTAAAGAGCTATCATAGTTGGTTATACAATTCTAGCATCTAAACAAAATTAATTAGAAGTAAATAGATGAGCAAAATTCCGAGTTTCAAGAAAATTAGTAAACCGGAAGTGCGTTTTTACTGAACAGGTTTTTGAGTTTTCGCGATTTTCTCCATAAAATACCGACGAATTTCCTTAAATTTGGTATACTAACTATAAAATGTGTCAATTACAATTTTGTAAACTGCAGTAAGAGAAAGTTGTGTGAGTGTGTCACTTCAGATTTTTTTTTAGCTTAGATTCTCAAGTTGATATAATACTAAAGACAACTAAACATATAACTAGAGAATTAGAAGTTTGAGGAAACTGTGTCGTGTATAACTGTGTAAATTGCAGTGAGTGTTTCAGCCCATATTTCTATTTATACAAACCTACAAACTAGTTAGCGGAACTGATGGCGTTAAGAATTTTCGTGACCGGCAGTAGGAGTTTTAATTTTTTAAGAAGGTTTGGTAATATTGGGTAATAGTTAATATTTGTTCGTGTATCGGCCATGTTTTATGAGAGTGATGTGTCACACACCACCTAGTAGATGTCCGATCTGGCCCTATCACCGTTGCCTCATTCACGATCTGCAGTGTGACGTTTGAAGGGGATGAAGTGCTGCTAGCCTTAAATATGGTTAATTGAATGAAATATTGTTAAATGTATACTTTGTATGCAGTAATTACCTGGCCGTACTTGGACTGTTGGAGGTCCTAGGCTAGGTCGACTTACTTGTATTTTTCACACTTCTGACTTAACATCCCAAAAATCAGTGTTTAAAGAAAACAAACAAACAAAAGTCTTACTTCCGGTTGATGGATTTTAACAGAAACGTTCGTGTCGGCTGCGATAGTTGTTTTTAGACAGAATACCAATTTTGAACTTGCAGCGATTTATCAGTTTGGAGATATATTGTTTACATGCGTATTACTTAGTGAACTTGAAGACATGTATTTCTGGTGAACTTTGAAATTTCGAACTTTTTGACAAGATCACAATATTTCCTGTTACAGTTAGAGAAAATAAAAATGTGGTGTGAAACTAACACAGCTATACTTCTACAATTCACAGTTCTTAATTCAAAGTGGGCATTTTTTCTAATCATTCCGTTTTCCTTAATGTTGTATATTATGGGGAAACCGTATTTATGACTGAAATGGCTTTTAGGAGTGGGATGTGCCATGCGGGTAAGGCTAAAGATGCAAGCTCTCCCAGAACATTTTTAAAGTCTGTTTCCTAGAAATGATAGATTTTAATATTTATAATAAGAAAATCTTTAGTGCCGTTTCTAAGAAAAACGCAAAAAATCCATGTTTCGATTTCACAGTAAATTTCCATTAAGGTATTAGATATGTAGAAAGAATAGAGATTGCAATCTAGATTCTAGATCTATTAAGCTTCATATGGTGACAATTGTACATCGTATGCAATCGTCTATAAGATGTAAGGTGAATGAGTTAGGTAAGAGTTCGCATCTGAGCCTAACTATAATCCAGCTAACTGCACAGATCAATTCTCTGCAGTGTTGTGTGGGTATTGGAAGTGTTTTCGTGCCGTCAGGTCGGGATAGCTGCAGGCACGCCCAGCAACCCTGGAGGAGTGGACTAACATCTCTACGGCATCCATTTTCCCTTTTGGAAATGCTAAAGGCATATAAAGGTTAATTTAAATTTCCTTTATTTAAAGAAAATTTGTAAATTATAATTGCAGTAAGAGAAAGTGGTGTGAGTGTTTTGCATCAGATTTTTTCAAAATATTGTAACGTTTTTCTCCAACTAGCTACTGCAACTAGTTGCTAAGTGGGTTGGTTTGGATAAAACACACTAAACTTCTAATAACACCAATTTATTTATCACAATAAATTACAAATAATACACTTAAATACACTATCTAAACCAACAAAAGTTCTCTTAGTTCACTTTTAGCAAACGCGCACTCCGTTTGTGACAATACTCCCTTCACTCGAGTTGTTCTTCACTATTTATACCAGTGGAGAAGGGTCTGGTAGGTTCTAGAACATTCTAGAAGACCTAGAGCGCTCCGCTAGCGCTTCCCAGCAGCCACGAGGTGAACTTGAGGTGCCGGCTTTTCTCCTAGATGGCACTAGTGGCTGCGTTACACTATCAATTATTGCTTTGAAAGAAAAGGCGTTTAAGCGAGACCACAGCTTCTGGCTAAGGTTCTAAATGGTAATTGTAGTCGCGAATATGTAACAATGTAACAATTAATTGAACAGTTAATGTGTATTCTGCAAAAAGAAATATATATATAGAGAGAGTGAGAGAGAGAGCTCTGTATTTTCTGTTAATAGTAAATCGAATAAGTGGTGAAGAAACTAGTTTCATTTATCCTAGTTCGCTGTTGTTATTGTAGTGGGGTGGGGTTGTCCAAATGAAAATCGTACATTACCGCTACTAGGTCAAAGTTTAATATTTGGCAACCCATCTCCACTGAAATATAAAAAGTAGTGCTGTGAAGCTGTGATGTTTGTGTTCGCAAAGTTAACGTCCTGCTTTAATTTTTTTTCATATGCATACTGTTCATTATTCCGAAGTACAGGCCGTTCGAGAGTTGAAAGTCTAGTTGTACACTTTAAAAAAAAATTTGTGCCAATAAAATGACGCAATACATTCAGTATGTTAGGAAACATATTAAATTTGTTGGCCAAACACTGTTGGCATCTCCATTTTTACATGTCATACATAAAAAAGATACGTGTCAGGTAATTATATGCTATAAGGAGAAAAGAAGAGTTTATAATTCCATTCTTCTGCATCAGTTATTTCCTGGATGTCAGTGTGAGTATTGCATGTTTAAACGTATTTCACCTCTAACTTTTTATTTCTTGTAGACTACTGAGATTAAAGCAAAAAACCAAATTAAGTACGAAATGGGGAGTTCTGCGCTATTAATTCTCCATACCCAGTGGAGTATATCTGCTGAACTAGTGTTAATACCTGGCAATTAGCTGTCCTTCCAACGATCTCATTGCAATGTGCTAATACTCCGCATTGTATAATATGTTTTTATTTTATTTTCAGAACTATTATTAACAATTATCTAGTTATTATTATAGAGGCCATTACATCCTTCCTTGCATTCGTAAACAGTAACAGGACGGCCATAGATATCTTGTACAACCACTACCGCTCGCTATCTATCAGCACTTATTAATGGCATTTTATCTGACTAGATGAATGTAAAATCAACCTGTAGAAGCTGTATGTTACAATTCAAAAAAATGGGGTGGAACATTCACTTGATTTTCTTTTCATTTCGGTCGGACAAATTTGCTTAGATGTTGGAATTTTGACTAACTGTTGGGTTGCCTTAGTGCCCACCAGGTGAGGTTACTGTAGTGCTGTTTGCCACTACACAGGGAAATCCAAACCCAGCTCTCCAACCAACCCTTAATATTGTTTTTAGAAAATGTTTGGGAGAGGTTATCGAGAAATTTTTGTTTACTTTCTCTTACTAGGAGTAGTATCAGGAAGTATTGTAAACGTGGCAAGTGTTCGATATAGAATTTTCACCGAAAAAATCCGCTCTGAGGTCCCCTCAGCCGAAAAAAGTGGCTTTTTTTTTAGCAAATGGTCTGTGTGTGACTGAGTATGTATGTATCATTTTTCCGGAAAAATGCATTAAGGGCACTTTTCGGGGAGGGGTGGGGTTAGGTTGTCCTCTAAAGTGCTATTTCAGTTTATTGCGCAATTCTGTCATCTAAATAATATTAATTAGAAATAAATAGGTTGCCAAAATTCCAAGTTTCAAGATCAGATTTTGTGATTTTCTCCATAAAAAACGGACGAATTTCATTACATTTAGCATACTAACTATAAAGTTTGTCAATTACAATTTTCAAAACTGGACTAAGAGAAAGTGTGTGAGTGTTTCACACCAGATTTTTGTTTTTTAGAAATGGCGTTTCTTAAACAGGTTTAATTCACCTTTGGATATTAGAAAATATATTTGTCTGTAGAATCATACGGAATTTAAAATATTGCGTGATGCTCGTCCTCTAACGGCTTCCAAAAAATCAATTTTTCTCTGTTCAATATTTTAATAAAAAATTGTAGATCTATATTGATTTAGTTAAACAAAGAAATTTGTCAAATAATTTTTCTTTTCGAGAAATCATGAAAAACAAAAATCAAAACTTCATTAGAGATCAGCTGTTTTTTAAACATAATGTCAAGTTCAGCTGCGATTTTTGGTTTTTAAGATATTTTCTCGCATACACAGACACACGCATTCGCATCGTTTGTTAAATAATTTGTTCGTACTCAAAAAATTTGATTTTCAAAATTTGGCTCGATCGCAATACATCCACATAAAGCTTTAAGAAAGAGTAAAAAATAAATTATTTAATTGTAGGTAGCTTTTAGAATTGTTACGATTCAGAAACATGACTAATTACATCAAATTGATCACTATTTCAGACGGTTAGCACATTAAATAAAAATAAAATTTGTATAACACCCTAAATAGTTGCAAACTAATTTGTTCAGAGCAGCAGACATGTATGGAATCGGCTCGAAGTGAACACAACTGTTAGCCCGCAAAATTGTGGCTGGTAAAAGATCGATAAAAACGACCCCTTTATAGCTTGCAAAGTGTTTGTTAATAATTATTAATTGATTCATAGATTCTTGAGGAAATATATGAATAAAAATACTAAAGATATTTTTTTTTTTCATTTACTGCTGTGAGAGAAATATTGCGTTCCTGTCAAAGTTATGATACCGTGTCTTCAAGGTACATTTTTGACGTTCATTAGTTCAATCATTCCGAAAAAATGATTTTAGCTGCAATGTTAAGCATTCCTCTAAAGTACCATTTCGGTAAGTTTATGGTTCTATCTATACATTATAATACTAAGATATATTAGAAGCATTGCTGCAATTCCAAATTTGACAAATCGATTAAACGGAAGGGCCATTTATCGATTTTGTTTTTGAGATTTTGGAAGTTCTCGCAAACGGCTACAACAACTTTTCTTTAACTCACAGATAAAAATGGATCACTTTTATGTGTAACATTTTTTCAGAAAAATTGATTTAAATGGTTGTGTGGGACGTGCAGTTCGGTTCAAATATGAACTACTGCAACAAACTTTGTTGGTTGAGACAGAGTTCGTCACACAAACCACATTCAGGTATACCCCTTTTTTTTGGCAAGTCCAAGTAAATGTTTTTAAACAGCAATTTTACAGAAAATTCGTCAATTACTACATAGTATTAATTACAGTAAGAGAGCTTCTACCAAGTTTTACTTTCTCTCACTCTCCTAGTAACAGGAAGTATCGCGATCGTGTTAATTTTCGAAATTTAGTTTCCACCAGAAATATATATTTTGGGCCTCCTGAAACGGAAGAATTGGTAACATTTAGAGAATGGTCTGTGTGTGTTTTAACAGAATATCACAAACGAAAAGTCGCCGGAAGCTCAAACTTGGTATTCCGCTTAGTACAACTGCATCAGACACAAGATTTCGAGCACAATCCATCGACCGGAAGTGCTGCTTTTTTGTCAGTTTTTCGTCATTTTCTCGAAAACAGCCACTAAGATTTTCTTTAAACTTCGTATACTATCTACTCACATAAATACCTATCACTTTATTTGAAACTTTTCCCAGGAAAATTGATTGTTTGCTGGTTGTGTGGCGGGGCAGAAGCGTTAGTGGTTGGGGGGGACAGTAGCGTTACCGCCCCCCCTTAGATACCGAAAATAAATTAAACATTTAGTGAATATTGTAATTCAAATTCTAATTAGTCGATTACAATTGTAATAATTATGAGATGAGTTGTGTGAGTGTTTCACACCCACCTTGCTTCAGTTTAATGGCAATAGGTAAATTATTTGTTCATAACAAGATTGGTGAATGCATCGTGGACAGGCAAGTTTATTGCAACCCCAGTCTAGCTACAAGCAATATTGGTAGTTTATTTTATTCTCCTTAATAATATTAGCGGTGGGGGATATATAAGAACAATATGTAGCACGGACCAGAGTGAAACCTTTCACTCCAGGTAACACTCCATTCTGATGTTACCTTCGCACCCCAAAATAAAAATAAACAAATATATAAGTAAACACCAAACCAGTTTACCTGCTCTCTCTAATCATTGTTGATCCACACTGCAGATACATTACGACATTCTGGTGAGACCACAGCAAACAAAAATTTCCAAACACTATTCATGTTTTAAATACTAACCCCTCCCGCCACTGTGGGCTGTTCATATTTCGGGGGGGGGGTACTACTCAATTCAAGTTTTCTACCACGTGACAGACTGCAGTATCTTCAGAGCATCTACTATGCGCCATAATTACCGTCCACGAATTGATTTCTCTCGGGGCTCGCGATATGGATTATCAAAACCCTGTAAATGCTCTCATACAACTGATTTCCGAGGGCATTAGGAATTAGTAAAAGAAAGTAGTACGGTGATGGCAAATTTTGAAAATTGAGGCCGGAAATAGGTGTTTTGAGGTCCGCTGAGTTACGAAAAATATGATTTTAGTGATTAGTGTGTGTTTGTGTCAATGCATAGAGCGTTTATTTCTGAACAAAGATAAAAACGAAAAATCTCCGAAAGCTCAAACTTGAGAGAGGATCCCGAAGGTTTCTGTCAAAATCCATTAATCTGATTTTTTATTATTTTTTCTCGAAAACCTCTTCAACGAGCTTTTTTTAATCCGCGTCAAAATCTGATGGTCATTGACGACCAGAGTCTTCTCGATACACTGCCGGCCTCCGGGCAGCCATCTCTCTTACAGACAACACTGCCCATCACCGGACAATGAGCTGTAAAAACCCCAGGGCAAGAAAACCTAAAGACAGCACTGCTGGACTCGAATCAGGGGCCTCCGCGTTCCGAACCAGTGTTAACACTAAGCTAATCCCCCCTCTTCAGCAATTCTCTTTAAATCGTTAATATCCTGACTACCCAATAAGACAAGAAAATATTTCTACTTCTGAGACAGTTGATTTCTGGTTAGTTGCTGATGGATATGCGTAATGAGTGATCCCTCTAAACTACCACTTTTAGATAATGTACAGTCCAGCCGTCTATATCACTTACGATAGATATTCGTATTACTTTGTTTCAAACTATTCTCCAGAAAAATTTCCTGGAAAAGCTTCCAGGGGCTTCCTTTACTGCCCTTATAGGAGGTTGTGATTTTAGGCTTCCTTTTCTGCCCTTATTTCCTTTTGCTGAAAGTTCAAAGTTGATGTGTCATTTAGATGCTACCGGGGAACTCGACAGTAAGGTTCTATGCAATATAGGTCAGTTATAAGTACCATTTCACTGAAGGGAATTTTCAGTTTCTCCCAATTCTCTTTAACGATTTTGTTTAAACTAGATGCACCAAAATGACTTTGCTAAGAAAAGGATATTAGTATATGAAAAATGGATTGTATAGGATCAAGTGAGAAAATTAAGGAAATAGAATCTCATGGAAATATATAGACAGAAACTAAAAGGAAAGAGCCAGAACAGGAATTGGCATAGATTCAGGAGTAGCGATTCTTGTAAGGAGAAAGAAGACCAGGAACAATTAATTGGAAGGAATAAATGATAGATTGATCTACAGGAACTAAAGGAACTACAGCCGAATACATTAACGTTCAAAACACTGTGCAGTGCTGGAAGGTTCAATACACTAAACAACCAGAAAAAAATCTGGTGTGAAACACTCACACAACTTTCTCTTACTCCAGTTATCAAAATTATAATTGACAAATATTATAGTTTGTGTACCAAATTTATAGAAATTTGTCGAAAACTGAAAAAAACTATTCAGTAAAAGCGCACTTCCGGTTTACTGATTTTCTTCACACCCGGAATTTTGGCCAACTATTTATTTCTAATTAATTTCATTTGGATGATAGAGTTGTATAATCAAGTATGATAGCACTTTAGAGGAAGCTGTAACCCTACCCCTCTCCTAAAAGTGCCCTTAAGTGAATTTTCCCAGAGAAATGTTTTATATAAAAGTTGTAGATCTTTGAATGTTTAGTTCATATGTGTTGTTTCAAGAAAATCATCGGGGCCATTTTGGAGAAAATCGCGAAAAAGTGAAAAAATCATATTTAGTAAAGTGTTAAAACAAAAGCACTTCCGGTTTTCCGATTTTTCTCAAACTCGGAATTTCAACAACATTATTTAAATGACCGAATTGTGTAATAACCTGAAATAGCACTTTAGAGGGTAACCTAACTCCACCTCTCCCCCAGAAGGGCCCTTAAATCAATTTTCCCAGAGAAATGTTTCAAATAAAAGTTGTAGCTCCTTGTATATGTAGTTGATGTATCAAGTTTAAAGAAAATCCTTGGAGCCATTTTTGAGAAAAACGCAAAAAGTAAAAAAGTCAAGTAGTAAAGTGGTACTTCCGGTTGAGGAATTTTGACAGATAACGCACAGTAAGATCGCATGGTGATACCTAAACGGAATATTGAGTTTCAGTTTTCTACGGTTTTTCGTTTTTGAGCTATGCTGTTCACATACATACACACACATACACACACACACACACAGACACACACAGAGACCATTTGCTAAAAACCACTTTTTTGGACTCAGGGGACCTCAAAACGGATATTTCCGGTGAAAACTCGATATCGAAAATTTGACACGATTACAATACTTCCTCTTACTAGGAGTAAGAGAAGGTAAAAAATCAATGTTTACTTAAAGACGTTTTTTCTCTTTAAACAGATTTTTATACAAAATAAATTAAACCATTCAGGAACAAACACTAACACCACTAAGTAAACAAACCTTCCAACCTTATGTCAATTATAGCTATGTTTGTTGTAGTGAGGGAAAGTTGTGTGAGTGTTTCACACCAGATTTTTATAACACATTTACTTTTTGTTTTAAGGATGCAAGTCCTCCATTTAGTATTTATACAAAATATGGGTTTACCTCCTTGGGTATTGGTCCAAGCTCAAAATGATAAATGGTGTTCTGTGAACCAGGTTTATGTCAATTTGCTTTAACATGGATTTCTGTTTTAATATAAGCCATTATTACATTCACCATGTAAAAGGATAAAAGGATGGTGAAGAAAGATGTTCGACGACTCTTTTGAAATGATTGGAATGGAAGAAGGAAATGAAGACAACCAAAAGCGATATGAAGATATGAAAAACAAGTAAAACTGCTGCAGAGTTGTAAAGAAAGATAAGATCAAATTAAGGGATAATAAAAACATTGGTATGATATGTATTTCTCATCTGAATGTTCGCCATACATTTGTAGAGATAAAAATAGTGAAACCATATATTATATTGAGATCACATTAGAGAGAAATCTTACAAAAGTTTAACGAAGACTCATCAAGTAAATCGTGAAAATTTACTTCAACCACCACTCCGTAATGTGGGATGTGATGTTAACGAAAGCTTCCAGTCAGTGGTACCTAAACGAAATATCAAGTCTGGATCTTCTGGCATTTTTCGATTCTGTATTATGCCATTCTCAAGGACAAAAATATCCTAATATGTAAAGTTTAATTGGAAATATCATGATAAAGAGTGATAGATTAAGATATGATAAAAATTGTTGCAGGGCTGTATGGAGACTGAGCAGAGATGAAGCCTGCTGCAGTGCTGGTGCTAGCAGCGCTGACTGTGCTGCTGGCACCGGACGTTCTCAGTACTAAATCTGACCGCACAACAAAGAAAACGAAAAAGAAGAGTCGTAGTCTAAATAGCTTTGTATTTGTGCCACAAGATGTCGCCAACAAGTTGGTCAGTGTCTCAGTTTTGATTATTTTTAATGATATGATTGTTATAGTTATAACTGATTATTTCAATTATCTGTGTTTTGTATCAGCCGTGGGCTCGTGTATGGAGAACGGATTAATTTAGGTCAACTGTAGCCGAGTTTGATCGAAAGATAACGAAAATCATCGATTGCGTTGAGAATACTGATGGCTGAGATTTATTTCGGAACTCAGGACATCGCCAAGCAAAAAAATCTGAACTGGTCTTTAGGAGGCAATGCCCTGTGATCGTGGTAGTAACCCTTTTTAGCTTATTATTGTATGATTCTACAATAGTCCCTCCAAGAATATTTTAGAGTAGCTCTGCCCCGCAACACTCCTCCAGTAAAAGGCCTACTTTCTTTCTTAATTACTTCACTGGCATTTAACGCGGGTTGCCGCACGCTTTGGCCAACTTTTCAGCCTGGTTCCATTGTCTGTTGTCAGGGCATCCAGCTTTATCTGGCATTATTCTTTGATGTGTTCGCTTCTAAGCTGGGGTGACTGCCCGGAAAAATTGTAGAACTTCGGCATTCGTGTCTTTAACTGTAAACTCGGGGCAAATTTTAAAATGACAAATAAAACCTATGTGCTATAGATGTTAAAGTATTCCTAATATAAACTCCAGCCCCCTAACACCTGCGTTACTCTTGGAGTCATCTTGTAGACTACGAGATTTCATTTCTTTTCAGGGACGAACTAGCGTATTTATTAGTATTTATGTGCTATTATATGCACTAGGTTATATATCCATTAAACAGAAAAGCATACTTCCCACTTTTAACTTATGATATCTTTACTGGGTCTATAAGTACATTACTGAATTCTGGAGCTAAATTTCGACTAGGGTCTATCTCTAGATGGCCTTACCTGTTTTTTTTTGTTTTTTTGCCACAATCTATGCATTTCAATCTGCTAAAATTCATATTTTTCAGTCTTCTTTCTTACGCGTTCTGTACGGCCGATTTGAGATCTCGTATGGGTAAAATACCCATATGCCTGATTGAATAAATACCATGTTTGCAACACCACGTCATCCGTAAATTTTGTTTATACTCGTATAAACAATAATGTCGCTTTCCCTGCCAAAAATTTACTGTTTAATTCTATAACAGGTTTCATTGCCATGATTTTCACCTCTACAAAGAGCGGTGGGATTCCCAACAATGTCTCCATTGCAACTGTTGGCGTGATCCACACCGCACCGGTCACAGACAAGCAAGCCAAGCAGCAGTCTAGCGGATTTATCTCCATCCACCGCCGCATATACCTAGGTTTAATAACCATACAATAATCCAAAACATCAGCTCGGGAGTATTCCCCTAATGCTTAGCTACAATTCTTCGAGATTGCCAAAAGGAAATAATTGCCTTTTGATGCTGTTTTTTAACATGTTCGAACCAATTTCATTTACTTTGAATAACTATTCCAAGAAACTTCATCGATTTGTAAATCTGAACAGAAATTCCTAATAACCTAGGAGGTGTTAATCCTACGTCTTCCTCCTAAATCTTTAGGATAATAGATGTGTGGAAATTTGGAGAAAATCGTTTGGGCATCGCTATCGACCTTCGCTAAAACATTTTTTCGTGTTCCAAACACGTGTAATGTTTTGGTGTGGTTTGTGTGTAGGTAGTTTGTGGCGTGAGCGTTTTAGCGAAAAGGGCTTGTGTGTTTGTTTGAGATAGAAGTAATGAGAATAATTAAGAACAGCACAACTGATTTATAAATAATTATATTATCTCTTAGTAAATTTAAGTATTTTACAATATCACACTATTATGTTTAAGAAATTAAGTATTTATCAAGATTAATGCAAAGCTCTTATGTTTTAACTTATAACTGGCACTGATTTGAAGAGGGCGATTCCTGAAGCGTCCCGTTTGAAGTAGAGTTAAGACTGTCTCTATTCTTTGGAATTGCTCTCTCTCTCTCTAGCGGGGGGAATTAGCTTGTACAAAAGGTTTGCCCTAACGGGATTTGTGCCTTTGTTTAATGATCCAAATGTACAGTACCTGACACTAAAGTACAATCTTTTTGAAGATAAATTCACAGTCTAATATATTAACAAAATTAGATAAATTATTTTTAAAAACTATTATTTTTCATTTTGTACTTCCACTACATTATCTCCCCTCCTGGAGAAATTTTTTGGCACGAAAAATTTGGGAGATAATCTGGAGTTGTAGAGGCTTGGAAGTTATCGAGAGGCGTGTGTGTGTAACCTCTGCAAGGAGGCCGTGTGTTGTAGGGTGCAGTCATCTTCTTCTGCGGCTAACGCTACTTGAAGGTGTGAGCGTTGCGTGGTGTTTGAATGTATTCTCAAGCGAACGCTGCGTGAGTGGGTGAACGTTGCTGTGGTTGTAGGCTGATAGGCGAACAGCGAACACTGCTTGGCGAGTGAGAGTGTTGCTGATGAAGATGTGACTGGCAATGGGTAGACAAGGTGATCAGTGTAGATAAGTCGGTACTGTAGGTGTGTATGTACTTTCTTGAATTAACTCTATATGGACAAAAAAAAACCTCTTAAGTATTTCAAAAATAATTAATAAATAAATAAATAAACAAAATACACAAATAAAAAAATTATATATATTTAATAAGCGTGCGGGGTGCGGAAGGATTATAGGATCATGAGGAATCCGAAGTTTAGTGTCAATTCCTTTGGTAAAATCTTGTGTATCTGAAAATGATAGTATTCAACAGAGTATTAAATTACAAATAATGAATGATCATTTTAAATATTTACAAGTAACATGCAATTTTCATGCAATTAAATTTATGCGCATGCAATAACATTCATACTCATGCAATCGTGCAGACGACGAAGAGGCTTGATCTGCTGCAAAAGAAAGATTTAAAATTTTTAAGTTGTTGCAACATAAAAATATAATGGATATGTATGCAATAATTTCAACAAATAGTATAAAAATTATTAAAGCTAAGAGGTAAAGATGAAATATATATCTTGAGGAGTATGTGCAAGTATTTCGGCCGTTTCTATAGCTATGAGTTCTTTCAACTGTTTTGCGTTTTCTAGATGAGTTGAATATAACCTTGAACAATACAAGAAAACAATTAAGTATTATAAAAATATAACATTAAAATACAAATGACAGACAAGTACAAGAATAATACAAATTATTTAATTTCCTTTTAAGGCGAACTGAAAAAAAATTAATTAGTTTAATACAATAAAAAACATCAATATTAATATATAAAAATATTAAACAAATTCACGTGGTCGTCTTGATTTCTGCAACATAAAATAAATTACAATTATTATTTAAAATATACAATTCAATAATTACAAAATTAAAGCCGGAATAATTTTATGACTCGAAGTACGATAGTTTTCAGTGCTGAAACAAAAATAATATGTCATTATTGCAACAACTCAATTAGATATAAACCTGATACATTTATTCTTACATATAACATTTACATGTGGTGTAGTATGTAAAGTTAAGAAGTGTGATATATTGAGAATTATTTCAAGTATTTTATTTCAAGTCATATGCATTGTGTGCGCGAGGTGGCACAGAAATTTTGTGGCTAGTTACTAGGGATTTAGTGACTTAGCGATTAGTACTAAACTAGTGCGTTTGAGTACTGGTTGAAATTGAATGTTGGATTTATTAAGTGTTAGATACGTGCGTAAATTAATGATTACCCTGTAAGAACGTTTCTACAAGTATTAATTGGAAATTGCCTTTTAATTGCGAAAGTATGAATTCGCCAGAAAATTTGGAATTTTCGACATTGTCCGCATGCAAATGAAGGGACATGATGCCATAATTCGGTATTACCTGGTTAGTTAGGACTGATGGAAGCAGGTATGAGATAGCCTTGGTCATAATATCAGGTGTTCGAGAAAGCGACTGAGGGCTAACTCGTTTTGGGCTGTATCTGGAAACAATTTCGAGCCGTATGTCCAAATTTTGAACAAAATTGGCAAGTGGGCCTATTTTGGAGGTGATTGCTAGTTTCGTTACCATTATTATTATTATTATGACTATACTGGGGTCTATCTGAATAAGAGTTAAATCGTGAATTATTTGAATTAACTCGAGGATTATTATTGTTAGTATAATATTGACTACTATTATTATTATTATTATAGCGATTATTACTATATATCCTGCGATTGAAATTTTTTGGAATATTAAAATTATTAGGCATTTTGCCAAAGTTAGTACGAGGTTTTGGTCTGAATTTGTTGGTGCAGTCCACGTCAAAATGTGGACCGGAACAATGGCGACAAGGTCTGTTCTTTATTACATTAAAAACTCTAGTTGGTTTTAATTGTGGCTTTTGACTTTTATTACGATCCGGGCATTCTCTGTGGAAGTGCATTTGTCCACAGAAACGACAAGGAGATGGAGGTGTACGAGAATTGGAAGTTTTCGAAGTAACAGCGAAAACTGTGGGGTTTGTTTCAGAAGCCTGAACTTCTTTTAGGGCATTGGCATAGGAAAGTGCTTCATCTAATTTTTGAGGAAGCTTCGTTCGCACCTCATTACGAAGCAGTTGAGGAAGTGACTTCAAGAATGCATCAGTGGCCAGTTTATCTAAAATTGTTTGTAAGGCCTCGAGTGGGTTAGCTTGAGCTTTTAAATGAATGGCGATTGGATATGTCTAATCCTATCCGCGAAAGTTTCAGGAGACTCAGTGGGCAGGGACTGAATATTAGTCATCTGTTGTAAGAGGACTAAGGGTGTTTTCTCCTTACGAAATCGGGCTAGAAGTCGCTCAGAAATTAGAGGATACGTTATATTTGTACCCTGGCGTTGTAATTCGGCTTTCTGGGTGTCGTAAAATATTTTTGCAGAACCTGAGAGCCTATGTGCTAATATTCTAATTTAGCAGCGTCGTCCCAGCCAGAAAGACTAGCACAATGGCTAATTTGGTCTAGGAAATCGGACACTTTGGCTGAATTTTCGCCATCGAAAGTGGGTAAACTATTAATTAATTGCAAATTTCTCAAGGGACTAGGTTGATTGTTAATTGGAGGATTTGCTAATTGCTGCTGAGCAAGTAAATATTCTACAGCAGCGTCGATGCCCATGTCTTGTCCATTAATCTTATACATTTTTGAAATAGATGAATTACTTGGGAAAGATTATATTTTTCAAGACGTCTACGTAGTTGGATTAAATTGCCTCCAACAGAAAGGTTATTATCGCGTAATATCTTTATAATTTGGGATCTATTAAGTACACTCATAAATTGAAAATTCA
This sequence comes from Triatoma infestans, assembly GCA_011037195.1. Lineage (NCBI taxonomy): Eukaryota > Metazoa > Arthropoda > Insecta > Hemiptera > Reduviidae > Triatoma > Triatoma infestans. The sequence continues at coordinate 140,245 of JAAEAF010000317.1, forward strand.
CAAGGGATTGAGGTACAAGTGGTACAATTACAAAAATTTAAAAATGAAATTCACTAGAAATTCAATAATGGGAAATATTTAATAAAAATATTATTTCCGCTGAGAAAATAATTAAAAACAATCAAATTATCTGATGGATAATTTGTTTAATTAGGAAATTGAAATTTTTACGTACTTGTAAATTTGTGGATTCTCGTTGAAAATATCCCAAACAGCTGGCACCAATGTAATGTTTGGTGTGGATGTGTTTGTTTGTAGTGGCTTAAGCGGTTTTGTATAAGGGCTTGTATGATTGGTTGAGATAGAATGTAAGAATATAATCAAGAAAGCACCACTGATTATGAAATTAATATATTTTCTATCTGAATTTAAATAGCTTTATGATATCACAGCGATTAAGTATAAATCAATTAATTAATCTAGATTAAATGCTAAACTCTTATGTTTTAACTTATAACTGGCACTGATTTGAAGAGGGCAATTCCTGAAGCGTCCTGTTTGAAGGGTGAGTTTAGACTATCTATACTCTTTACTCTTTTAAAACTAATGTTAGAATCTCTTCTTTGGAATTGCTCTCTCTCTCTAGCGGGGGGAATTAGCTTGTACAAAAAGTTTGCCCTAACGGGATTTAGTGCCTTTGTTTTCTTAATAGCAATGACCAGATTTAATATACCTGGTTCTAAAATACACACTTTTTGAAGGTAAATTCACAGCACTAAAATAATTATAAAATATTAACAAAAATACAATTTTGGGTACTATAAAATATCCAAAAACTTTAAACTATTATTTTTCGATTTGTACTTCCACTACACACGCAAAACATGCAATTGTAAAAAAGGTTTAGATGACGTGAAAATTTCCATATTCGATTTTTGTTTTCAACATACATTTGTAAACAACAGTTTCACATAATTCACAATAATTAATATCAGAATTGTAGCATTACTATACAATTATATATACTATTTACATTTTTTTATATTACAATAAATTAATTGAGAGGTTTTTTTTTATTCTAGAACCAGCATTGGCTGTATGAGCAAAGTATAACAGATTCCAGGAGGCAGCCGCTTCTAACAGAGTCAGTTCAGTTTCCTTGTAGGCCAGGTGACGGCATCTTGAGATCTACCAGACGACCTATGTCTGTACACAGACTGAGGCCTGGCGATATAGATGTAGTAGCAGCGATGGGTGACTCCCTGGTGGCAGGCAATGGAGCCATGGAGGACTATGCTTTGGGCACATTCATTGAATCCAGAGGAGTATCCTGGGCAGTCGGTAGGTATATATTTATAACCACGTGTTTATCTGCAAGTTTGTGTCCCCCCCACCCAAAAGAGGTCCACGTTTGCAAACCTCTGCAATACTGATCCATTCTTATTATAATTATATCTACTTATTTCCTTGACATACCATAACCTTGATTATACTGTCTAGAGTAATATTATTATTATTATTATTGAGCATACTCCAGGCCACCGTACTTAGCGCAGGAGCGCCAAAACCGGTGCCTATGGTCACTTAGCCTTGCCTACGTAGTAGGCAAGTTTCCGTCCCTGCCACGGGGAGGTGGACCTCTGCATATCCGTCTAGGCCTTCGCATTAACACTACTTCGCGAGCAAACTCAACAAAGTCTTTAAGGTTTATGGCACTTTTCATCAGTCCTTTACAATCTCCCGGGCACTTCTCTCCCCTCCTTTTCAGCTTAAATTCCATATGGATTCTTGCCTCGTCGAGGAGAGGACACCGGAAGAGAACTGATGCACCTGTCCCGTTCACCGCATTCGCAATTCGGGGAATCTTTCAATCCCAGCTCGTGGAGTTTACAATTGAACTCCCCATGGCCCGTGAAATATTGCGTTACGGTTTAGTACAGCTCCAGCCATCGAATCGACAGTCTGTGATGCAAATTCGGGAAGAACTCACTGAGGATCTCCCTTTCTCTGCTTCATCCCAACGTCTTTGCCACTTCCCAATCTCGTACTCTCGGATCTTTCTCTATGCAAGGGCAGGAGGCGTCTGTCTGGAGAGCTCCTCACCATCGAGGATAATCGTTCCCCCTTTCTTATACTTATGGGTAAGGACCCTCATCTCTTCAAGGAGATCAAGCGGCAATACACCAGCGACCACCAATAAGGAGATCGTGGAGGATGTTGCATAGGACCTTTTACAGAGCACAAAATGGCTCTTTGCATTCGTAATAGAGTGCCGCGGTACGACTGCATGTTCAGCTTGTCAGCCCAACAAGCAACTGCGTACGTTGCAAGATTCTCTATCACGCCCTTATGTGTGGTTTAAGGCCACACCAATCTTCAACCCCCACTCACCACGAGCTACTCTTTTGATTCCCTGGTACAAGTTGAGGTATCTGGAGACAGCCCGCTGAATGTGAGGCTTAAAAGAAAGCTTCCAATCCAGCAGCACGCCCAGTTGCTCAAACTGGGTGACATGGACCCACCTGATTCAGGGAGGACGATTGGGATGAAGCTTGCCTTTCATCAGCATCACTTTAGACTTATCGAACGAAATCTGAAGCTTCTCCCCCTGACACCAGTTCTTTATTCGGGACACTACAGCGCTAGCACGCTCCTCTAACTCACGACGAGAATATCCATGGAAAACTATTACAAGGTCATCAGCGTATGCAACCGAATCACAATAATTCACATTCTCAATATGCTCTAGCAATTCTTCTATAACTAGGTTCCACAGGAACGGGCCCACTACCGAGCCCTGCGGACAACCTTTGGTTATTGGCCTTGAAATCTAGCCGGCTTGAGTCACTAGCACCGCCATCCTTTGGATGAGGTAGCTTTGAATCAATTTCAGAAGATTCGGGCAATCTCTTCTTCTGAGTGACTCCAAAACAGTCGGCCATCAAACATTATCAAAGGCCCCAGCATGTCCAGGAATACTGTAAGGACGTATTTGTACATGGATAGGTATATTACTGATGGCCCATTAAGGAATCATCCACTCCATCCTAACTAACATGCTTATATTGTGGGTAAGTCGACAGAGACTGCATTACATTGTCTCGTCGGAAGGATAGAATCTGCTTTGGAAATAAAAGAACATGCCCTAGGGTGTTTCTTTGATGTTGAGGGGGCATTTGACAGAGTATCGTTTGATGCTCTCGAAGATGCCTTGGTACGAAAAGGTATACATCCCGTCTTAATCAATTGGATAGGTGTGTCTATCTTAGGAGTAGGCTTATACAGGCTTCCCTTGGCGGGCGCACCATGATAGTACAAGGGGGGAGAGGGTGCCCTCAAGGGGGTTGTTTCTCACCAAACTTGTGGTGCGTAGTCATGGATGACCTATGTTGACCATGGATGACAGTAAATTGGTTAGGATGAATTCATCGGGATTTTATGTGCAAGCATATGCCGATGATGGTGTTATTTTATTGTTAGGGCACTGTTTGTCCACTATTTCGGACCTAATGCAAAGCGCCCTTAACATGGTATGTTGTTGGACACAGGATAAGGGTCTTTCTATTAATCCTATTAAGACCCAGGCAATTCTATTTACTCATAGAAGGAAGATAGTATGTTTTACACCTCCTAGGTTGTTAGGTACTTCCATACAGGTTAGCAAATCAGTGAAGTTCCTTGGAGTAGTTCTCGACAGTAAATTGAACTGGTCGGAACTTGTTAAGACACAACATCAAAAGGCGATAATCTCCTTTTGGCAATGTCGAAGAGTTGTAGGTAAGAACTGGGGAATCACTCCCAAGATGATGTTCTGGATTTATTGCATGGTCATTAAACCTAGATTGGTATATGCGGCTTTGGTGTGGTGGCGTCGCACTGAAACACGATCCGCTAGAGCTGCTGTTGGAAGAAATCCAACGTTTGGCTTGTCTGGCGGTGACTGGTGCGTTTCGGACTACAACGACCGCATCTATGGAGACTTTGTTAGGGATTCCACCTCTCTTTGTGGAGGTGAAAAACCAGGCAATGAAAGCCTGTTATAGAATTAAACAGGCAGGTTTTTGGCAGGGTAAGCGATATGGTCATTCTACCATTTATCGTGAGATGCTTTTAAGGATTCCCATTACAGGTTTCCCTTCTGATAGGAATTTGAAGACTTTTGTCTTTGGTCATTCCTACAGGGTTAGGTTGCCTTCTAGGGAAGATTGGTTAACCCTGGGTCCGTCTGGTGTGATTCCTGAGAATTATCTCTGATGCTACACGGACGGTTCCAGGATGGATGGTAGGTCTGGGGCTGCCGTCTATTTTGAGACGGGAGATCATTTGGTAGCGCCTCTTGGTGAATGGGCCACCATTTTCCAGGCTGAGGTTTATGCAATTCTTTGCTGTATTTTGAAGATGAGAGGGTGCGTAACACTAATGTAAAAGGTGTTTGTATCTGCTCGGACAGCAGGTGACTCATAGGCTGCTTCGAGACGACCTTTTTGTAACAAGGTGATCCAGAGGGTCATCCTCGGGTAGGAGTACTTCATAAGTGCTCAGTTGATTCCCGCCAGGACCCCGCGCCCGCAACCACGTCTATATTTAGACTAACTGGTATCAGTTCAGTTCTTATCTTATTAGCTTGCACCTTGTAAACAATACCCCAAGGATCTCTATTGCCTTACGTTTCCCGCCAATTTGAGGTCTTGGCCTGGTACACCATCTTTTTATATCGCCTTCTGGCATCCTGATACTCATGTATATATCTCTGGCTGGATTCATCATTTTGTTCCCGTTGGTATCTTCTTCGCTTCCTGGCTACATTTTTTTTGGCTGCTGTTAGCTCCCGTGTCCACCAAGGAACACGGCGCTTGCGACTAGTGGGTTTTCTTTAACACCTTCTCACTCACGCCCACAATTGCCTCAGTCAGCTCGGTAACCGCCTATCGACACCAGCAATGGAATCCCCTTGGTGTCAATACTGCGCTGATGGAGGTTCTTGTATCTTTCCCAATCAGCACTTTTGATCGAGAATCTCTCTAGACCCTCATAGGTGGGACATGGCGTTCTTCAAGGCGACTTCGAAAAGTATCGCCCTGTGATCTCCAGTCACCCAGCTTACCACCCTCAAATTATGTACCCTGTCAACAGCTGAAACTGGGCACAAGGTGACATCCCGATTGTGCTCAGCGCAGTTACCGTTCCTATGAACGTTTTCAAATGTCCAGGCACGTTAAGGACACACAGATCATTAGAGCAATACACTCCTCGAAGTGTCTGCCTCTATCATCTAGCATGTCATCGTGCCACGTGGGTGACCATGCGTTTATGTCGGCGGTCACAATTATCATTTTTCCTCTGTTTTCTCGTAAAAGCCGACTTAAATGGGCTATAGACGACGTTACGTCGCACGACGGCTGGCAGTAGAGGCTTGCCAGGATCAACTCAACACCATTTGCCGCAGTTAGCAGCACACAGGTACAGTGACTGGTGCTGTACTGAGGAAGACGCAATAGAGTGATGTCCGGATTGCACACCGCGACAGCAGTCCACATCCATCCAACGCAGGAAGCGTGAACGATACGATGCTGCAAACTCAGACCCTTAACGCTCGCTTTGAACGAGTAAGGCTGCTGGATTAATGCAACATTAATTCCTTTTGAATAGAAAATGTCGCGTGCCTCGGCCATTACTGTTTTTGAGCGTTGCGCATTTAGCTGCAACACTCTCAGGCCACTGTCCGCAGAATTACGGGCTTCTTCCATAATCGATGCTAGCCATTTATCGGTCTAAAGCATTCAGGTACGCTGAGCATTTCAAGATCTTGACAGAGTGGCTGTGCGGCATTCGGAAGACTTTACAGGCGCACATGACGGAGCTTCGACTTTAGTTGGACACTTATCCGATTCGACTTAGTGGCGCAGTGTCCGCAAGTCGGATCTTTCTCCTTGCAGTACTTCGCCACTTGCCCATATACTTAACATTTGTAGCAGCGTGACGCCTTCTTGTGGTTCATCACCTTACAGCGATTCCACTGTATATACACCCTGCCACTACTCAGTGTTCCCTTCTGTGGAAGTTAACGCATCTTTGGGGTGACTTCTCTACCCAGTTTTGTGACCCGTTTTTGCTCTAAAAGAGTCCTGGAATTCAGGTTTCGGCAATACCGATCCAAGGTGTTGGTCGTATAAGGCTTTCATTATCCTCGCTTTATTAAGATCGCTCGGCACATCGAAAATGGCAGCTCAGCCTGCAGACCAGCCCACCTCAACTTTTCATTATTTAGCAGAGCTTGCGCTTTGTCCCACCCTTTGTCGGTCTAAAGCATTCAGGTTCGCTGAGTATTTCAAGCTCTTGACAGAGTGGCTGTGCGGCATTCGGAAGACTTTACAGGCGCACATGCCGGGGCACCCTGCCACTACTAGTGTTCCCTCCTGTGGAAGTTCATGCATCTTTGGCGTGACTTCTACTACCCAGTTTTGTGACCTGTTTTTGCTGTTACGTGACTTGGCCAGCACTCTAAAAGAGTCCTGGAATTCAGGTTTCGGCAATACCGAAGAGACAGGCACTGGGTCACATACCCAGTGGTGATACCCACACCTTTGCGGATGTCATTTTGTCTTTCTCGGGTATATCAGCCTCAGCAGTATCAACCACCTTGTCAGCTGTTAAGGTCTCTTAGACCACGTTCGAGTTCATAGCAATCTTAGGTTGCTCGTCATTGAATAGGTTGCTTCTTTTACAAATATGTCTCAACTAAGAAGGTCTTGTTTCTGGCTCGTCGGAGAGATACGACCTGCCAACCTTCCTCAGAATAATTTAGACTGCCCTTCAGCATTTGTTTAGTTTGATCGCTGGTCTCCACTACCGTATCATCTTGTGGTCTGATCAAAACCACATGCTTTTGAACCACTGCCTTCTTTTCAGGCTGCTTTTTCTTATTATCTCTATTCTTTTTAGTCTTAGCCTGCTTTCCCTCAGGCTGGCTACCTTTGGACACCGCTTCCGCTTAGGAATAAGCCGATGCGGATGATCCTGCGGTGTCGTTTTTCTTTATTTCGCTTGTGCCATTGCTTACTTTTGTTAGCTTATGGGCTGCCTCATGCGAGGACACAGATAGCTTCGTTGTGTCGGCCTTAATTTGGTCGGTGTTCTGCAGTATACAGAGAACTGTCATCTTTAAGGCCTGCTGCTTTTTTTGTGTTTCCGTGTTAGCCGCAGCGAGTTTGCTCTCAAGCCAAGCGACGCGAGTGGCCATCTCATTTACGAAGGCCGTCACTTCTTTTACTTTTTTCGTTATAAAGAAGGTGTTGCTCTTACTTATCTTGACACTTGGGTCTGGCAGTAAGAAATCAACTCCAGCTCTATTTCACTCGCTCTTAGGCGGGGATCACCAGTCACATACCCAGTGTAATACCCACACCTTTGCGGATGTCATTTGTGTCTTTCTCGGGGCTATCAGCCTCGGCAGTATCAACCACCTTGTCAGCTGTTAAAGTCTCTTAGACCAAGTTCGAGTTCATAGGAATCTTAGGTTGCTCGTAATTGAATAATCTTCTTTTTAAACCACCCACAATGCCTTTCAAACTAGGTGGTGTCACCTCTATATCCGAGAAAGGACTAGACGGTCCAGCGTTTCTCGGTGTGCTAGTCATATCTTTCTAATGCTACTATATACAATAAAAACTTAAAACTAAACTATAACTAATATTTACAAATATACAAAGGGCTCAAGCCGAAGCTTAGCCCTCTCTGAAAAGAACGGTTTGGTGCATCCGTTCCCTTCTACAAGTGTTAATCTCCCTTTAGCCCAGACGGAAATGCTGCAACTACAACTTCCAAAACCTCCGTCTGGTGTCCAGCCCCGGTGAACGTGGACGCAGAAAACCACAAAGCTATACACTGGCTTTTATGGCTCGTCAAGCTGAGAAAATTCAACACTTAACAAAAAATTACTCTAATAAAATAGAACTTTCTGAGAAGTTTTATATTAGTCTTTTAAAAGCTTAACCAAATCTAAGCGAGGGGCGCGAGAGTTAGAGTAATAGGGGGAAGTGAACTTAGGATCTTGGGGTCTCTGCAAACATTATACCCAGATTGTGCAGAAATAGCTAAACAATAGGGACACACTAGCCACACACACTATTCATACTTGCACATTGTACACGAAACGATGACTACATCCTTTGTACAGCACAGACACGGCAAGGGTATCAAAGTAGCTCTTCAAGGCTTCAAGGATTTGGTTCTACATAGCCACTTGCTCTACATGGCATCATATTCTCCAAATCGGAGAGAACTGCACATGGAGCTTGAATTTATAAAAGAATGTCCTGTTAAAACTCTGCCGTAGTATAGTTTATTTTGCAAGTTATTCAACTTAAAAAAATCATCCTCTACGATTGGTGTAAAATTTTATTTCCAAGTTAGCTAAAAATTTCTGCCTAGGTTACATACAGATTATGGAGAAATGATGGTTTCTCATTCTATCTCTATGACGCCAAACTGCAGCACTGTCGAGGCGGGAACTGGGGGGTAATATGGCGGCCGAAAGGCGTGGTCCCATGGAGCGGGTACCAGGTGTACCAGACCTAACATGTCGTACAGTCCGATAGATGCTTTCAGTGCCTTATAAACTCCCTGTTTGAATCTTGGATAAAGTTCTGGAGCCTCATATTTAAATGTCGTTCCTGTGGACAAAAAAAAATGACAATGAAAAAGGATTATTCGAATATTGACCGCCGTCTTCAGATGTAAACACTTAATCATGATTATGTTAATAGTCACGCGATATGAAATGACGCTGATTATCTAATTTGAAAATGTCAGTTACACTAGATACTGAAATTTCTGATTTGTACACTTACTGTGAGCTCTTCTTCTGTAGTAGGCCGCCTTTTTAGACACATCTTTTGGATAAACTTCTTTTAGGCAAGTATTTCGTAATCTAGAAAAAGGAGGCATACAATATAAGTAGTTACATATTGGAATGATTATTCTAGCCTAATGACCGAAACTGCACTTACACTGGCACACCCAAACCTCATACAATGTAATGTAGTGGTAGGTATTGCTAGTCTGGCTTACTCTTGGTAGGGTAGGTTGGGTATGTGGGTGGTGAGGTAAACCCTTCGATCCATGCGAACACATATACCACACATTACAAGATATGTCACGCTATAGTGATGCGCCCCTAAATTGCGATTGATTATAAAATACAAAAAATTTAAAAAACACGAAAATATCATAAAAAGCATAAACTGTGGTTAAAGTGAGGATATAATTAAAAAGAAAACAACCTTAAGAATGCGCTAGTGAGGGGGGGTCCATTCCTGACTTTTACTCTAGTTAACTAACCTGTCAGTGTTGAATGTAAATGTTTTGGCGGCTGCGTTATTGCACGCTGAATGTGTTACAATGTTGGAAGTAGTGATGGTCAGTGCTTGATTGGATTCATATCTGATGCTGCGGGAGTCTTCAGACAAGGATGATGTAGTCATGTGTAGAGATCGCAGCTCTCTCAAATCTGACTCCAGATTGCTTGTCATCTCCCACCATTTCTTAACAACATCTACACAAACTATTGTCCAACTTGTCGTTACCATAGTTTCAAACCCAACCACATTTTTTTTTTAATTATTACCTAATGATTTGAAAAATAATAATTACGAAAAATATTTCTGTTTTTAGTGTTTATATTTGAATTGATTTCATATTTCCGGAAAGTTGAAATTTCTTCATACTTGGCAACAATTTGCGTCGTCATAGACAACATGCACAGGGACAATAATTTCATTGTAATACATTGCTAAATTTTGCAAATTGGTTGTGTCGGGAACAGACCGCCGCATTCACCTTTTTATATTTATGCGTATCGGAATGAAGAAATTTTTCACAATAAATGTGGGTAGTGTGTGAGATGAAAGTATGGAGTTTGCAAAAGTAAAGTGCGTTCATCAAGTAAGTAATTTTGCAATTGTGTATTCTATTAGAAAGGTGTGTATGGGAATAAATCGAATCTATACAGAACAGTGCTTCGAGCGTGTAAGAGTTGGACCGACATGGGGTTATTATTTTTATTTCTCGAACCGCTTCAGTAAGAGCACTTGAGGGAGACGGAGTCCCCGGATAAAATCGTTGGGGCGGTAAAAGGGGGAGCGGAGACGAAGACCCCGATTAACAAATACCATATAACAATATGCTTTTTGTATTATTTACATATTAAGCATAAAATATGGTTTAAGTCAGTGGTCGTCAACTTGGTCCCTCCCCAAATGGCAGAATGATTTTTTAAAGTATATTTTTTCAATTTATTTCTGAATTTTATCTCTTACCTTGGAATCTAGTTAATAATTCATTGGAACGCTTCTCTAGGTATACTCGTGGTTGAGGGAATAGTGAATGAGTTCTGTAGGCAAAGGTACGAATGAGTATTACGTGGGTCCGGATAACGAGGATGGGACTAACCACTCACTCTTTGAACTGTATCTGTAGCTTTGTGTAAAAGTTCGCATCCATGACTTGGAATGAGTTGATTTATTGTGCAATCATGTCGCAAAAAAAAGATGCACTTGCCTGATTTTTGGTAACGTGAAGATTGTTGCGTATTCGCCCTTGAGTGCAGAAGCGTGACAAGGGGGGGAAGAACTCCTTGAAAGTGTGTAGCGCTGATACGGCAACATGAAGCTTGCTGCACTCTGTGGTGTATTTCCTCAACAGAGAACTGTTTACTTCATCACATATCTAAATACATGGAATATTATATTTCATTGATATCTTCCATTGTAGTAGAATCAGCCTCTATCACTGTCAATCACACTATCAACAAAAGCACACACGGTCTGAATATCATTGAAAGAGAAGATCTTGTTTGTTCCTTACAAAAATCCAACCAAATATCAAATTTTAGTTTACCAACATCTTCAAAACTTTATAGTTTTCAAATTTATCGTCCTCAGCGTTGGTCTAGTGCTAGCGCACTCGCTTTGGCACGAAACTTCCCGTGAGGGCAAAGTTGGTGCTGACCCAGCATTGTGAGAAAAGGTGGGAAGCTACAGTTGATTGCGTACCTAGGTAGCGAAGGCCGGAACTAAACGGCGAGAGAACCGCGGCGTGCTTACCATACACCCCCAATACAAAAATGCCGGCTGGTGAGCTTTGGCCCTTCACAGGCTGTTGCGCCATAGGTTTATTTTTATTTATTTAATTTCTTGAATTTAAAATGAATCAGCTTCTGCACTATAGTAGGGTAGAAGTACAGAAATTCATTAAATATAATGTACCTATGTTTTAAACAACGGGTGAGCTATACCCCGGCACCCAGCCAATAAAGGCTTATTGTGCTATATTTAAACATACTCAAGTACAAATAAAAATATAAATTTAAGTAAATATGTTTTTTATAAACACTCCCTCTAAGAATCTCCCTCTATGCACTTGCGCTAAATTCAGTTATTACGCCATTGGTGGGCGGTTAGGAAATTTCACCATCAACAGAGATACAAAAATGGACGATAGGCGCTGACGACCACTGGCTTAAGTAATAGCTAAGTTATAAAAAAAACCTATACAGTGCGCTAGGGTGTGGGGGTCTATTACCGACTTTTTCCAAACTAATTTTATAAAACTAGAAATGGCTGCCAACTGTGCTAGCTTGCGCTGTATTCAAAGTATCTGGTATTCAAAAACTAGCCACTCAGCTATCGTGACACCAACTCATGCAATTCATCCTTTAATTATTGTTAACGAATCGACTAAGAAAACTGAATATAAACATTAAAAAAAAATCAATATAGAAAAGATAAGTCTCTATTACAGGTGGAGACGCTACATGGCGAGAATATCTCACATTACCGAATTTGCTGAAAGTTTTCAATCCTCGAGTGACTGGCTATTCTGTGGGTAAAGCTGAATTTCTGACACCGAGCACTGCATTGAACGTAGCATTCCCCGTATCAGCTGATCAGGATGCTCTGTCACAAGCGAAATCTTTGGTCTTTAAAATGAAGCAATCACCAGCCATAGATTTTGAAAATGATTGGAAGGTTTGTTGTTTGTATTGCATTTTATTTTTGTTTTAATTATTTTTATTTAAATCGTAAGGAATGGCAATAAATATTAACAAATTAATAACTCTGACAGTTGGTAACCATGTTTTTTGGAGCAAACGATCTATGTTCTGGCCAGTGTTACAAGAAGGAGCAGTTTACACCTGCAGCGCATGCATATAAGTTAATGAAAGCATTGGATTATTTAGATGAGAATTTACCCAGGACTATGGTGAACTTAGTGCCAGTACTAGGTGAGCAATTAAATATAGAACATTTAAAAAGATGGTTTCAAGATCAGGTGTTTAATTGGAACTGTTTGATAATAGTTTCACAAATAGTTCTGGTTAATGTATTTTGTACTGGAGGATATTCAACCTCTGGTTTGTGCCTGGCGATGCCGATGCAGACAATTCCAGCTGTTGTTTTGGTAAGAGGCTTTGTTAGGATTCCGCCAATCTTAGGAGAGGTGAAAATGTGGTAATAAAGCCTGTTATTAAGGGAATAATATGGGGTCAAGGGGCTTCCTCTGGATTGGTGGGGATACCCCAGGGTGAATAGTAGGCTTCACCTCCTATTCATCAGGGCCGTCCGAGCGCAGCGTTTAGTAGTACTGCACCCTACAAGAGGTGACCCTGTTTATTACAGAACTCGGCGGACCTAGACCTGGACGTCGATAAAAGTCCCCGACGGAATAGGTGTACCCGTCGGTCATCCAAGGCGGTGTCCCTGGGGGCAGCCTCGGAGATACACCTCCCCCCAAAACAGGGTGTTATGCGTACCGTGCCCATGGAGGTTTGCAGCCGGGGGGTAATACAGGCTGTATTATAACGGTGCCTCTCTGAAACCGGGCCACATCAGGGAGTAATAAATGGCCTTGCTGTGTCATGCGGGGCTCTGGCACAGTCGACTCAAGAATTCCCCAGCTCCTCGTGGGACCAGATATGGAAACAACCCAAATCAAACAAGGAGAGAAGAAGAGAAAGAAGAAGAGCCGGAAGACTGGGCGGGCAGGCGCCGCCGTACCATCTCGTGCAGTCCAGAGCACAAAGGAGCTCGCTCCTAGTGAAGTGGATGTGCGGGTGGTACCTAGCACAAGTGGGATGAGCATTGCTCATCAGGCTGGACATGCACAGGTGGAGAAGCGGGTAGTAGCCGCTGGTGTGCATGCTGAGTATCGGACCCCTCAGGAGCAAGCTCCCAGGGGTAACGAAGGAACCGCTGGACCTGGTACTGCCAGGGCGAGCTGTGCTCGTCAGGCGGACCAGTCTCAGACGGACAAGAAGGATGAGGAAGGGAGCAAGAAGGCTCCAGTTCTTCCTCCTGGTGCAGGTAAGATGGCGGAGGCACCGGGAGGGAGAAAGATCCTTAAGTGGAAGAAGAGGACGCCGCCGCTGCCGCCTCCGGGACAACCGGGAGCGATGGATGACCCCCTGAGAAGAGGTCTCAGTGGGGCAGGCGTCAGATGGTACCTCCGCGCGCTCTCTGAGGGCATGAACCCTCAGGAGGCGAGGGCGGAGGCAGAGAAACACAGGGCACAAGAGAGGGGCAATAGCCCACCTCAACAGGCCCAGGGTAAGCGGGAGAGGTATACTACACCTCCCGAGAAGAAGGATGTTAAGAGAAGGAGGGTGGCTTCCTCCGATCAAGGTGCACTTGCCGGGCCCTCCTCGGCTGGGCGCCCTATCCCTCGCCAGTCTGGCCCCAGCTATGCTGGTGCAGTGAAGGTGGTGAGGGTGGGCGTGATGCCGAGGGGCTTTCCGGAGAAGGTGCTTAGTGCTGAGGAGCTGTCAGCACTAGAAGAAGCGTTAGTAGAGGAAATATCCCTCGGGTGGGAGCATAAGCTCTATTTCGAGGGAATTCATTTCCGTCCAGGCATGCTTTGGCTGGACTGTACAAACCAACAGACTGCGGACTGGGTGCACAAAAAGGCATCGACTTTGAGCACCTGGACGGGGGAAGAGCTGGTGGCGTGCTCGGGAGAAGACATCCCGAGGATGCACACTATTACGACGTTCTTCCCGCGTAGTGAAGGCAAGGGCATAGAGAAGATACTAGCTATCGTCAGTGCCCAGAACGAAGGACTGAACACGAAGGCGTGGAAAGTCCTTAGCTGCAAAGAAGAGAACTCGGGCCTCGTGCTGACTGCCGGCATTGACGGCCAATCGTACGAGGCACTGAAGAGGGAGGGGTACCAGATCAGGTACCGTTTTGGTAAACTCCCTGTTAGAGGACTCAGGAAGTCCGAGGATGAGGCGGGCACGAAAGAGCATCAAGCTCCTTCGCCCTCCACCCTAGAGGAAGTAATACCGCGGGAGGATTGCCCCCCGGAGGAGGCCCAACGAAGGGTGAGCCTGGGAGATGTGGATCTCTCATCTCTCAGGGTGAGCCTTTCGAAGGAGGAGGAGGAGGAGGAGCAGATGCTTCTGGAAGAGGAGGGGGATCCTCCTCTCACCCCTCCATGAACAGTCATGCTGTGGGACTGAGCACCGGGGTAGCCCAGGTGAACCTGCACCACGCTAAGGGGGCATCAGCCAACATAGCAAGGTTGTTCACTAAGCGGCTACTAGGACTGGTGCTGATTCAAGAACCTTGGACAGTCGGGCGACAGATCTGCGGGCTGTCAGGTAAGGATGGCAAGGTAATTTGGGATGCAAAAAGTGACAAACCTAGGGCCTGCATCCTGATCAGGAACAATATTAATTATACTTGTCTTTCAGAATTTACGACGCGGGACTTAGTGCCTATTTTGGCCCACCTACAATATGGAGGCAATCACCGCGCCGTTGTAGTGGCATCCAGCTATTTCGCTGGGGACAGGGCTGATGTACCGCCAGCGGAGGTGCAGGAGCTGGTGGCGTACTGTCAAGAGCGGAAGCTGCCACTCCTCATCGGATGTGATGCCAACGCCCACAACAGAGTATGGGGCAGCAGCGACAACAACAGGAGAGGTGAGTACCTCTTAGAATTTATCCTTCAATATAATCTAGACATTTTTAATGTGGGGGCAGCGCCCACCTTTGTAACTAGAGTTAGGAGGGAAGTTCTTGATCTTACGATAGGTAGTCAGAGTATCGGGCAATTCGTTCGGAACTGGAAGGTCTCGAACGAGCCCTCCCTTTCAGACCATAGGATCATTATGTTTGATCTAGAGGGGCTCGGGGACGGGGAGACTGTATGGAAGAACCCCAGACGTACAAATTGGGATGAGTTTAAAACCAATTTAGGGTGTGCTCTTAGCCGTATAGGCACTGTGAAGGCTCCACAGTGCCGGCTGGAGCTGGAACATTACTTGGATGAGGTTAATGGGGCAATCATAGGCGCCTTTGAGGATAGCTGCCCCACTAGCAGGTTGCATCGTAGTAGGGATGCTCCTTGGTGGAGCAAGGACTTGGCGAAGCTGAGGTCTCGAGTGCGAATGCTCTATAACAGAGCAAAACGCATGGGAGACTGGCAGAGCTACACCGTGGAGCTGACAACCTACAATAAGGAAATAAGGAAAGCCAAGAGAAATAGCTTCAGGAAATTTTGTGGTGAGATTGACTCCCTGCCGGTGGCGGCCAGACTGCATAAAGCAATGGCCAAGCATGGCATGGGAGCTCATATGTCGCTCAGAAATCCTGATGGCAGCTATACGCATGATGGAGAGCAAAGGGCTCATCTCCTGCTGGATACTCACTTCCCGGGGAGTTTACCGTGGGAGGAGGTTTTGGAAGTGATGGAACCGGGCAGGCCCGGCAGGGTGGATTGGGAAGTAGCCAAAGCCATCTGTACTCCTTCGAGGCTGGAATGGGCAATTGGCTCGTTCTTGCCATACAAGTCACCGGGTGTGGATGGAATCTTTCCCGCCCTTATACAGAGGGGCATAGGGGAGATCCTACCACACCTGGTTCGAATAACTAGAAGCAGTTTGGCACTCGGGTACATACCGGGACCATGGAGAAGGGCAAGGGTGGTGTTCATCCCGAAAGCAGGGAATAAGGACTCCACCCTGCCCAAATCCTTTAGGCCTATCTGCCTCACGTCCTTTTTTCTTAAGGCAATGGAGAAGGCCTTGGATAGTTATATAAGAACGGAGATTCTGGAGAGGGTGCCTTTGCACCCGCGACAGCATGCATACCGAGCGGGAAGATCAACGGATACCGCTCTGTATGAGCTGACGAGTGCTATCCAGAAATCTCTAGATGTCAAGGAGACGGCCATCTGTGTCTTTCTTGACATAGCAGGGGCCTTTGACAACACCTCCCATGAGGCCGTCAGTAGGGCCCTAATTAGAAGGGGGGTTGACGGCACCATGGTGAGGTGGGTGAATGAGATGTTGTCCACACGAACAGTGGAGACGATGGTGGGCCAAGAAACCATTAGAGTCAGTACGACCAGGGGTTGTCCTCAAGGGGGGGTTTTGTCACCCCTAATATGGAGTTTGGTAGTAGACGAACTCCTCTGCAAACTGGCGGGTCTCGACATCTCCTGTCAGGGGTATGCCGATGATATCGTCATAATTGCTAGGGGTAAGTTCGAGGATACCCTCTGTGAAATACTACAGAGGGGTCTAGACATCACTAATAGATGGTGCCTTTCTGTGGGGCTGGGTATTAACCCAGCGAAAACCACGGTAGTTCCTTTTACAAGGCGCAGGGCTCTTCCACATCTGAAAAGTATCCAGTTAGCTGGAGTTGATCTAGAGTGGAAGAAGGAGGTTAAATATCTTGGGGTAACTCTGGATAGTAAGCTTCTGTGGAATAGGCATGTTGAAATAACGGCCAGTAAAGCTACTCGCGCTCTCATGGTGTGCAGGAGGGTGGCGGGCAAGTCCTGGGGATGCCCTCCTCGAATTCTTATTTGGATGTACACTATGATGGTGAGACCTATTATCACCTATGGTGCAGTAGCGTGGTACAGTAGAGCAAAGCTCGAGAAGGTCAAGAAGACTCTTGACAAAGTACAGCGCCTTGCGTGCCTATGCACGACGGGAGCTATGAGGACGTGCCCCACAGCCGGGATTGAGGTTATTCTCAATCTCACACCGCTCCACCTAGTGGTAGAGCGAGTGGCGAAGGGAGCCCTCCTCAGAATCTCTAGGGAGGGCATGGGGAGATGTGGCCTGGGGGGTGGGAGGCGAATGCCTCCTTCTGCAGGCTCCCTCCCCTGGGACTTTCCTAGAGATAGCATGACTAAGAAATATAGCTTCGTTAGGAACTTTTCTACGAAGCTAAGTACGAAAGGAGAGTGGAGCGATGGATCCGCCCTGGACAGTGTTAGCAAGCATGCCATTAAGTGGTACACAGATGGGTCTAAGACCCTCGAAGGAACCGGGGCAGGGGTGTTTGGGCCTAGAATCAAACACTCAGAGCCCATGGGCAAGTTTCCTAGCATCTTCCAGGCGGAAATCTACGCTATTGGAAGGTGCGCTCAGTTGAACCTCGATCGGGGATATCGGAATCAGGAGATAGTTATCCTATCCGACAGTCAGGCGGCCATTAAAGCACTGAGCTCTTACGTACTCAGTTCTAAAATGGTATGGGATTGCCTAGGCAAACTTAATGAACTAGGCAGGAGTAATAAAGTCACCCTGCATTGGGTGCCGGGACATGTCGGCGTGGAAGGCAATGAGGCAGCTGACGCCCTGGCAAAGGAAGGCGCTGTATCTCCTCTTATTGGGCCAGAGCCCTTTTGTGGAGTCAGTGACCAAGTATTTCTCGAAGAAATCAAGAAGGAGGAGGTGGTCAAAAGAGCTCGTCTCTGGAACACCATCCCGGGACTGAGGCAGGCCAAGGTCTGTCTGGGCGATTATAACCAGGAAAGGTCGAAAGCCTTCATCAGTCTGAGCAAGAATAGGATCCGTATTCTTACGGGATTCCTTACGGGGCATTGCAGACTCAGGGGGCACCTGAGAAAGCTTGGCCTAGTAGGTGACGGCATATGCAGATTCTGTGGAGAGGCGGAGGAAACTCCGATACACCTCCTCACGGACTGTGATGCCGTCATTCAAAGAAGATTTAGTAGTCTGGGCTGTTACCAGATAGGGGAGGAGGAAATACCTACCCTAGAACCTTCCAGGATCCTGAGATTCCTCAGGGAGTTAAACCTGGAGAGGGTGCTATAGATGAGCTAGCTCATCTTAGGCACCAGAGGGGGGTACAATAGATCAAGAATGGTCGCGGTACAGAACCCTAGGAAAAAAAAAAAAAAAAAAAAAAAAAAAAAAAGGGAATAATATGGTAGTTTTTTGTTTTTTTTTGGCAAGGATAGTGAAATGCGATGAGGCGAGATGCTTTTAAAAGTGCCTGTCTGCGCGGCAGACACCAAGGCGAGATGGCGGTCGGCGGATGAGTGAAACAAGTAAATAATAATGTAAGAGAACACTGAGATAATGAAAGGCGAGACTTAGCCTGTGATGACGATGAATGGTGAATCGAAGAAGTGATGATGAGGCGATAAGCGGACTGAGAAAGAATGGCGTGTGGGTGTGCGTTTATTATGAGTGTGGGTGGGTGTGCGTGGCAAAAGAAAGGAACTCAGGTGAGCGGAAGGGGATTAGAGTGCTCCGTAGAAGCGGATGACGCTGCTGTTGAAGCGGCGGGTGGTTGGCGAGTCCTTTCAGGCGCAGGTGATATAGCCTCGTGAAGGTGATCGCGCAGGATGATTCTTATTACTCACCGATGAATAAATTAATGAAATTATCAAGGCGAATAGGCGCGTATAAGGCGAGAAGAAATATAACTAAGGGCGACAAGAACTATAATAAGGCGGCACAGATGTGAGCGCACAGAAGAGCGCACATAAGTGAAGTGAAAAGACGGGCATTGGTAGAGGCTGCCGGATGTAGAGGGGGAAAGAACATGAGTAAGAGTGATGCAATAGGGTGTGGCCGGAAAACTGACCTTCAAGTACTACAAAAAAAAACGGGGGGGAAGGGACGGCGGAAGGAGAGATTAATCGGTACTAAGAAGGCGCATCCACGCACGGGCGGATGCACGCGCGCGTGAGCGGGAGAGATGGGCGCACTAACACACCGACCCAACAGTTTTCCTTCTGACAGAATGTCAAAGTCATAGTTTTAAGTAAGCTTGCCGTATCATATTACCTTCTAGAAAGGCTGATTCGAAGATCCATATGATAGATCCGTCTGCCATGATATCGTTTCTCAGCTGGTGTACAGACGGTTCTAGAAGAACGGAAGATTTACAGCTGCGCTGCAGTATATTCGAGATAGGAGATCACTTTGTAATGCCTCTTGATGAATGGAACACTGTTTTCTAGGTTGAGCTTTATACTGTTCTCTGCTGTATTTCGGATGGGCAGATTGGCAATTAAGTTTAAAAGGAGTTTGTAGCTGCTGGGATAATAAGGCTGCGTTGAAGGTACCGAGGTCTTGTGTCTTCACCTCCAAAATGTTGCTACAATGTTCTCAAAAACTAGAAAAGCTATCTTCCTTCAAACATTTGCTTCTGCTATGTTAAATGGATATCTCGAGAAATGAGGAGAATGAGAAATTAGGCACCTTTCTGCCTTTTGTTGATCCCGTCCTGCTGTTGGCATGTCTTTCAGCTTTCCAGTAGACGTTTCTCAGAATTTATACATTACATATGCATTACTCGCTGGATTAGAAGAGTATGCTGATTGGGGGTCCAAATAGGGGTGATAGCGAGATGGTGTTTTACACTGACATCACTGACAGCGTAATATGGCTTTTTTTCTAGAGTTCGTGAGACTGAGGAAAAAGCACCCATCCATGTTCTGATAGATTGCATGGTTTGCGAGGAGTTCCAGAACAGGACGTCTATGAAAGAGTTTAGACTGGTTCCTCTTGAGTTTATCGTCCGATATATAAAGCCTGCCGTGAATCCCTATTGCCCTTTTTAAATAAATGAAAGTTATTGGCTCCTTGGAACTTCCCGGCTTCATTTCCTTCTCCATAAATTTCATTAAATAATAATAATACAGTCTTATCAAGGAGAATTTTTTAAAAATTCATATGGAACTCGGTCTTTCCCAGGTGCCTTGTTATCTTTCGCTTTTTTAAGAACTTCTACAATTTCGGATTTTAATATCGGAGCATCTAAAACATCATTAACCGAATAAGATTCCAAATGTTATCCTACCAGAATTTAAAGGGGGATTCAACATGTTATTCATCTATGTAATATTTTTGTGGTCACATAAATAATCATTGTTTTAAAATGACTGACCAACTTCCAAAACTTTGCAGATTCTTTAACTTGTTTAAACTTCTCAACCGAATTTTTAATGTGATCTCGTTTCTTTAATTTACATAATTTTTTAGAGGCATTTTGATACAAATATCTAATAGTGCTGGAACTAGTCTTCCTGTACAACTTAAGCAACTAAAAACATTGTTGCTAGCAAATGAACACTCCTTATCGTACCATACGCTTTTAATCAAATTTTTTATTAAAATAATTTAATAAGTTATGTTCACCAGTATGTCTCGAAATTAGTTGCTAGCAAACACACTCGTCCAATTATTAGTGCGTTCACACCGACCAATAATGAGGTGAACTCCATCCAGCGAAGATCGTTTCAATAACAAAAGCAATTCCTCTGGTTCCATGGCTCCAGTTGCCTGAAACGGCACTCTATTTACCGTGTTGACCTTACCGCCATGATACCTTCTTCAGCTCTTATCGAACATTAGTTTTTTATTCTGTTTGATCCTAGAAAAAGGACAAAGATCATGTAGTAACAATTAGGAAATTCCCAAGTATTTATTATTCAGAGTGATCACATCTACCGTTATCATTGTATTTCAGATGTGTCAGTGAGTGTGAGAATCAAGCGCTCTCTGGTGTGCAGAATGCTGCATATGTTGTTCTGCTCATGTTTCCACAGGTCTGGTGACGTCATGTCCAACATCATCTCCATGACCAGACAGTATCAACATCAAGAGCAACTCTTAGTGAGTCATTATTTTTTTTGACGGCAACTATGCGTTGCACCCCATAAAACTAAATTTTTCGTATCAATTATTTATTTTGTTTGCATTGAATATAGATTTCTAGTGGACGTTATAATAGGAAAGATGATTTTACAGTCGTCATACAACCGTTTATGACATTCTTCAATGCGCCAATCAATTCCACAGATCGATATAAAGAGGTTATCGATATATCCTATATAACGCACGATTGTTTTCATTTCAGTCAGAAAGGGCATGCGCTAGGTAGGTAATAATTACTATTGATATTTATTTTGATAAAATTGTTTCTTACTCAAGAAAGTTATTCAACCGAATTTCTGTTTCAGCGGCCAATCTCTTATGGAACAACTTGTTGGAACCTGTCAGTGAAAAATCACGTAAAAGTATTGATTATCCTTTTCAAAAATTTTATTGTCCAACTGCCCAAAATCCATATTTTTTCACTTATAACAATTCAATCAGATTTTATCAAACTGGAAGTCAATTGTGATCAGAAGATTGTGACTGAATAATTTGGGGAGGGGGTAAAATATTGATATTTGATTCCAGAGGACACGAATGGAGTATGTTTTTATTCTTTATTTCTGCATGTACTGCACAAGACTGTGAATATATACATATTTTTTGGCTATTGCTCGCATTTCCTGATTTAGGCAGAAAGAAAGTTCTCATGTGCAACATTTTGCGGCTCTTAGAATCTGAATTATAATCACTAACTGACATCTCAAATTCTTACTATTGCCTTTCCACTGTTTCCATTCAGCCCCTTCGACTTCAAGTTGGTATGAAGTCTCCATCTTCTCCGTTTATCAAATTTAGCAACGTTTCTGGATACCTCCATTTGCCTCAATAAGTACTTTCCTCAATTTCCAAATATTTCGCATCGGCTTGGAATCCTTGCAACAACCCATTCTGATGTTAATTTTTTTTACAGATTTTATCCAGACAGTAAGTTTGGCATAAGATCCACCGGACTCGCACTATTCTACCAATATTGAGGCTCCTGTATGCCCTAGTAGTATTATCTTTTACAATTCCTCTCGACGTCAAAGTTGTTCTCATTTGCCCAACCGAGCATGCATTTTGAAAGTCTAAGGAAAGCAAAAATATTACTGTAACTTTTAATTTAAAATAAATTTGATATTGAATTTCAAATTATGAAACACCTAAAAATTTTAAATATTTTTTCCAAAATAATCTAATATATCTATTAAGGGGCACATTTAGTGTAGTAGTCATGGACTTGTAACTGGAAGTGCCCCAGTTCAAGTCCCGTTTGTAATTGCTAATTTGTCAAAAAAAATGTGAATAGTAAAGAAAGTTCCGTCCCCCGATTGTCACACCTAATTTGGTAGTTGGATGTTAAGCCTGCCTGAAAAATTAGGCAGTACTTTACTTTTTACTTTAATATATCGTATTTATTAATGCTTAATTTTGAGTTCATGATCAAGGTGACAGGGGGAATTATTGTGATAGAACAGCTGTGGCCAGGTTACATTGCACAATGAGTGGTTATACCAATGCCTGAGATTGCGATATGCCCTTGAATAATTTTTTTTTTTACGCCACTTCGTAGAAATGCGTACTTTTTTCCGAGGCATTTCTGCCATTTTAATGCGGGCAGCCCAATAATATTTAGCCATTGTAGTGTAGAGCCTGACCATACAGGTTCGTGTGGTGCCGTTGTCAATTGCAGGGTTATTAAAATTTAATTTAAGGGCCGGGGATCTAAAAAGATGATCGACTGTCATTTCCTCTGCCGTCATGCACAACTGACATTGTGGAGACCAGCCACTCCTATCCTATGAAGGTGGTGTTGTAGGAAATCGTGGCCGGATACTAAACGGAAGCAGGCTATAGGGATATTTAAGGGTAGCCGTTATTTGGGATTGTTCAGGCTGGCCCATTGTTTACCCCTCACTGCTTTCTTTCATATCATTTGAGAAACGTTCATTGCAGGCTGCAGTTACTATCCTTTTGGCATCATTCAATGAGATGGGTAATTCTGGCTGGGGCTGGGCTGCTTCGATCCTTGCTAGGTGGTCTGCCTGCGTTCATTACCATACAATCTGCAGTGAGACGGCAGTGACGGCGTTAGAAAGGGCAAATAGTTTTTGCGGGTCAAAGTATTGAGGATCAATACTTTCTTCTCTATTTTCTATGTTAAGGCCTAACTTTGTAACTTTACGGTAGTGGTAAAGATCTGTTGAGTTTTTAAACGCTGAGTTGCTTTTTTATAATTTGATCAATAGCTATTGCTGTTCTAAGCCTTTCTCGCAAAGAACAATGGCATTCCTTTCCCGCCTGATAGGAGTGGCTCGATTCCGGTCTGCAGAACATGGCTGCTAGGGGAGTAGACTTGGGAGCCCCGGGAATTAGGCATCACGCCTTGTTCTGTACCAGATCAAGGCTTGTTAGAACAGGTTATGAAGCTATACTAGCCCCGGGAATTAGGCATCACGCCTTGTTCTGTACCAGATCAAGGCTTGTTAGAACAGGTTATGAAGCTATTACTAAAACCTCAGGATCTAATACAGGATTATAAGCACTTGCGAGCACTTCTGAACTAGAGCGGCATTTACGTCTTTTAAGAAGTTTTAGTTTTGATTCCCACCTGATAGCCCCGCGTTCACTCTGTTTTGCCCAGGTCATCTTACTGTTCATCACCATGCCTAAACATTTTGCTTCATACGTCCTAGGGATGGGCTGATTATGAATCTTAACCTCCATCTCGTGATGTTTTGTGGACAGGGTAAAAAATGCTGTAGTGAATTTGTTATTGTAGCGCTTTATTGGCCCTTGAATAATCAAGCCTCGAAACAGTTTTAATGTATTTAAAATATTAGATATTATATTTTGGAAATGGACTATATTTGATTATTCACCTTCCACTTTTCAAGGATCACTCAATGTTTTTTTTCCCCTTTGACAATATTATGGTAAGATACTTATATATTTTCTCAGGGAAACCTCCCTCAAGCGGATCACATTGGCTAGCTGATCGTAGTTTACATCGACATTAAGGCTCCGGGCACCAATGACCACAGATGTTGACGCTCATTAAATTTGATAAAAAAATCCAAATTTATTTTGATTTTGAAATTTATTTAAAAAAAAAAGATATGATAAATAATGATAAAACTTAATTAAAAGTACAAATTTTACCTCAGTAAGGAAAAAATTCTAATTATTGTATCCTGTGTAACTATTATGTAATTAGTACTAGGCGCTTGAGTATGTGCACTTAGAAGTAATATTGTTATTTTTAAAAAGATGCTCAATTAATATTGTAAATAACTAATAAATATGTGTATATTTATATAAAGATATGACGAAAATATCAATGCGGAGATTTAATCTGGACTTTAAAAGAAAGATTAAATTGAATAACGTTTTAATAATAGAAAGTTCAATCACAAAGAGAACAAAGATTGAAAATTGTTGTTCAAATTTAACAATTATAGTCAGTATTATATTTTATTAAAATAAAAATATTAAGAAAAGTAAGTCTGTTTTATATTCCCAGTGGACTGGAAGTTACTGCCCTCTGTCAGTAATATCCTACATTCTGGCCTATGTTTTTTGCGATTTCTTCACTATAACTAACCAGTAGTTTTCTACTACAAAAAATGAATAGATAAAAATTATATTAGAGAATGTACATATAAATAATATCTATGTATTTTTCTAAATAAATGATAAAATCAGATAAGATCAGGTTTAATTTAATTGTAATTAATATTAGATGATAGAATTGCACAAAAACTAAAAATAGTACTTTAAGAGGGAACATGCACCTCTCCCAAAAGTCCGCTTAAATACATTTTTCTGGAGAAATGTTTCACATGAAAGTTGTAGTTCATTGTAAGTGTAATGAAAATCTTTGGAGCCATTTTCGGGAAAAGTCCTATCAGTAAAATCGCACATCTGGTCAACCTAGTTTTCTTCAAACTCGAAATTTTGAAGACATAATTTAATTCTGATTACCATTATATGAATTGAGTGTGTGTCGGACTGTGGTACGGTGTGCATCGTGTGATTAGCAGCTATATAATTTTTTAAGAAAAACTTTGGTTTTGTGTTTATTTGATCTCAAAATTTGCATAATCCGAGTTTTAAGTACCTTTGACTTTGTGTGAAGTTTCAGCATTTTTCATCGAACCAATTTTACGTAATTAATTAAAATAACAATTTAAAGGTGGATTAGGAATACATGCTCAGGTATGTTCATATGACGAAAATTATGTAGAAAGCAGAAAGAAGGGGCAGGCGAACGTCATATTGCTCTGATTAGAGTAAGTTCTATTGTTATCATCAGCTGAGTGAGATATGGGCCCCACGTCACAGCCTTACATAATTGCATATGTCACTAAAGTTCAAAGTTGGCTGTGCTTTTTGGTATTATTTATTGTTTACGGAATTATTCTTTGCAATATAGATCAAGGTTCTGAAAGCAGATTTGGACCGGATTGGAGTGGTCGAATGGCGAATGACCGGGATGGAGGGGAATTGTTAGGGAGGCCAAAGTCCATCTCGGACTGTAGAGCCGAAAAGAGAGAGAGAGATATAGATCAAGTCACTTCTACTACTCCAGTCATAATTCTATTATTTACTAAACCTTAGAAACATTTAATTATAGCAGTTTAGAAAGATTATTTATTTAAATAAATCCCGTTTAAAATTGCTTTTTATCTATTTCACATATGTTTCAATGTCCAAATTATTAAAAGATCCGGATTCATAAGAAATGAAACGTATACTTACAAACGAACTGAGAGCTTTAACAGATTACGTTCGTCCCCGGATACCCAGGAAGAGGCAAGCAAAACAAAGAAATCCGCATCTGCTAAGAACTTATTGGCTGGAATGGACGGAAGAGAAATAGGACCAGTGTCGCTAGACGATCTAATGAAGCATTTTAGTTTACTTATAGATTCAGAAAAAACTAGCAAAAAAGGAAGATATTGATGACCTGAAACTTCAATTGAAGGAGATAAAAGAAGAAAATCAGAAATTAAAATTAGAAATAACTCAGTTAAAAGAAAAAGTCATATTTGCAGAACGTCGATTGGCACTTGTTGAAAACTTTGGGTGAAGAAACACATTAATTTTTAGAGGCATCGAAGAAACGAAGGGTACTGATAAGGTAATTATCAGCAATTTCTGTCAAGATGTTCTGGGTGCACAAATATTCGATAACGAGATTGAAAAGTTGCATAAAATCATCATACCTAACAGTAACAAGTCATTTTTGAAAGTTACGTTTATTAATAACAGAATAGTGATGAGCATTTTAAAGAATATTAGGAAATTGAAAGGTACAGGTTTCTTCATTGACAGAGACTACACCTGGGCAGTTAGAAACAGAAGAAGAAAACTATTTCAATTTAGAAAAGCAATGTTGGAAAAGGACAGCAGCAGGAAGATAATGATAAGAAATGATAGTTTAATATGGGAAGAAATTCTACTGGGATGAAGATTTAGACTGCTTGAAGACCAATGATGGAATAACTCAAATGTTGAAGGACTTATTACCTGACCCGGTACCAACTTCGCAACTTCGTGTGAATAATAAATAGGGAAAGTATGTCTGTCAGGAGAATTTCAATTCTAAAAATGTAAGTAATATTAATGGCATTAATTTAAAAATTTTGGGTTATAATGTTGCCGGTCTTAGGAGTAAATTAAAGACGCTTCTTTTGTTTTATAAAACAATTTGATATTTTCTGTCTACTTGACCATTCATCGAAGAAAAAGATGAATGTTTCAAGCATAGCTTTCTAACAGCATAGCTATAAGGCTCTTATAGTGCAGATCAGAGGGGAACTGCTTGATTTAAACTACAAGCCTTATATACTGGAGAGAAATTATAAATGTAGTATGTGTAACAAATGATGATGTATGGTGCAAATGATGATGTATTCCATTTTTTGGGTCAGTGTGCCGTATTGAGTTTTATTAGAAAAAAGTATTTCTTTAGGGAGGTGCTAACAGTTAATGAAATGTTGCATTTATCGAATTTATCTACTAATTGGTTGGCATTAATTGGATACATCAGTGTCTGTGTCATACAGAAGATTTCTTGTAGAAAATTTTAATTTCTAAATACATTATTACATATTATGATAGATCAGTTTCCCTTTGTAATAGCATCCAGCAGAGAGTAGTCTCTGTTAACCAGAGAGAAGAGAGGCCCTCTCTGGTTAACAGACTACTCTCTGCTAGATGCTATTACCCTTCTATTGTTATTGTTCTTTCATTTATTGAATTTATATTTTTTTTTTAAAATGCCCAGACGTCTATCTCATTATTTACAGATTTTTGCTTTTATTCGGTTTGTAATTAAATAAAAAAAACAAAAAAAAATTTAAAGAAAAATATAATAAATTAAAGAAAAAAAAAAATTATATACATATGTAAAATAATTGTGTTAATAGAATATTGCCCTGAGTTTTGAGACATAACTACTGACAGACTATTAACTATCTGTTAGCAATCATGCTGTTTATGTTTATATTGTATCATGTTATATTGAGTTTATTTGCAAATAAAGTATGTTTTCTATCATACTTTATGACTTCTATCATACCATTATATGAATTATAGAATCGTAGAATAAATTGAAATAACACTTTAGAGGAAACCCATAACCCCGCCGAAACCCTTCTTAAATGAATTTTCTCAGAAATATTCCAAATAAATGTTGCAGCTGTTATGGATCCAATGGTGATACCCACAAGGAATGTGAAGTATGAACTTTCTGCGATACCTGATTTTTTTATCATTTATTTACAGAAATACATGGAGTATTATTTATAAGAGATTCTCTGTATCATTTTATTTAATCTACTAAGTTTACTCTCTCTTCCACCTAGTAATCGAATCAAATTTTCGAAATCGAGTTTTCACCGGAAATGTCCGTTTTGAGGTCCCCTGAGTCCAAAAAAGTGGTATTTATCAAATGGTCTGTGTTTGTGTGTATGTATGTATGTATGTATGTGAACAGCATAGCTCAAAAACGAAAAATCGCAGAAAGTTCAAACTTGATATTCCGTTTGGGTATCACCATGGGATCTGAGAGTACGTTATCTGTCAAAATTCCTCAACCGGAAGTACCACTTTACTGAGTAGTTTTTTTCACTTTTTACAATTTTCTCGAAAATGGCTCCAAAGATTTTCTTTGAACTTGATATATCAGCTACATATACAAGGATCTACAATTTTTATTTGAAATATTTCTCCGGGGAAATGCATTTAAGGGCACTTTTGGGTGAGTGGTGGGGTTAGGTTGTTCTCTAAAAGGCTATTTCAGTTTGTTACACAATTCTATCATCTAAATAATATAAAGTAGAATTAAATATGTTGCCAAAATTCTGAGTTAGAAAAACATCGGTTGACCGGAAGTGCGTTTTACTAAAATTTTTTCAGTTTGTGCGATTTTCTTAAAAACAGCTACACCTGTTTTCTTCAATCTTAGTATCGCACATATAAAGAGCTACAACTTTCATTCGAAATATTTCTCCGACAAAATTCATTTATGGTGGCTTTTGGCGGTGGGGGAACTTTTCCTCAAAAATGCTATTATTGCCTTCTGTTCTTACTTTTTATTTATTTTAGTTTATTATACAATTCTATCATCTAAATAATATTAATTAGAATTAAATATGTTGCCAAAATTCGGAGTTTAAAGAAAATCAATTGAACGGAAGTGTGTTTGTACAGTTAAACAGTTTTTCAGTTTTCTGCAATTTTCTCCATAAAAACATCGGTGGGTTTCTTTAAATTTGGCATACTAACTATGAATACGGAGATCTATCACTTTTGTTGTTTCCCCTTATTTAAAACTACTTTTATTTTTTGTTTCTCCTACTGCTTTAAAATACACGTTCTCAGGGGATCCCCTTAGTTCGAAAAATAGTTTTTAAAAAATACAGGTGAAATAATGTTTTCAGATCCCCTGAGTTCGAACAGTGGTTTTTAAAAAATGGTCTGTGCGTGTGTGAATGGCACAATTCAAAAATAAAAAAATCTGGTGTGAAACACTCACACAACTTTCTCTTACTCCAGTTCTCAAAATTATAATTGACAAATTTCATAGTTTGTGTACCAAATTTGAATGAAATTCGTCGAAAACTGAAAAAAACTGTTCAGTAAAAGCGCTCTTCCGGTTTACTAATTTTCTTGAAACTGAATTTCAGCCATCTATTTATTTCTAATTAATTATGTTTGGATGATAGAATTGTATAATCAACTATGATAGCACTTTAGAGAAAAACATAACCCCACCCCTCCCCTAAAAGTGCCCTTAAAAGAATTTTCCCAAAGAAATGTTTTAAATAAAAGATGTAGATCTTTGCATGTTTAATTTATATATGAAGTTTCAAAAAAATCGTCGAAGCCATTTTTGAGAAAATTGCGAAAAAGAGAATAAATCATTTAATAAAGTGGTAAAGTAAACGCACTTCCGGTTATCCAATTTTTTTCAAACTCGGAATTTCAACAACATATTTAATTCTAATTAACATTATTTAGATGACAGAATTGTCTAATAAACTGAAATAGCACTTTAGATGGAAACCTAACTCCACCCCTCCCCCAAAAGTGCCCTTCATTGCATTTTCCCGGAGAAATGTTTCAAATAAAAGTTGTAGCTCTTTGAAATATGTGGTTGATATTTCAAGTTTAAAGAAAATCGTCGGAGCCATTTTTGAGAAAATCGCAAAAAAGTAAAAAATCCAACTAGTAAAGTGGTACTTCCGGTTGAGGAATTTTGACAGATAATGTAGTGTCAGATCCCATGGTGATTCCTAAACGGAATATCAAGTTTCAACTTTCTACGGTTTTTCGTTTTTGAGCTATGCGGTTCACATACATACATACACACACACACACACACACACAGACACAGACACAAAACCGTCAAATAAAAGATGCCTTAGTGTATGGACACTTCACGACCAATGGACACAGATGACGATGTAGAGTTCACGAGGTATGAAGTGGAAAGGGCTATAAGTAGCATGAGACCAAACAAGGCCCCTGGTTGGGACGGACTAACAAGAGATTTCTGATTGAGATATTTAGTCTTTACCCTGCAGCTCTGACAAGTATTTATGTAGAATGCTTGTCACGAGGAACCTTCCCATCTATATGGAAAAAATCGCAGCGTGTTATAATGGTGAAACCCGGTAAAGCTGATCAAGAAGATATCAGCAGATATAGACCTATCAGCCTGTTGCCAATTGCTGGCAAGGTTTTGGAAAAACTTTTAATAGACAGGATAATGCACCATATTAATTCTAACAAACTTCTCTCAAATAGGCAGTCGAGTTTAGGCCCCAGATGTCAACAGTCAGCGCCCTAAAAGCAGCAGTTGAATTTATAAAGTATTATTTCGAAATTAAGTGGGATGTTTTGCTCATTTCACTGGACGTAAAAGGTGGCCGCCTGGTGGCCTAGCATTCTGAGGAGTTTAAGAGAGAAAAAATGTCCAAAAAACCTCTACTGTCTTTCAAAAAGTTACTTTGCAAATAGAAAAACAACTTTAAGTCTTAATTCCTTCTCCAAAGAGGCAAAAGTGACTAAAGGATGCCCTCAGGGGTCTTGCTGTGGTCCGGGCTTTTGGATCCTGATGTACGATGATCTGCTAAGACTCCGGTTTCCAGGGCGGTGCGAGTTGATTGCCTTTGCTGACGACTTGTTAATATTGGTTGCGGGGCAGTCGGGTTTGGAGCTGGCTGTGGATGGCAACAGGATTCTGAGACTCGTGGAGAGATGGTCATTGGACAACAAAGTTTACTTTAATCAAACAAAATCCAAGATAATGCACCTATCCAGAAGAGAGAAACGTGAGAGTGCAGATATATCAATATTTCTTGAGGGAAAGAAATTGGAAAAAGTAGATAGCCTAAAAATATCTGGGAGTAATTATAGACAGAAAGTTCTGCTGGGACTTGCATGTACAACACATCTGCGAGAAAAGTCGGCAATTCGTCAATTTGCTATCAAGAGCAGCCAAGGTCCACTGGGGTCTCGCTATCGAGGCGCTGGGTGTAATTTATAAAAGTGCTTTTCTTCCTTTGATGACGTACGCGGTCCCCATTTGGCAATCAGCATTGAAACTACAGAAGAATAGAAAGAAAATTGTAAGAGTTCAGAGGCTGTTCTTACTCCGTATAATTAAGGGGTATAGAACTATTTCATACAATGCGGCATGCGCGATTGCCGGTGTGATGCCGATTTGCATTAAGTTGGAGGAACTCACAGTTATTGACGCTATCCAGGCGGGCGGTATTATGCATGGGAAAGATGGGACATTGTTGGATAAACCCATTGATCCCGAAAGATGGTTACACCCCGCCAGTTTTCCACATATAAACGTAGACTCGGAAACGCCTCATGATATGGATGTCTATACTGATGGTAGTAAAGAAGATACTTATGTTGGCTGTGCATTCCTAGTGGTCCGCCGGAAAGAAGTGCTGGCGGGGGGTGGATTCCGCCTCGATGAATGTTGCTCGATGAATCAGGCGGAGCAGTTGGCAATAGTAAAGGCACTGGAATGGCTGGAGTCAAACGCCCAGATCGGAGGATACGTTAGAGTATCTACAGAAGCCGTATTACTCTGGATTCAATGCAGGACTCTAAAAATCACCTTCCACTGATTGAGAGGATAAGGGTGATTTTGGTTGGGCTACAGCTGCGATGTAGCGTTTCGTTCTCCTGGGTTAAAGCCCACGCTGGGATACCAGGGAATGAACAAGCTGATAAAATGGCTAAGGCCGCCTCCAAAGACAGCGAACTTCCAATTAGCTACAAAAGCTATCCCAAAACATTCCTCAAGCTTTGGGCTCATCGGCGCAGCGTGCACTCTTGGGAGCAACTATGGACTGGATCTCTCACCGGAACATTAACCAGGGAGTTTTTCCCTTCAATCTCAACTCGCCTTCGAATGCAGCACATCGGCATTACATATCGGTTGACGCAGCTGTTATCGGGACATGGGAAAATGGCCGCATATCTATATAGATTCGAAATCGTCCCATCCCCGGTCTGCTCTTGTGACAACTCTTCGGCTCAGACGGTGGATCATCTTCTTTGGGACTGCATCTGTTTACTTCCCTCAAGAAGTGCTTTCATGCAGCGGGTAGTAACTCAGTCGGTGGATTGGCCGCCTGGCAAGTCGACTTTGCTTCAGCCTGAGTTCTTTGGGCACAAATTCATAAACGACATATTCAAATTCTTGAATGATTAGGGGGAGAAAAAATAAATAAATAAATAAATAAAAATTAAAAAAATAATAATAATAATAAATAAATAAATAAATAAAAAATAAAAATAAAACTAATTATAAAAAGTGAAATATATTTAATGAATGATATTGCATGTAAATAGAATGATAATAATAATAATGAGCAGTTGATCAAAATTTTTCATAACTGAACATTTCAGTGTTTCATTTTAGTGGTTTTCAGTGTTTCAGTTTCATTTTAGTGGTTCGAACTTATATTTCGATTTTATAATTTTATATTACAATATAAATTGTTTTAAGTATTTTAAAATACGAAAATATGTTGATGTATAAAGCTGTAATATGTACTTGGTAAATGTCATGTAGTGCTCTTTGAGCGGAGCATGATGAGAAATAAATGATTGAAAAAAAAAACACACACACAGACCATTTGCTAAAAACCACTTTTTTGGACTCAGGGGACCTCCACCGGATATTTCCGGTGATAACTCGATATCGAAAATTTGACACGATTACAATACATTCCGCTTGGGTATCACAAAGGAATCTGACAGGGTGTTACTTGCCAAAATTACTCAACCGGAACTTCAACTTAATGTGCAGTAGAACATATTTTTTAAACATTTATTTCATTAACTAATTTCGGGCGTCTAGTAAAAAATGTATTAATTAGAAAATATTTCAAACAATAGTACGATAATTGTTGTGGTGGTTGGTTCCATAGTACGATAATTTTTTCTTTTAATTCCCTTTTTATTTCCCATTTGTCACAATATTGCCCAAAGCCGTTGAAACCGTTACAGTACTAGAAGTTATCTTGCTATTAACATCTATCATTTGTTGAGTCATTCATTGATAAAAAAATTAACATTTGCAAATTTAAACCATTGCGTGTTATAAAAACGCAATTCTTTTCATTCTTAGGTGACTTTTGTTACATACATAATTTTATTTAATACCTTCATTTTTTCTGTTAAATTATTTTAGTTCTTGAACATAGTGTTTAGCGCAGTCTACAAAGTATTGAAAGAGTTGTTTGTGCTCGGTTCTGCAGAGCTGAAAGCATCAGAGATATTTTTCGTGATAGCGTGCTTCTTTTTGTGGTCATCGACCGGTTTCGGGCGTTCGTCCATCATCAGCTTGTTTTGTCAAAAGAGTGTGATAACACAGACTTGGCCAGAGCGAATTCAGTTTTTACACTATTAAAAGAGTATCTATTATAAAGACGTAAAGCTATGCAGGAGCTAATTCAATCAAAATCTTGTTTCTCGCAACAACAAAACAAGGATTCGAACTAATTATTGACGTTAAATATTACGTTAGAACTAACACGAATATCGGATTTTTTCATAAAAGATTTTTATTGCTCAATATGATAATGTATAAAATACCTAAGTAGAGAAAATTAATAAAAAAATTCTAATCGCTTGTGTTATCTGTCAAAATTCCTCAACCGGAAGTACCACTTTACTAGTTGTTTTTTTTACGTTTTTGCGATTTTCTCAAAAACTACTTCGACGATTTTCTTTAAACATGGTATATCAACTACATATACAAAGAGCCTCAACTTTTATTTGTAACATTTCTCCGGAAAAATTCGTTTAAGGGCACTTCTGGGGGAGAGGTGGGTTAGGTTTTCATCTTAACTGCTATTTCAGTTTCTTAGATAATTCTGTCATCTGAATAATGTTAATTAGAATTAAATATGTTGTTGAAATTCCGAATTTGAAAAAATAGGATAACCGGAAGTGCGTTTGTTTTAACACTTTACTAAATGATTTTTTAACTTTTTCGCGATTTTCTCAAAAATGGCTCCGACGATTTTCTTGAAACTTCGTATATAAACTAAAAATGCAAAGATCTACATCTTTCATTTAAAACATTTCTCTAGGAAAATTCATTTAAAGGCACTTTTAGGGGAGGGTTGGAGTTACAGCTTCCTCTAAAGTGGTATCATAGTTGATTATACAATTCTATCATCCAAACAAAATTAATTAGAAATAAATAGATGGCCAAAATTCCAAGTTTTAAGTAAATTAGTAAGCCGGAAGTGCGCTTTTACTGATCGGTTTTTTTCAGTTTTGGACGAATTTCGTTATATTTCGTACACAAACTATAACATTTGTCAATTACAATTTTGAGAACAGGAGTAAGAGAAAGTTGTGTGAGTGTTTCACACCAGATTTTTTTTTATTTTTTTTTTAGGCAAAGACGTATAACAATTACTTTATGTATACTTTTCCACCAGTGTCTACATTGATGATAAATTCTATAATGTTCCATCTCATAGTTTTCCTGATATTTGTTCTCTCAGTACAATCAGGACTGAAAAGCAAGAGGTTAGAAATGCGCTCGAGACCCTGGATGTTTGAAAAGGTTCAGGACCAGACCATAATCCCCCAACTTTTTCTAAACAATTATCTGATATTCTGGACGAACCATTATGCAATATCTTCAACTCAAGTCTATCGTCAGGAAAAACTCTGTTATTGTTCCTATCCACGGAAACGGCGACAAAAGAAATATTAAAAATTACCGACCAGGCACTAAGATTTCTGTAATACCTAAAATTTTTGAAAAAGTAATTATCCAAAAACTGACATCCCACTTCAGTTACTTCATATAATCTTCACAACATGGATTCTTCAAACGGCGTTCAGTTACTTCAAATCTTATTACTTATGACCAGTTTATTATGAACTCCTTAAACTCTGGCTCCTTACAGGTTGATGCAGTTTACATAGATCTCGCTAAAGCATTTGACATCGTCTCGCATAAAATTTTACTAAATAAATTGCAGGCATACGGCGTCGATGGTAGTCTCCTAAATTGGATAAGAACCTACTGGACAGTCAGGACTCTTAGAGTAAAAATCGGACCTTACCTGTCTGATAAATTCACAGCAACCTCTGGAGTGCCCCAAGATTCTCACCTCTGTTGTTTTTAATATATTTTAATGATGTAATCAATGTATTTCATAACGTCAGAGTGTTACTATTTGCTGATTACCTTAAAATATGCCACCCAATTAATAAGTTAACGGATGCTCTCGATCTGAAAAATAATCTTGAACTTTTCAAAACTTGGTGCGATCAGAATTTACTTAAAACAAATATATCTAAATGCTCTGACATTACGTTCAGCAGATCTTCTAACCCAATAGAATTTTGTTACAAATTAGAAGGGACTAATTTAAATAGAGTAACTCCTACCCGTGATCTAGGAGTTATATTTGACTCCCAAATGACTTTTAATGACCATATACACTCTATATCTGCTAAATCAAATAAAATGCTAGGCTTTATTTTTCGGAATACAAACTATTTCAGGGATCTAAATTCACTCAAACTTCTTTATTGTGCATTAGTCAGATCTCACCTGGAATTCTGCTCCCCTGTTTGGTCACCTAAAGTTTCTTTATCACACTGAAACTATTGAAAATATTCAAAATAAATTTCTAAGATTGATTGCTTTCAAACTAATATCCCCAGACAGGAATTAGACTACACAGCTCTCAGAAACCATCTCAGATTGCTAACTTGTACAGATCAGAGGTAATTATTCGATTTGCTACTGGTATACGATATTGTCCATGGCCTAATAGACAGTTCAGGGTTACTATTTTCAGTAACCTTCCAAGTCCCTGTCAAAAAAGTTTGGCACCGCAATCTTGTCTTCATAAAATTTTACTCCTACAATTCATCAATACCCCGATCATTAAGATTACTGAATAAACTTAGTTCCGAACTAGATATTTTTCATCTCTCCAGAATCCAGTTTAAAATTGCACTTACCGATTTTCTTCTGTCCTTCAATTACAACATTCCATAAACTAAATCCTTCGCCCCGTACCTTTTCCCTGTAATTAGGAAATACTACCATCAAGTATTTGTGTATACTTATATTTTTTATTTGTTATCTTAATATTTCAGGTTTGATTATGTTTTTATTGCTGAACTTTTACATTTGCTTTATATAGGTTTATTTGAGGTATCTATCCCCTCATAAAGGTTGATTTTTTATTTTGTTATTTTATTATTTCTCAATATATATAACTTAAAGATTAGTCAATTCCAAATGCAAGGTAACCTTTTCCTTGACTGATTTACACTATCTAAATTAATAGATTATACATAAATATTAAATATTAATTTCTATATATTAAATATTTCTTAGATTTTAAGTATTTTTTAGATTTAAATATTCTTTACAGATTTATATTTATACTACTACTTAAATTTTTGTGCATAACTTTATTATGCATTTCCTTGTCCGTACTCATTGTTAATGTATTTTACTTTAATGTATCTTACTTCTAGATCTCTAATGGCATTTTTGTGTTGTAAATACTTGTTGATGTTGATAGCTGAAACTAAATATACTATGTATAAAGCATTTATAATCCGTTAAATAAATAAATAAATAAATGTTTGACTAACTGTGGAATTAAATGTCATAATGATATTTATTATAAATATTCGATTTTTATTTAATTCATTTCTTATTGCATAAATAAATATATTTATGTAAAATATATTATGTATATAAATTTGGAATATACTTACTATTACGATAATGACTAATAATATACGTTTTATGCAATAACAAAACTATAGAACCACAAATTTACATTCCATAGAAAGAAACAACACCAACCTAATGTAGGTAATATAATAAATACGTTTATTTTTTATAGCTCAAATTTGATCTTCAGATTTAATTTTTATTGTGTAATTTCACATTTCCTAAGTAGTATTATATCTATTACTTAACCTAAAGTTCTCCTCGTTAAGTTATATCTGATTTCCACAATTCTATATTCAAATAATTTAAAAACTGAAATAGATTTTGTCTAATTCTTCGGTCATGTTTTTAATTATGATATAAAGTCAATTTTATAATTCTATTTTGATAGAAGGAAACTACACCAGAAAATTAAATGTACAATAGATACGATAACAACAAAGCAATTATCAGGCATTTGATAAGAGTATTTTAGCAAACAGATATAAACCCAATAATATAATGAACTAATAAATTGTTTTTAAAGCAGTCAATGAAAACTGATTTTGTTCGAAACTCCACAAAATCTGAAACTAAAAAAAGAAATTATTAAAATGCAAATTTTTCTTGCTAACAGGGAAATATACCCGAGTTTCGATGAAATTCAGTTTGTAACCTACTCTTAATGCATTAAGAGAAATAGTTGCATTAGTGTTTGGAAACAGAGTTTTCTTCGGAAATACAAGTTGTCGTCTAAGAAAAAACTCTGAAGAAAGAACTCTGTTCGGAACACTTTAATTATGACTTATTATAATTGCCTAATTTTCTGAAAATACATGACTTTGGTGGCTCTTAATTATCAGATATAGGACCTAGATATCAGCTATCAGACTTAGTTATCAGACCTGGTGCCACCCACCAGGTTTGCAATGAAGGTTGAGTCTTGACTTCCAAGAGGAAGGGAAGTCTTGGCGGTTGAGGGCAGAGGTTTCGCTGCAGGCAAGTTCCCTCAATGTGCCTTGCAGCCCAATACATCTCTTTGGTTCCTGACTCTGCTAAATTTATTTGATTGAGAACTTTATTCATGGTTCTCTGGACACAAATGTAACTAGAAAATAGGTCACCATTAAGGATTCACATGGCCTTGTTAATCTCCATTAAGAGGAACCTCATTCAAGTCCAACCTGAGCGTCCTCATCGCGGCTTTGTAACATCTGTGCTCTAATTTGTGGAAGCGTAGATGGCCAAGAGTGCGGATGAGAGGGTAGCCTTGGAGCTATTTGAAAACTTAGCGCTCCACAGAAGAACTTACAGACGAACAAATGTAGAGGCGTTCAGCCGCGGAATGAGAGTGAGTGGGAATTTTCTTTTTCCTAGCTTCGGTTCGGGTCGCCATAATTTATGTGCGACCTGGATCTCTTGAACGAACTTCTGCGGCGGGGCCTCTGCGGTTGAGTTCATACTGCATCACATACACCTAAATACCACAACAATGTATTCTTTTGCACTTTTCACACGCCAGTGGCACTAGCTGGTGCCACCCACCAGGTTTGCCATGAATGGACACCTGTGTCAAAGGGAAGGGAAGTCTTGGTGGTTGAGGGCAGAGGTTTCGCTGCAAGCAAGTTCTCTCAATGTACCTTGCAGCCCAATATATCTCTTTGGTTCCTAACTCTGCCAAACAGGCGGCCAGAACCCAACGCAGTTCTGGTCAATCAGCTAGGGTAAAATACGCATGGGTGAGTTCCTAGGTATTGAGGGCTTTGGCTCACAATCCCTGGAAGCGGGTATTCGCGACACACCTATCCGTCTTGTGACAGATTGCTTGGGTTGCGAGGAAATTAGGTTCAGGACCTTTGGTCGGAACAGAATATCTGTGGAAGAGCTTAGGCTTTATCCGTTTTAGGTTATGGTCCGATTTGTTGGACTGTGATGAATCTTACGATGTGTTAGTCCAGAGTCTGGATTTTCATTCTAGACCCGGTTTGTTGTTTTTCTTTGGGGTAGCTATATGGGCCCACTTGGGCCTTTGGATAGCATGGGGTTTGGCCCCTCACCATAGACGAATACTAATAATAATAACCTCCCAATCCCTCTTACCAATGTTCCCAGATAAATTTAACTTAAAAAGATGACATCTGGTATTTTATCCGACGTAGCATGCATATTTACTTGATTCCTATGCATACTACGAAAGATAAAATACCAGATGTTATCCAGCATTGCGGACCCAATCTACATATTAAAAAGATGAGTTAATATAATTATAATTAATATTCTAAATTTAAAGAAAGTCATAGTAGCCGTTGGACAGAATTTGAAAAAACATTTAATAAAGTTATACTTCTGGTTGACATATCACAGGGAACTTTAGTATACCGCATGAATCCATGAATGCCTGCAATTAATGTCAAATGTTTTTGAGATATTTTGTTTATAAGCACTAAGCAATTACAAAACATTCATAATTAGAAGAACTAAAAAGTTATTTTCTATAAAAATTCAATTTCAAAAATTTGATACTATCTCTGTAGCAGTGTTTCCTCTTGCAATAATGTGGGAATAAAATCTTTTTTCAAGGATGTAGGTATCTCCATAATATAATTTTCCACAATTTTAAATTTAACTGAGGAATTAGTAAATATACTTGCTTTAAAAAAGTTAACAATTAAAATTGTCTATTAAAGAACTGGTGTTTAGAGAAAGTCGTCCAGCTGTTATTATATCAGCAATGTTGTTGCTACTGGTACTTTTAGAATAAATTCTGAAAATTATTACCCATTTTATTCATTATTTTCCATACAAAACATTTATTGTTTTATACCATTTTTACATCAGTATTTATTGTAAAACATTTAAAAGAAAGTAATATTTAAATTAATCAAAGAAAATTGTATTAAAATATTTAATATAATTAAGTAAAAAGAGAATGATGAAATAATAGATAATATGTCGGCAAATTATTACTTCCTAACTTTGCAGTTGGAGGAAAACAACTTATGAAATTAATGAAATATAAACAACAAAATATATAAATCTGAAATTGTTACCCATTAACTGTTCACTGAAGTATAGTATGCACCTAATAATAGGAGATTTCAAAAAAATTAATACTTATTTTTTAGTATTTAGGTAAATTTAGGTTTTAACTAGAACCTATGGGATCACATTGAAAAAGTTGACAAAAACTATGGTGGCATGACAATCACAGTTCGAAAATTCTCTTAAAGTAACAAATATAACTGTATTAGTTCTATAGAATATTTACTTCTCGGAAAGTAACAGGAGATATCTTCAACCAAAAAAATAATGGAGTGAATGCTAGAAACTTCAAAGAATGCCAGAAAATGCATGGTACATCTTTATAAGAGTTACGAGTGCAAAGTTCTAAATCATATCAACAAATTTAATAACAAACTAGAAATAAAATTGTATTTTTTTTTTTACTTTATAGTACTCTTGGTAAAATTAAATCTAACAACCTTAGCACATTGAATACAATTAAACAATCACACAGAAACTTTGTATTTTTTTTTAAAGATTAAAGGCACAATTTCTTTTTTGTGTATATTATTATATCAGGATTAAGAAACTATTAATTGTCAAGCATTGTATAATATTAAAAGAAGATTGAAATGAAATTTAAATAAAGTCTTTCATTCAATTTGAATACTTGCAATGGAGACTTATAAAGAAATTCTATCTATACAGACTTAATCATCTTTTTTGGATTCTTCATCGCCTTGTACTTTTATCTTCAACTGTAACTTCCTATGCTCTTCATTCAACCTGTCGTACTCCTTTTCCACAGATTTTGCTTGCGAAACTACAGCATCTTTATCTTTTTTAGCTTTATCCAATTCAGATTTCAACGACTCAATTTCATCAGTTAATCTGTTAATCTCTTGTTGATGGGCTTCATTAGAACTGTTTTGCGCTGCTTCACCAGAACCCTGGGCTGCTAAAAGATCTCTTGCCCTACTTGTTGCCGATTTTGCTTGCTTCAATATCGCTTCATTTTCAGACATCAGTGTTGCTTGGGTAGAAATCAGGGAAACCAATCTGCGTATAACTAATGATAAGAAAAGCGCAAACCCGGATATGTAAAAATTTCTCTGCGCCCGAAATAATCGCATACTCTGTTGAAGTTCGCTTTCCAAATGTGAGTGTTCAGAATGTTCCTTGTTCGTATATTTCCTCATCTCACGGATTGCGTCCAAAAGAAACAATGTCAGTATAAGCACAATGAATCCGAAATACCATTGAGTTTGATGGGATAAAACCTGGAGAAATCTTGATTTGAAGAATTTTTGCCATTTCTTTGGCGAGAGAAACGGTATGACTAATACAAACACAACAAAGATTTCTATATACAGAAATCCGGCAACTAGTGTCCACTGTAAACTCATACTTATATCAAAATTTTAACTATTTAAAAAGGAAACTGTAATATTACGCAAGTGGCGATGATACCAATAAACGCACGAATTCAATAATATCCACAGCTAGTAGGTTATAACACAATGACCATATGATTGAGTTATATTTAAGGAATGACTCATTGATTCAAACGTCTACAAACCCCCATCTTCTTTGTAAAATGCCAAAGATTGCAGTCTCAGAGAAAGTGGAGGTCTTTTTATATTTAAGTGGAAATATTCGAATCAAGAAAACAGTGACGAATCATAAAGTAAACGTAATGTTGGGTTGGGTTTACCTCAATGTGATCA
Source organism: Triatoma infestans (assembly GCA_011037195.1). NCBI lineage: Eukaryota > Metazoa > Arthropoda > Insecta > Hemiptera > Reduviidae > Triatoma > Triatoma infestans. The sequence continues at coordinate 181,639 of JAAEAF010000317.1, forward strand.
TAACATCCCGCCCAATAAAGCTCCAAATCGTTCAAAGTGATCAGTTCTTTAGTGGCTCATATCTCTTTTTAAATAAAATATATGTATATAAATATATACCTATTATTTTACCTTTTGATTTTATAGAATAAAATTAAGAAGCGTTAAAAATTTAGAGTAACTTAGTGAATGCTAAGCAACAAAATTTACACACATAATGAATAAACATGCGTATTAAAATGGTAATAAATAGTAAATAAAAACTGAATTATAGGTAAATAAAATTGAAATGAGCAAGTCAATTAAAATGGAAATTAAGATTCTTATGATCGTATTTTTTTTTTTTTAAAGACTTTTTTAAAAAATATTTAAATTCATAAAGAATTGAATTTAAATTCAAATTTATTTTTTCAAAGATTGCCAATAGAATGGGTATTTCTTAAGTTTAAATGGGTGCCTAGGAGATTTATTTTCAACTACCGTTTGGTATTTTAACAACCTATTTGGTATTAGGTAACCTCTCTCGATCTTAGTGATTGCTTTATTGTCTGGTTAATAATAGTCAAAATACAAATACAAAATGTCAATGACAGTCGATGTGGAATTAAAAAAGGTAATAATATAAATTATTTTCATCTCATTTCTAGCTATGTAAATGTAATTTGATATTTAATGTTTATAGAATATATCAAATATGTTAAAGTTTATTCGTAACAAATTAGGTTTGTACAATTTAAGTGATATCACTTAATGAAATCACATAATGGTCATTTATAATTTAAAAAAAACTTGCTATTGCATGAAATCTCTTAAGAGTTATTTTCACATTGATAGGCGTTCACAGAATTACAGCAGAAAATGTTAGAAACCACACAAAAAGTGAAATTAGCAGACATTCAAATTGAATCCTTAAAAAGAAGTAGGCAGCGTGCTGATCTAACAACACTTGAAATTAAGGTAAGCAAAGGAAACAATTGTTAGTTATTTGTTTGTCATCAAGAAAAACATCGTATTATCATTTTCCATTGTTCAGGCACTTCAAGAAAATACAATGACATATGAGTCCCTCGGTCGAATGTTTATACGAACACCAATTCCAACAGTTTTAGAAAACCTAAATACTAGATCAGTAGCATGTGCGGAGCAAATAAAATCACTAGAGGTAAGTTCGATGCTTTTTCTTTTATCATTCGTCTGTCTTCCAAAAATAAATAAAATTATTTATCGATTAACATTTTCTATTCAGTTCTGTCTGATGCTTCTCTACGTTTTTAATCCATTCCAGGTTAGACTCCTCTTTCTTATATATCTGCTTTTCGAAAATTTTCAAGCGATTTCAATAATAATTTCATTTCTAATCTTTTCTCACCAGGATTTTATTGCTGGTGCCTCAAAAAAAAATCCATTCGATGACCACAAAAAGAAGCAGGCTATCACGAAAAATATCGCTGATGCTTTCCAGTTCCGCGGAACCAACCACAACAACTGTAGTGTTACCGGATATTGATTATTATCCCCCCCTTATAATATTGTCCTTAACTTTCTGAACATGCGAATAATGTCCCTTGTCTTGGTCTAAGATCGCTTGAGTAAATATCGGTTGATTTGAATAAGGAATGTAATTAGATTATTTTATGTTAACCGGATTTCGGATCTAAATGATTTTTGCTGTAAAAATACTTTACATCCTCGTTGTTTGGTTTCTCAGTTGTGTAGGCGATATTTTTTATACATATTTCCTATTTCTTAATACTATTTTTTTTGCAAGGAACTTAATGATTTAGATTCCTCCAATCAGTACCCCATAGCAGGACAAACTACCAAACTTTTGTATTAATATTTGCAATAGTATCTGCGCTGATCCGAAATTTGTGAACGCATTGATTTTCAATTGAAATAATAGTTTTTCTTTTATTGATACTAATTACTTTTTGAATGTGCAAATGTGATTTTCCTTTTAAAAATTTTTTTTTTCCATAGAACTTGATTTGTAGAGGCAAATTCTAAGAATATATAATTTGTATGAGTTTGGGCGTCCTTATAACTGATAGTTCATCCATGGATAAGGCAAATACTTTTCAATAAAAATAATCAATTGACTATATCTTCATCGTCTATAGGAGGTTCTATTGTCTGATGATGTCTCAGATATAAGAGTTTTTTATATTGTTACGGCAAAATCCGTGAGAAAGTGCGTTAGTCCACAATCTCGTGCAGAATAAAATAAGCAATTGTTTGTTTTGAAATAGAAGTAGTTCAAGTTTCACGAGCATTAGATTGCTATGATTTTTTTTTTTTTTTTTTTATAGCAAAAAGCCATAGGCAGCTTAACTCAAGTTAAACTATAATATTCTGCTTATCTAATCTTTAAACTTTCCTATTTGCAGAATCTAAAAATTTGGATATGGCATTACACAGCTCTAAAGTTGGTGCCTGTATTATCAATTTATAATTAAAGAGGTTTGCAATCGTTTCAGATATTTCGGTAAACAATACATTTCTTTCTCTCGCATGCCCGGGACAAATCATTATTAAATGTTCTAGCGTTTCCGTCTCTCCAATTCATTACATTGCAGGATCTCTGATAAGCCAATCCTATGGCAGTAAGCCTTATACAGACCGTGATTAGCTCGCATCCTGCAAATTATTCTTACATGTTTCTTATTAATAGACAATCCATAATGCACGGCCTTCTATGAACTTCAGGATTTATGGATTTATAAAATAACCCCTTTAGAGACTCTCACCTTGCCGGACATTCTATATTCTTTTTAGGATAACAAGAAATACGGCACTTATAGGAACTTTACTGTTAACCGTCGCAAAATAGCTTGTTTAGTAAACGAGTCGGCCCACTCATTTCCCGTTATATTTGCATGTGCCTTGAGCCATACAAAGCAGACTGCACATCCTTTAGCTAAGAGCTGAGTAACACTTATTAAAATTTCACTGACAATATGGTTGAAATTCAAATTCTTAGTGCAGTTACTCAATTTAAGAAGAGAGCTTTTGATGTCCGTTAAAACGACCCAATTTTCTTTAATACTTGAATCTAAAGCGTACTTCAGGGCTGCGGCTATAGCGTACATCTCAGTAGAGAATACCACATAGATATCAAGCAGTCTAAACTTTATAACGTGATCCCTCGTATGATGATAAACGGCACATCCTACTCCATTTTGCGTCTTTGAACCATCAGTGTATAATAACTGCGACTTACGCCACTTTTGAGACACGTACTCAAGTACATACTTATCGGAATATTGCAAATCTGCCGGCTGGCCGAAGAAATAAATTTGTAGCGATTGATTTAGAACCTGATAGTCAACAGAAAATGATGGCAATTGAGAATTCTTTTGCAGGATACCGAAGAATGGGGCATTATCCCTAAAACTTGAAGTTATAAGAGGTGTCTTATTCTTTTGCTAGTACCTAAGTCGGTACTAGCTTCATACAGACCGTGTATTCTCGGTCACTTGATGTAAATGGGCAAACTTTTCACGGACACATTTAGATTATTTATTTTTCCTCCTATGTGTCGTGTCAACGGTAGGTAGTTCACTTGCCTCTGACAGCAATATATCTATGGGAGTAGATTTTAAAAATCCGTAACAAAGTCGTAGACAACGATTCTGCAATACATCTAGTCTCTTTAAATTTGTCCCACTGGCATGATCATAGAAAATCGAACCATAATCTAGTATGGATCTAATTGTTGCCCTATAGAATATTTAAGCAGTGCCAGGATCTGCACCCCAGTTTATATTTGTTATCATTCTAAGAATGTTAACATGTTTTTCGGATTTATCCAATACATGATTCATGTGAGATGCTCAGTTCAACGACTTGTCCATAAATAAACCCAGAAATCTGAGTACTGACTTGCAAGGAAAGCGCACTCCACCCAGCGAAATCTCTTCTGAGACTGGCAAGCTTCTTTTCCGCGTAAATGGGCACCACTGTTTTTTCGGAGAGATATTCAACCCATTTTTGCTAAACCATTTTTTTAATTCTTTCATAGAGGTGTCTGATTTATTTTGAGAAATATTGCTATGATTTTACGCTTTGTCAAATTCTTTACCCTGCTCATACGTCTTATTTCCAGAACAACAAAGCCTTCCTGGAGAAATCCATGAAAGAAAGTGAGAACAATTTGAGAGAAATGGTTCAGCAACGAAAAGAAAAACAAGAAAAATAATAAAGAATTACAATCAATAATTTTTGTAATAAATATTTTTTCTTCTTTTTTGTCAACATTTATTTTCAATTTTTTTTCGAATATGTACTGTTGGAATTGAGTTTGTAAACTTGATTTTGAACTTTCATTGTTAATTTATATATTATTACTCGTGTTGTATAAATTTATGTAACCTTATTATTTGTTGAGTGACTGATGTAATCATATTGTAATATTATTCAGACAACTTTTCACAAAAACAAAAAATAATTGCTTTAGTCTAGAACTCATACCTTAAATAGATCTAAGTGATTCTGTTATAAATTCTAATCTTACGGTACTTCTATGCCTGACTTCTAATTCATAGACAATGCAGTCAAGAAAGTTAACACAATCCACATATAAAATTACAAATTCAAATACAATAGGCTTCTGATTTGCTTCTCTTTCAATTAAGGAGAAATTAAAAATTTTTCACGAGATATAGTCCAAATATTCTACATGAGAAACTTCCGTCCTTCAATTATTTATTTGATTCAGGATTAGCGCCACTCTCTTTCTACTGTTTCCTCTTTTTGTTAAAAAGTTTTTTGAGCTCCTTCATCCCCCCTCCCCCACTTTTATGTTGCACATTTTGAAACTAAGGTTGATTTGCTTGAGATTTTTAGAATACATCTTCATTTTAAAAACTATGTCTGTCTAAAACAGTTGCCTTGGGGATAATAAAGCAAAGTGTTATGATTCGAGAACGTATTTAGATCGTCTAGATATATTCTTGTGAACCTAGTGAGAACGCAAAACTAAACTGATGACTAACTAACAAGAGAACTTTAGTCTCACTCGTCCGAGGAACATTTTCTTCCGAGACCCATGTAGCATGATGTGTAATATCTCCAGCTTATGCATTTAGTGAGAGGAACAGTAAAAAAAATCATCGTTACTTCCAACATTTTTAAAGTTTTCACTGCTGCATTTATTTGACCCTTCGTATAATATCACATTATCTAGATTGGTAGCATATATACAGGTAATGGAATAACAAAATACATATCTGGTAATTTTGTGGATATTTACTTTTAAAATTATACCATAATTTTGTACATGCAATTATGGATGAAAACACACCACAAAGTATCAAATATAACATCAAATTACAATTAAGTACTTTTAATGAAATTACAAAAAAATCGGTGGTTAGTTACATATATGAATCTAGAAAGTAGGCCTTATATAAATTATAAAACTATAAAGTCTTAAGTAGCTAATTACAATGTAGCTAATTATAATGTAGCAACACCTATATTTTATACATGTGAGAGGAGGAATTGCAAATATTTTTTAACAGTTAACAACACTGCTGTAGAGAGACTGTTTACAAAAACAGTACAAGATTTGAGGTTCTTGTCTGTTATGCGATTCAAATTAAAGACATTTACATGTCTTAAAAAAAAAATAAAGAATTGAACCAAATACAAACTAAGTAATAAATAAAATGTAACCTCCTGTGACAGTGAGCACTATAATTACATGCAACTGCAAAAAGTTATTTCTAACCAAGTAAACTCGCTAGATGTATGTACATTATCACATGTGAATGATTGTTAATTTGAAAACAGATAATATTTTATCATTATTCGACTGGCCCCAAATTCTAAAAAAAAAGTTTTTTTAAAAACTTTTCAGATTCTGTAAAGAACTTAGAGAGCTGTCAAATTTTTACGAACAAATTTTCGACACTTCCTCATTTATTTGTTATAATTCTTGACAATAAGATTCGAAAAACATCTACAAAAAACGTTCCACACAAATATACCTTGACAGTAAAGGCAATGAAACTAATACGAAATACAAGTAGACTCAGTTAAGTAGATAATAAAGCTTAACCAATATTAATATTCCCCAGTTCATAACTAAAAACAATTTTTTTTTTAAATATTAAATATCTCAATTAGTTCATACTGATAGTTGCCAAATTTTCTGATTTATGAAAGTCATTTAAAGGAAACAAAAGTGATCTCTGAATTCTGGTTCAAATTTGCAAAATCTTGAGTAAGTTAAAAACACCCATAATTTGCACTTATTTTCTACTTTTCTTCCATTGTATGAACGCATTTTTCTTTTTCAGAAATAAAATCCCGCCATACAATTAATGAAATAATTCACACCTAACTACTTTAATAATAAAATGCCCATGATTTAAAAGCTTTACAATATACATGATATGTCTTACTGTATAATACTATATCATTCGTTTTTTTTTTCCTCTAACTTATCCAATCGACAGAACAATAAAATCTGAATTCTGGGTAATAAATATATATATATATGTAATATATATGTATGTGTGTATTATGACAAGAAATACAAATCAAGACAACGGATATAAATACAAAGCAGAATGTGCATTTTGACAAGAATGATAAATGCAACGTAAAAATATTATATATATATCCAGGTAAAATATACAATGCATTCATAACACATTTTATGTGTACTTTATATACACAATATGTATTGAATTGTAGATTTCTAAGCGTATAATTCAACATGTAAAATTTTATGAGAAAAAATGCTGGCCACTATGTACTAAAATGACAATATGTACATATTTTCATAAAAATTACAATTAAACACTGTATATTGTTGATAAATTTTGGCAGAAAAGCTGTGAAAACTCTAAAATGGTCAAGCAACTATGCTTAATCTAGTTTTTAATTTCATCACATAAAGCTTAATAACATTCTGTAATAATCTTAACTCCCTAAATGCATTAAATAAAAAACTTAATTTGAAGCTGCAACTATGTGGTATAAATGTGGATCTTCATTGACAAGAAAATGAGATACAAAAGTAGATTTTTTTCTTTCAGTTGAATTTATATGTGAAGTCCAAGACTTGGAGGCGGTTTGTTGAGACTGCTGGACTTTACTGCCGTCCAATGGTGGATCACGAAGGAATACCCCACCAAACACTGTGGCTATGGCAATGTTAACGTTTTATTGGCACAAATCAATGATTTGATGGGAAAAGTAATAGATTTAACTGAAAACAGTTAAAACTGCTTACAAAGAACACAAAATACAGACTTACCTAATGTCTTAATGTCTAGGCCATTATCTTCGGAATGTGTAAGCAATTCTCTGAGGAAAAGACATAAGTAGATAAAGACGTTTTTACTGTGGTATGGTAGCTCTTGTACTATCTGCAAACAAACATTCTTTGACACTGTCGTACAGCTTAAAGTTTCATGATGAAAAAAAAAAAAATTAAGAAAGGATGTGGCTGTTCCATGAGACTCACAATAATTCAAAGAGGCAGCTCAACAGACATCTGTGTCTCTATATTGTTCGTAGTCTTTAATTCTTAGTGTTTTCAATTTTTTTCTTAAAAAAAGAGAATAGCTCTGATAATTGTGAATCAAAGCCCTTGATTAGGCCCAACTACTTTGCACAACCTTTAAAATATAACCATCTATCCGTAATTGGTTCAGCAGTTCTAAAAAACGTACCTGTTTGCACTGTAGATAATTGGACGCCGCTTCTAAACTTCTATGATGCAATTCATATGGAACAATGGGCTCTGGTGTAGAATCTAAAAGCAATAGCAAAGCTTCTGCAACTGAATGTACGCTTCCTTGAAGTGGCACTAATGACCAATTGTCCAACCAATGCCTTATTGCAGAAATTTCCGATGGTAAACCTGGCTGTATAAATAAATGTGGCTGCTTCATGCCGTGCCTGTGTAGGTGGTCCACCAAGAACCAGACCTCTTTTGGTACCGGATAACTTCCGCCACTATCTTCTAGCGCCGCTAAACTTCCCACACTTCTCTTTTTCTCCTAAACACAAAATTATCATTTGCCATAACTTTTCTTTCTCCAATTGTGAATAAATTTATCTTCTATTGAATTCTTTTTATTTCTGTCAGAAACAATTAAAAAATCAAGGCAGGAAACACTCAGGCAACTTTCTGTTTCAGCAATTCTCAAGAAGGAAATTCTAATTTTCTGGAAACGGTTCCACCATTTTTTTTAACTTGGTTTTACTTGTGCACATTTATTTGAAACATTTTTCCGTGAAAATTCTTTTTAGGATTTCCTGATGTGCCACCTATATAATATTAATATAAAGCATTGCTAGAATTACAAATTTAAAGAAAATCGATTGACTGAAAGTGGGATTTTGCAAATTAGGTTTTTGTTTATTTATTTTCGGGCATGTCCATTTTTACAAATGCACAAATTGCACAAATAAACACATTAAAATGATATGAAGTATGAAAGAAACAAAGTAAAAAATTAAATAAAAATGTTGGACATAAAAAACTTTTAAGAGCTGACATTATCAATAAGTATTAAAATAGAAGAATAATATAAAAAGTATGAAACAAAAATAAAAAGTAAAAATCAAGTTAAGATTATTTAAACAAATGTAATTTATACTTAAAAAAATAAACATACCTTCGAACCTTCATACCATATACACACCTTCATTTCCATATGTAAATGAATATGTAAGAAGTCACATTGTACTAATATGATTAATTAGAAAGTTAAGGAATATAATATAATACCCGCCTTATAAGTACAGATAAAAAAAAAAAAAATTAATTATTAAAACTATAAAATATAAACCATAAAACTATTAACACTAAAACTTTGTTTTGTTTATTGGACTTAAAAATTTTTACAAAATATAATGATTAAAATTAAATAACGAAAAGTCCTGATATATAACATGTGAATGGGTCCACAATGCTGGATAACATCTGGTATTTTATCCGTCGTAGCATGCAAATTCCTTTTTTGCTGACCGGATTCGGATTTTCATCCATCGTCAGAGCAGATTCACCAAGTTCGTGTAGAGAGTTCACTTCTTTCCAAAGAGACTAAACCCCTAAACCTAAATTATAATGTTGTTTACAAAATAAAATTCTCAAAACGCCAATCTACCTACATAAGAGACACAAAGCAATATGTTCAAAACAAAATTCGAAACAGAATAAATATGACGTTGAATGTTTAGTGATATTGCTGATCTTAGTGCCATACAGTTAGTGACAGTCATATTCATACAGTAGTCTGTGTTGTACATACTACATTATGTTTACGTACATGTACTTTTTTTTTTTACCAACTTTATATGAAATATATTTGGCACAGTTAGCTGCTTGCTACAAAACAATAACATTTGCTTTATCTAAAGGAATTTATTAGAATAATGTAAATATCAAATACAAAGTAGCAAATTGATGCGACTTTCATATTCATACATTACGAACAATGAAAATTTTTTAATTGAAAAATAAAAAAAAACAAAAAATCAATATTTTGTTGGGTAACCTTTTCTTTTAATTACCTCAATAAACCTCCTAGACATCGACTCAACAAGTTTCTTAGTAATTTCCGGAGTAATATTATACCATTCTTCAATTACTTTCTCCTTAAGTTGAGTTGTATTTTGGATCTGATAATTTTTCAATTTTTTTTTAACTCTGCCCACAAATGCTCGATTGGGTTGAGATCTGGTGACTGTGGGGGTGTTGCCATCACTTTGGGGCAATTATACAATAGCCATTCTCTTGTTTTAAGGGCCTTATGCTTGGGATCATTATCCTGATAGAAAATAAAGTTTCTTTCAATTCCCAAATTTTTGACAGATTCTTTTAAACTTTTTCTTAAAACATTTATGTACTTCTCAGAATTCATAATCCCGTCGATAAATGGAATTTTCCCCACCCCAGAAGCTGAGAAGCACCCCCAAACCATCACAGACCCACTTCCATACTTTACTCCTCTCTGTTGTACGTTCTTAACAGAAAGGCTTTCATTTCTTTTCCTCCAAACTTTACAGTTTCCATCGGATTGTAAAATGTTAATTTTAGTTTCATCTGTAAATAAAACGTTTTTCCAGAAATCAAATTGATGATTTCTGTTAGTGTTAGCGAATTGAATCCGTGTTTTACGTTCTCTTACTCCTATGTAATTTGACAAATGAATACATTTAGAGATGAAATAGTAAACAATTATTAGAGAATGAATGAGTATATGTAGTGTGTATGAATACGAAAGTCGCATCAGGTTGATACTTTGTTTTTGATATTTATATTATTCTAATAAATTCCTTTAGATAAAGCAAATGTTATTGTTTTGTAGCAAGCAGCTAACTGTGCAAAATATATTTCATATAAAGTTGGTAAAAAAAAGAAGGACATGTACGTACACATTGTGTACATATGTACAACACAGGCTACTGTATGAATATGACTGTCACTAACTGTATATACAAATTTATTGAAATAATGAACCGCTTGTTTCCCAACAGGACTAAAATATGTTATATAACCTATAATGAAACTTTAACCTGCTATGTTGTTCTAAACTAGTTATGTTATCTTGATGGTTCCCAGATCGAAAGTTCGATACTTATAATAAAGAGTTTTTTATACATATTATATATCAGGACTTTTTGTCATTTAATTTTAACTTTGCAGAATAAAGGCGGTAAAATGAAGACTATAACAGCGAAAGTTGTTTTAAAATTTTCTATAATCTATTTTTAGTAATATTGTTTAAATCAATATTATTTGGAGGACTATTAGCGAGGAAAATCATTCTATTAAGAGGGGAATGATAGATATAATTGGTTCTGGAAAAGTTAGGGCAGAATAAGGGATTTACATAATCATTTCAGAAGAAAGTAAGTAAGGAGAATCTATAAGGTTATTGAGATAAACACTATGCCTGCCATGACTCTACCCTCCGGGACAGTGAGGTTAAGAGGGAATTGACATCTAAACTGCATGGGAAGGAGAGAAGTTTTAGAAATTTAGATGGTATGCTGCCGATGATCTTTATGCTATTGTTCGTATATTGACCAGACGCAACTAGCATTTTTGAGAATCGGACGGACCAGAGAATATAAAGTTAAGAGAGGTACATGTCAGTAAAGTTGACGGGAAGATCTATGTACAAAATCTACATTTTGTAGACGCGTTTAGAAAAAACATGTACATGGACTTTGAATGATAATTTGGGATTTAGCCAGATACCGAGATCTTTAACTAAGTCATGTCTATTCAATGGAATGTATTAATCACATAGCAAAAAGTTATATTATTGATTTTTGTAGGGTATATTACTACAAAACATTTATCTAAGTTTAGAATCATTTTTTGAACACCATTGGAAAAGAGAGATAAGTGAATTTTGTAGGGTGGGTAATCATCAACACTAGAAATTGAAAAAAATAATTTTAAGTCATCTGCAAACAAGAGCGTTTTGACTGATTGTAGAATAAAGGGAAGGTCATTTATAAACAGCAGAAATATAAGGGCCAAGGTGTGAGCCTTGGGGTACACCTGAACAGGCACTGAATGATGAAGAGTGAACTGATTTTAGTCAAACTGTCTGTCGACGACCATCCAAATAACTGCGGAACCAACCGATCATCACACCATTAAAACCATAAACCTCAAGCTTCAGAAGCAAAATATCACCAAGCCAAAAGCCTTGGAGAATCAACCTGAAGCCCAGAATTTTTATTTTTATTTTTTTTTTTTATTATATGTACGGAACAAATACTTTTACATTTAGATATAACCGTAAGCTACAATATGATACAAGTATTACAAGTATTAAAGAACTATTTATTATTACAGTTTTTTGTAATAGGTATATATTATATAAATCACACCACTATTGGAGATGTATTCGATTATAAGTATAATTTCCTAAAGATTACAGCAATTAACGTTCACAAATAAAATATGGCAAATGAAAGGGTCAAGTGTCAATCAAATGTTGAATTGAAAGTGTTTACAGTAAAATGTTGGAATGTTAGAAAATTAGAAATAAGTAGATCGACATTTGATGAAGGGTCGATCGGGAGAAATTAATGGTTTAATAGAGGGTAAAATGATGTCCAAAAACAATCGCTTCAAATATTTTACTTATGGAAGGCTGGATAGAAATAGGGCGATATTTTTAATATTCGTTTGCTCCCCACATTTATAGAGAAAAACAATATCGTTTATTTTTAAATATGAAGGAAAGACACCATGAGATAGTGAGAGATTAAACAGATAATGGAAAGGAACACCAGAAAATGAGCACAATATTATAGAATATTTTAGGGTTTTTGAGATTTTTGGAATTTTCTCGAAAACTGTTTTAACGATTTTCATTAAATGCAATGCTTGTTGCTTATATAGAAACATAACACTTTTATTTGAAACATTTTTTGGAAAAAACTGGTTTTAAAAGGGTACTGAAGGCGTTTCAGTTAGTTTAAATTTAAATTTACACAAGCTTCGTTGGTTTTGGCAAAGAGCGTTCCACATAAAGCGCTCAGGTATAAAAGTAAAATCTCCACCACTATTTTTATGGCCAGTCCAACTAAACAATGTAGCGTTGCAATTTTAAAGAAAATTTCTTGATTAAATTGTATTAATTAGAGTAAGAGAAAGTAGTGTGAGGGTTGCACACGTTTTTTTTTGCCAGCCACATCTCTCAACTCCATTTACAATTTATTACTGATCTTGGGAAAGGCTTTCATTTCCTTATAGAAAATAGCAACTCCAGCAGTATGCTCAGTCCGTTTAATCTAAAGCTGGATATTATTAAATCTTCCTTAATTAACAAGTAATGAAAAATAGTTCTCACCATTTCCACAAGTTTCCCGACTGGTATTTCCTTAATCGGCACTGGAATGTTTGCTAGAGTGTCCAACGATGTTCCAAAACAACTTCGTTCATATTCTCCTGTTTTTAAGCCATTTAATTACTATATATACTAATTAATAATTAGACACTACGGTGGGGAGGTGGTAATATAGAGAGTGCAGAGAGTTAATAGACTACTTATAACAGGATAATTATATGAATTATTTCACCTGTAACAGTAATGAAGATATCCTTGCCGCCAACAAGATGCAGAACTAGGATGTCATATAAATGATCCTGACCAGAATTCAGTTTGTATGCAGATTTTTTGTCAACTAACACCTCTAGTTTTATGTCACATTTTTCGCCTAACCATAAAAAAAGATGTGTACTTCAAAAATAGCTACTTTTTAACAATTAAACAGTACATTTCTCCTCATAATAAGCAAACTTCAATTTCTATTGAATAATATGGAATTTTAACTACGAATTAGAATAATATAATCATAGAATGCAGGACTGTCACAAAAGATTTGTTTAGAAAGACGTGCTTCTAGTTGAAATCTAGTCCAGAATCAAACTGCATTAGATTGATTATTTACGTTATTGTTTAAATACTAAAAAAATACAGGGTTTACCTGGTTTAACATCACCCATGTAAGGTTCGATCCTCAGCCAATCTTTGCAATAGTTAGTATCGTCTAATTTCTTAATAAATTCAAACTTTACCGGTACCTGCAAGCAGAATTTTATTTTTCTGGAATGTATCTATAATTAAACTAAAATCAGGAAGAAACTCAACTTTTTTTATCTTTAATGATTAAAAAGCCATCTTTTTTTCATTACACAAAAAAGTTATTCACTGCTGTCAATTTTATTGATATAAATATATTTTAAATAAAATCACTAAAAAATACTAAGATCAGAGATATTTTTCGACATAGCCTGCTTCATTTTGTGGTCATCGACCGGTTTCGGGCGTTCGCCTATCATCAGGATGTCTTTAAAAAAAACAGTGTGATAACACAGACTTGCACAGAGCAAAATCAGTTTAGACACTCTCTTTTCCTCTATATAAGTATGTGTTATCACACTGTTTATCAAGACATCCTGACGATGGGCGAACTCCTGAAACCGATCGATAGTTACAGGCCGCATTATCTAGGAATGCACACCTGCACTGATAAAGATTATCAGTTCTATATAAATATATGAGTATTAAAATCAATGCACAGAGAGAATTAGTACCAGTTGCATTTAAACAGTTGTTGCTTTATGTCTGTAGTTAATTAAGTACTGTTTGTATTATTTTGAAAATAAAAGTTTTTTTTGGGAAGTTCGCGGTTTCTGTTTTATAACTGGCGCCCGAACAGGGACGGCAAAGTGTCTTGAGTGCGAGATCAGTTATCGCGATCAAGTTACTTCAGTGTTTACTGTTAATTGCCGTCAATCAGTAACCCGGCAGTGCAAGTGAGATCTGTTATCCCGCCAAGCGCTGTAAGTGATAAAAGTGAATCAGAAACCTGGCTACCTTCCAGCAATATCGCAACAAAGCTAGCAGTGAATCGGACTTTTCTGAGGAAGAACTCGAGCTCCTAGAAGACTATAAGGTAAACCCACCAGTTAGAACAAAATTCCAATTAACAGCATCCAAAATGGCCAACGTATCGCTACCTATTCCTCATGACATTCTCAAGTACATCCCAGAATATGACGGAGACAGTTACGCCCTACCCCATTTTACTGATACATGTGAAGAAATTTATAGCATATATTGTGCGAATAACGTAAAGGAAAAGGAACATAATCATTGGCTGATATTAAAAGCAGCAATGGCCCAAATAAAAGGTCCGGCAGAAATTGCGGTATATAATAATAACTGCAGAAGGGTGGGGGAAATTATAGAGGCCCTCCGAAAAAATTTCGCGGATAATCGATCAGTACCCGATCTATTGGCAGAAGTAAATTGTATGAAATCAAAACCAAGAGAACACCCAATAGAGTTCCTAAACAGACTTGACGAAAGAAGAATCACGATAATTACTAGATACAAAATAGACAAACTCGAAGAACCCGTTCTGAAAGAACTGACTAAACAGCTAGACGCCCAACTAGTCAGGGTATTCCTATACGGAGTACACCCTACATTAGGTGCACACTTACAATCCTTACAATGTCAAGACTTAGATTACATACGTACTAAACTGATTAATGACTGCGGAATAGTAATGAACCAACTAAAACTATCAAATACACCTGACAATATTATAAACCACACCCCATCAAGCAGTAAAACCTACAAAACACCTAATACAAACTCCCCGAGATTCTATACACCTCGTTATCAAATGCCTCAATTTCAAAATTTTCAATTCCCAAAAAATAATTTCTTCCAGCCCAGACCTCAATTCCAAAACTTCCAACCACCCAGAAATAATTTTCCACAACCTAGATTTAATTCTCTTCAACAACCGATAAACTCTAAACCACATTGGAACTCACAAAACACTGTATCAATGAGAACACTTAATAGACCCACGGACACTAGACACATGATCTCCCCTTATGAATTAACAATCACTGAAACACCTAACAATAATGAAATAACAGAACTAAAAGAACAGGTAAAAACCTTAACGGAGACTGTTACAAAACTAACAAACCATTTTTTAGAGTTCAACCCAATACCTCCCGAACCGCCCAACCAAAGTCCGTATTCGAGTTAAAGACAATCTCCAAATCTCTCCCCTATTTTCTAGACAACAATAGCTATAAATGGTTAATAGATACAGGGTCTCAAAAGAATTACATCGATCCAGCAATAGTATCCCCAAAAACAAAAAAATACCACGAAAAATTTATAGTCAAAACACCAGCGGGAGAGGAAACAGGTAATGAGTACATATTAATGAACATAAACGACATATTTCTTAACTCTGAGCCCATTAAACTTTACTTATTTAAATTTTCCCCTAGATATGAAATACTATTAGGACATGAAACACTAGGACAATTAAACGCTAATATAAATTTTAAGAGTAATCAATTAGAATATAAACACGGGAATAAACAGTTACTTTTCACCATGGACGAATCCATAAAATTAAAGAAAGGACTCAATGTAGTCAAAATTCCTATAAAAAATTTTGATTGTCCAGAAGGACTTATTAATGACTATGAACTGAAAAACCCAAATGTAATCCTCGAAAAAGGTTTAGTTAAAAATAATAATGGTAAGGCCAATTGCCTTATATATTCTCATGAGGTCACGACCATATGTCCTGAACCCATGGAAATAGAAGAAATAGTATCAACTTACAACTCAAACCCCGCGACCAATTGCCCCGTGGACTTAGAAATAGTAAAACATAAAGTACCGAATCTCATAAGAACAGAGCACATGAATACTGAAGAAAAAACAAAAATAATAGAACTAATGAGGGAATTTCCTGAAATAATAAAATGCGAGAATGATAAATTAAGCAGCACGAATTTGCTAAAACATAAAATAATAACTAAGGACGAAAATCCCGTGTACACAAAGAATTATCGGTATCCCCAAATTTTTAAAAAAGACATACAAATCGAAATAGATAAGTTACTTGAAAATAAAATTATACAACCAAGTAATTCACCTTACAATTCCCCAATCTGGGTAGTACCCAAAAAACCGGACGCTTCGGGGAAAAGAAAGGTGCGTATGGTAATAGATTACCGTAAATTAAATGAAAAACCAATTGAAGACAGATTTCCATTACCAAACATCGAGGACTTGTTCGGAAAAATTGGACGGGCAACATACTTCTCGACAATTGACCTCGCTTCGGGGTTCCATCAGATCGAAATGGACCCGGACTCCATACCCAAGACGGCCTTTTCAACTGAAGACGGGCACTATGAATTTACTCGCATGCCTTTCGGACTAAAGAACGCCCCACCGACATTTCAACGCGCAATGAATTTGATTTTCTCTAAAATACTTAACGTACTGATTTATATGGACGATATAATAATCTTTTCCGACAACCTAACTGAGCACTTAAAGCATTTAAGAACTGTATTTCACAAACTTAGAACTCACAACTTAAAAATCCAATTGGACAAGACCGAATTCTTCAGAAGAGAACTGTTATACCTGGGACATATAATATCAGACAAAGGGATACAACCCAACCCTACTAAATTAGAAGCCATAGCCAAATTTCCTATCCCGAAAACAAAAAACAGATTAAACAGTTCCTCGGACTTACCGGATATTATAGGAAGATGATTAAGGATTACGCAAAAATAGCAAAACCGCTAACCTTAGCCTTACGAACTGACAAAGACATAATTATTACAGAAGATTACATACAAGCTTTTGAGACATTAAAATCACTATTACAAAACAGCCCAATATTGCAACTACCCAACTTCGATAAACCTTTCATCCTTACGACAGACGCCTCTAATTACGCCCTAGGCGCTGTACTCTCTCAAAGCATAGACGGAAAAGACTTACCAATCTCATTCGCTTCACGAACTCTAAACCGACAGGAAGAAAATTACTCAACAATCGAAAAGGAACTTCTCGCAATCGTTTGGGCCTGCAAATATTTCAAACCTTACATATACGGACGAAAATTTACTATACAAACGGACCACCGACCACTACAATGGCTACACAACTTGAAGGAACCCAACTCGAAACTAATACGTTGGAAATTGCAATTAGCAGACTTCGATTTTGAAATTAAATACGTACCCGGGAAAACTAACGTAGTAGCCGACACACTATCCAGACCTCCCCAAGAAATCAATGCCATAGACAATATCGACAATACTAGTGAAGTCGACCCACAGACAGTACTAGAGGAATTCATCAGAGAATATCCACAAGCACGAGAATATGACAGTGACGATTCTATTTCATTACTGGCAGAACCCGTTGCTGCCGGCACACTGGAAGACGAAAACAGTAGCATAGCGACACTACATTCTCAACACAGCTCCACAGATCAAATAACTTTAATGGATAAGAACAAAGTACTAAATGTAGAACAAAATCAGATAATTATAGAAAGAGGTAGTCCAGAAATCAAGCAACTTAAAGTATTTAATAAAAACCGCTTAAAACTCTAATAAGCAACATTGATACCGGTGAACAAATAAAAACCTTTATATTAGAATACCTAAAACCCAATACAACTTACGGGGTTTACTGTCAGAACTCACAAACAATGCAAAACGAGTATGACAAGATATTCCTGAGTTTCCAAAATATTATCACTACTAACTTTAGAACTATCAAAATCAGACGCTACTTCAAAATACTCTTAGATGTAGAGGACAACGCGGAACAGAAGGAGACTATTGCCAACTATCATTGCGGAAAAACCTATCACCGAGGTACTTCGGAGTCTTACGAACACATTCGGCGCAGGTATTACTGGCCCGGTATGTTTAAAGATATATCCGACTTCATTAATCAATGCCCAACTTGTCTCAAAGTAAAATACGATCGGCAACCCATAAAATTAGTTTATAATAAAACTCCCACACCAGATAAACCATTCGAAAAACTAGCAATAGATGTCTTTAACTATGATGCACAAAAATTCTTAACCATGATTGACTGCTTTAGCAAAAAATTAACAGTATATCCAATCAGAACACACAATCAAATAGAAATACAGGAAAAATTACGAAATTACTTCACTCTATTCCCCATACCAAAACAGATACAAATGGATAACGGTAAAGAATTTGATAACAACGGAGTAAAAAATCTATTAACACTCTATGATATAGAACCCCACTATGTAACACCTTCACACTCTCAATCTCAAGGAATTATTGAACGAGCACATTCAACTTTAATAGAATTATTAAATTCTATCCAATCGCAAAATAAAAAGAATAACCTGAAAACAAACATGCAATTAGCAGTACTAGCATACAACAATAGCATAATAACCGGTTTGAAACTGACCCCTATGGAAATTACGTACGGAACCAATAATATAAACCCAAACAATATACAAACCACACTAACGGAAGAAAGAACTAAGCAATACCACAATGACCTAGAACTAGTACAAAAATTAATAAAGGAAAAACTGAACAAGGAAAAAGAAAAGAGAACTGAAAAACTTAACACCACTCGGGAACAGGACATACAATTACCAAACACCATTTACATCAAATCCACTACACATAGGAAACACCATCCCAAATACTTCCCAGTATCCTATGATCCCAAAACCCGACTGGCCACTACTTCTAAAATCAAAAAACCATTCAAAATCCACCCAAACAGAGCAAAAAGACCCAGAAAAGTAACTAAAAACAACTCTGTTTCAGGGCAGAATGAGCAAAATAATAATAGCAAACACACTGATCCTTCTGGCTCAACTATGTCCACCCTTAATCAAAGCACACAGAATATTTGACTTAACCAAATCCCCAGGAGTGATACCCATCCGAACACAAACGTCCTTAGTGATAAATCAAACTTACTCATACATACATAACATCGACCTAAATAAAATCAATAACGAAATAATAAAAATTGAACAAAACCTAAGAAACATCGACCCAAGAAGAAGAGATCCATTTTTCATCAAAACTATAGATTCCTATATAGAATACGCAAGAAACAAAATAGACCACATCTACTTAAACAAATTTGGAAGACAAAAACGAGGACTGATCAACGGATTAGGGACAGCCATATCATGGATTACAGGGAACATGGACGCAAACGACAAAGCTAAATACGATCAAATAATACAGCAACTACAAAAGAACGAATACACTCTAGAACTTAATGTGGAAAACCAACTTTCGGTAAACACGGAACTCATTAGTAAATTTAACAAAGACATTGAAATAATTCAAAACAACAATAATAAATTAAAAAATTATCTGACCATAATCTCTAACGAATCAAAAGCACTAGAGTTATCGCAGCAATATAATTTCCTCCTCAGAACACTGCAGTTATTAACCAACAAAATCAGTGATATTGATGACAGCATAGAATTTTGTAAGCTAGGTATTATACACTCCAGTGTAATTACTAACCAAGAAATAGTAAACATTCAACAAATCAAACAAAGGTTCAGTTTATTAGCAATGATCCCGAAATACTATGGCAATTAGGATCTGTGAAATGTGCACTACATGACAATTATGTTTCTTACATTTTAGAGATCCCTTTAAGATCACCATCTTATGAAACCATATTTTTCCTATCTCATCCAGCAAATGTAAAAAATAATATTGTAACCATTTATGTATACCCGCAAATGTGCTCAGACAGTACCACGAGTTGTATTCAAGTGATAATTGTACCGTCATTAAATCTAATCAATATTGTAGAAACGTTCAACCAATAAAAAATAATAGATGTGTTGAGAACTTAATAAAAAATGAAAGACATGAATGTGAAACAATAGCTCTAAATGAACCAGAACCCTTTGTGAAATATATACCGATTATTAATAAGTACATGTTATACAAGTATAAGGATCTGGTCATAAATATTAACAATATAACTAATATAACAGTATATTCCAAACCATGCTACTTGTTACAATTAGATCAAAATGAATTTATTTATAATGTGTCAAAACCCTATGTATATTGGGAGACAAATATTATTAATATAGAGAATACGCATGTAAATAATCCTTCTAATTTTAATGTATCATTTGAAAAACTTCACCATTTAAATGTTAAAATTAAGCCTTTAGAAATATTTAAGGATGTAACTAATAATAACATTCACATTATATCTTTGTATTCAATCATAGGAGTATTAGTAATAGTAATAATATTATATTGTTTTATTAAATATAAACTTCACAAAAAACCAAAAGTACTGGAACCTGGAACTAACACACCAGCCACCGAGAGGCCATCATACCCCTCGCTCAAATCCTCGCCGAGGACGGCTCCAACTTAGGGAGGGAGGAGTTACAGGCCGCATTATCTAGGAATGCACACCTGCACTGATAAAGATTATCAGTTCTATATATATGAGTATTAAAATCAATGCACAGAGAGAATTAGTACCAATTGCATTTAAACAGTTGTTGCTTTATGTCTGTAGTTAATTAAGTACTGTTTGTATTATTTTGAAAATAAAAGTTTTTTTTGGGAAGTTCGCGGTTTCTGTTTTATAACTGATGACCACGAAATGAAGCAGGCTATCGCGGAAATTATCTCTGATGCTCGGAGACAACCACAACAAATATTAAGATGAATCGGGGTAGTAAACGGTCGGCTAAATTCATAGTTAAATTGTTTTTTTAGGTTTTTCTTTTATTATTACGAAGTATTAGTAATTAAAAAAAAAAAAGATTAATTATATTAGTATAAGTTTGAAGAAAATTTGTAAATTACAATTTTGCTAACTGCAGTAAGAAGAAGTCGTGTGAGTTGTTTCACACCAGATTTTTGTGAAAATTCAAAATGCCACTATCTTAATGGGCGCAATGTACAAAGAGATTTCTAGAGATCTATGATGAAAGATTGATGTTATCAGTAATTTCTACCGGAGATCTATCATAATTACTTAAGTAGGGGAATGATGATTAAAGGACGCACTTTCTCCCATGATTCACTTATCTCAACCCATGTTATTTAAGATAGTTAATTATATATAACATTAATTGGATATAACATTTGTTAATTTAACTTAGTTTCTGATGGTAACCGTTCCTAAAATCTAACAGATATGTGTATGCAAAGAGGGAGCGGCTACAATGCAAACCCACTGCGAACTAAATATATTTTGTGGATCGGGGTGAACTACGGTTTGTTTGCTTGTGGGTACGTAAAATCCTTCTAATGGCATATATTATCTCTAGAGGCTTTACGAATATTTTGAATGTCGGTGGTGTGAATGTAATAATGCTGTTCCTGTTGTTAGATTGGGAAACCTGTAAGATATATGGTGTTAGGTTCGGATACCCTAGATCCCTGACGAGTGGTCAGTTCACTTAATCCTAAAGGGCAACAATCTTAGCTGATCATACAAACGTTTCTACAATTCTCGTTTGATTGCCACATTCACTTTTCACTTTAAAGTTTTATGGCGCTGTATTTCGACATTAATTTGTTTCAGAAAATATTGATAATGAAGACAAAATATAAAATTTTCAATGATTACCACCTAAATAAGGACTAATATTTAGAAATATTACCTGCCCAACATTGGCAATGATCAGATCTCGAGTTTGAGATTCTAAATATACAACTGTATCAAATTGTATTTCATTTGTATCTACATGCGCTTGGGGTAGAAACTCATTTTCTAACCTATCCAATTTCTTCATAACCTCTTCGTGTATTTTTCTATATTTCACTGTATCTATGATCCTTACCTGCAATATATAAATACTTTTCTATTAAAGGAATAATTATATGATAATTGGGAAAAAAACCCAAATTTGTAGTAATATATTTGGTTGGTGGCCTGGTTGCGGAACAAAGGTCCCTTTAGTATAATATACAAGGCAATTGACATCAAAATCTTCAACTCAAGGCAGAAAAATTCAGTACGCGACACTGTTCAACTGAGTGTCACTAAATAAGTGATCGTGAAGGATTTTACGATCGATCTAAGATTTTTTTCATGATCGCCTGCTACTCTTTGTGGTCTTCATCGATTTCGGGGATATGCCTATCAAAAGATGTTTTGGACGTTTTGATAAGATCGTCGACTAACTCTATTCAAGATACAGTGTCGTACAGGCTATTTTTATGGAAGATAAATTCCTGAATATGTCCTAACGCGGTAGGTAATATGACCTCTGGGCAGATAATAAAACATATGTTGCTGTAATAAAGGATTTTAAAATTTAAAAGTATTTACAAATCCATAGTTTCAAGTTTTGAACTAAATAAATGAACAAAACTAGAATAAAATTATTTATACAAATTTGCATGCATTCATATTGTATTTATAAAACTTTTGCAATGTGAATAGGGCATTCTTTAGAGCGGTAATCATGCAATTCTTTTTTCTCAGGGTATTTTTGTCGGTTTAGTCACAAATTCTTTACGATCCAACATCTTAATGTATGTTAATTATAACTATTTCTAATATGTCCATTCGACCTAATTTTTGTGCCACTGGACATAATGATGTCAGGTTCGTCTTTGGATAGATGAATAGATGATTGATAGATGAGGCCACCAACCAAGTTACAGTATGAAGAAGAGTTGTCAACTTACAATTTTAATAAAATTTATTTTCACCGACAATCTGTTCACCTGCAATTCTATATGTTTCGTTTAAAATTAAACGGATCGCTCGCTAAATATATTGCTATTGCTAAACGAATTTATATTATCAAAAACCATTACCAAATTCTTAACAGAAATAAAAGAAGTTTTTTTTTGATCATTCCTTTTGTTCATAATATTTTCGATTTACATTTTAGAAACAACTGTTTAAAATCCATGTTTTGTTTCATAAATAATTTTGGAACTTTTCCAATCTTTTGTTTTAAGAAACAAAAAATAACATTCATTTCTTCATTTCTAAAGAACAATATTTTTAATTTTCTAGTCTTACAAATAATGGAGGCTAGTAAAATAATCCTATATTTTAACAGACACAATGTTCTTCAAGGAGATGCCAAGGGCCATAGAAAAACGGTACAAGGGCCGCTAGTTTGGTTTCTCTCCCTAAGAGTTAAATGCTATGGCTTTACGCAGAGTAACCACTAACTGAATATTTACTACATAATAAAGACAAACACTGCACACTTATAAGTTATGAAAGGGCATTCAGCACTTTAAAAAACTTACCTCCGAACGAAATAAGGAACTGACAGGTTTATGATCACTGATCCTATAGATATTGTGACTCCTGTATTCAATCTGGTGTATTGACTTACCGCGCCACAGTATCCTATCGCACCATGCGGGCGCACGATTTTTTTCACTGTATAATTGAAAAAATTCATATTAATTTACAAAAGGATAAAAAGTAAAGGGGCATTGTAAATTAATGCATTACCTGGAATCCCAATTATCTGTTCCAGTGTCGTATTTATAGGTCGGCCTGAATGTAATTGGTCCCTCAATGAAATTCTGGAAAACAGCACCACTCCTTCTTTGTCTATTTAATTGATCATATTCCAATATAGCCGAATAGTTTTCGGTTTCTATATGTTTTTTCACAACCGTAGGAGACAAACCAGTTATACGATAATTTAAATCACCCAGCCAGTATATCTGACTAACACAATATTCAAACATTTTCATTTAAAATACTTAAAATAGTAAAACTACATCTTGTTAAAAAAAATTAATAAGCTGTGCAGATGGCTCAGCAGTCTGCTTAGAATAAGCATCTTGTTCTTGATTCTGATCCTTTTCCAGATATATTCATCCACCGTCCAAGAGTATTCTGTAACCAAGTTGTGTAGAATTGTTGACTCACTTTTCAAAGTTTCCATCTCCCAATACTGGTTGTGCTGGTCAAGGAAACTTCGAACACTGAAAGTTCACATTTCTACATATATTGCATTAGACAACGCAGACATCCGAACCAGAAATAACAAAAAGAAGCATCATCTGGCGAACAAACTCTCCAGCATTGCGAACATACCAGCTATTCAGCATATGAATAAATAATCTTTTTAAAACAAACAAAATGTTGGTTTGCTAGGCCCAAAGAAAAAACTTTTTGACTTAAAAGGTTTATTTATCGATGTTTCGGACATCTTTGACGTATTCCTCAGGATCTGATAAGGAACGGTATTGGAACGTCTGTACATCGGAAAATTGACTAATTTATATGAGAGAAAAGGATTATCACAGGAGACCCAATATGGATTTAAGTCGGGAAGGTGTACGGAGGATGCAATACACTCACTGTTAGTTCTCTTGATAGTGACTTAAAGTTGTCGCGGGAATGTTAGTTGATATCGCAGGCGCGTTTGACAATCTCTGGTGGGAAAGTATTCTCGAGCGCTTCAGATTGATGGCTTGCCCTATGAATTTATTCATGTTAGTACAGTCATTTTTGAAGGAGAGAACAGTGCTTGTTAGGTCTAGCTTCAAAGAGGTGTCAAAGACAGTAACTCGTGGTTGTCCGCAAGGTTCAATTTCAGGTCCTGGTTGTGCTGGTCAAGGAAACTTCGAACACTGAAAGTTCACACATATATTGCATTAGACAACGCAGACATCCGAACCAGAAATAACAAAAAGAAGCATCATCTGGCGAACAAACTCTCCAGCATTGCGAACATACCAGCTATTCAGCATATGAATAAATAATCTTTTTAAAACAAACAAAATGTTGGTATGCTAGGCCCAAAGAAAAAACTTTTTGACTTAAAAGGTTTATTTATCGATGTTTCGGACACCTTTGATGTATTCCTCAGGATCTGATAAGGAACGGTATTGGAACGTCTGTACATCGGAAAATTGACTAATTTATATGAGAGAAAAGGATTATCACAGGAGACCCAATATGGATTTAAGTCGGGAAGCTGTACGGAGGATGCAATACACTCACTGATTAGTTCTCTTGATAGTGACTTAAAGTATGTCGCGGGAATTTTCGTTGATATCGCAGGCGCGTTTGACAATCTCTGGTGGGAAAGTATTCTCGAGCGCCTCAGATTGATGTCTTGCCCTATGAATTTATTCATGTTAGTACAGTCATTTTTGAAGGAGAGAACATTGCTTATTAGTCTAGCTTCAAAGAGGTGTCAAAGACAGTAACTCGTGGTTGTCCGCAAGGCCTCAATTTCAGGTCCTGGTTGTGCTGGTCAAGGAAACTTCGAAACCTGAAAGTTCACACATATATTGCATTAACAACGCAGACATCCGAACCCAGAATAACAAAAACGAAAGCATCTCTGGCGAACAAACTCTCCAGCATTGCGAACATTACCAGCTATTCGCATATGAATAATAATCTTTTTAAAACAACAAACAAAATGTTGGTATGCTAGGCCCAAAGAAAAAACTTTTTGACTTAAAAGGTTTATTTATCGATGTTTCGGACACCTTTGATGTATTCCTCAGGATCTGATAAGGAACGGTATTGGAACGTCTGTACATCGGAAAATTGACTAATTTATATGAGAGAAAAGGATTATCACAGGAGACCCAATATGGATTTAAGTCGGGAAGGTGTACGGAGGATGCAATACACTCACTGTTAGTTCTCTTGATAGTGACTTAAAGTTGTCGCGGGAATGTTAGTTGATATCGCAGGCGCGTTTGACAATCTCTGGTGGGAAAGTATTCTCGAGCGCTTCAGATTGATGGCTTGCCCTATGAATTTATTCATGTTAGTACAGTCATTTTTGAAGGAGAGAACAGTGCTTGTTAGGTCTAGCTTCAAAGAGGTGTCAAAGACAGTAACTCGTGATTGTCCGCAAGGCTCAATTTCAGGTCCTGTGTTCTGGAATTTTGTTTTAGATGGTTTACTTGCCTCTGAAATCCCCGGTACAGTAAGGAAAATTGCTTACGCCGATGACCTAGTGTTGGTGACAGGTGGGCACAGTCGGACTCAACTAGAGTCAAATGCTTCTATCGCAATGGAGATATTGTCCGCGTGGTGCTCAGCTAATAAATTGCATATTTCTCATGACAAAACAGCAGCAGTTTTATTCAAAGGCAAGCTAGCCCCAACTAGACAGCCGGTTATTCGCTTCAGTGGTCATCGATTGAAATGGGTCGGCAGGTCAGATACTTAGTTATTACGCTAGATAGTAGCTTAAGTTTTGTCCCCCAAATAAAGGAACTAAGAAGGAAATCAAAAAGCTTAACCGGCCAACTTAGACGAGTTACGAGGAAAGATTGGGGATTAAAGAAAATGTTAAAATAATGTATAGAAGCGTCTTACTGGCACAGGTATTATACTGCTGCTCTGTTTGGGCGCATAAGGTTAGTAGCTCGGTCTTTAGGAATCATACCATGCCAATACAAAGAGCCATGCTGCTGTTGATGGTAATTTTAGCCGTACGATATCAACTGAGGCTCTGCAAGTTTTGACAGGATGTCTTCCACTCGACCTGGAAGTAGTGAGATCGGCCCTATTATACTTTTTAAGAAGAGGGAAAACAGTGAGTTTGGGTGGACATTCGTTAGAACCCTTACCAGAAGGAGAAATTGGAAATGATTTCAGAATCTGGCTCCTGAATGAAAGAAAGAAACAACTGGATCAGGATCTGTTACTGCAATGGAAATCTCCTGGTCTTACTCTCAAAAGGGCAGGACCACCTACAGGTTTTTGCCAGATGCGTCAATGGGTAGAAGAATAGTCCCCACAGATTTTTCTTACGCGGTCTCCAAGCTAGTGACAGGCCATGGGCAAATTAAGGGAAAGTGGTATGAGATGGGTTTGGTAAGTGATGGTTGCTGTCGTTGCGGTGAATTGGAGACCGCCGAACATATTATTTTTGAATGCATTCGTTATGAGGATCTCCGGCCAAAATTATGGAGTGCTATAGGCTATCATGTTCGCATTGATAATGATACACTAACCTTGTTGCTAATCTCAGTGCATGCATGCGTATGCACGATGCCTTTAAAAAGTTTGCAGAAGAGGCTATAAGACGTGGTACACTGTGGGGAGATTTTCGAGGGTAGGCGGAGCGTAAGTGTGGGATATTAGTAATTTATTGTATGACTGTAGAATGAATGACTTAGATTTGGTAGTTATTGAGTTTTTAGCGGGCCTCTCAGGAATATCGAGTACTGAGAGGTCAATTAGGATAGGAATTTTGTCTGCATGAGTGAAATATGAATGTACGAGGCATGCCCAGTAAGTAAGTGTACTGAGGCTCTCACGGCCGGAGGGATTTTGTTTTCGACATGTCGGCTACACTATCGTGCAGCCTGATTCCTCCCCTCCGCAACGAGACCGGTTCGAGGTCAGTACTTGAGAACTGTCGACGCGACAATACGTTCCGTGAAAAATGTCAATCCAATC
The DNA here is from genome assembly GCA_011037195.1 of Triatoma infestans. Lineage (NCBI taxonomy): Eukaryota > Metazoa > Arthropoda > Insecta > Hemiptera > Reduviidae > Triatoma > Triatoma infestans. The sequence goes on from JAAEAF010000317.1 coordinate 209,406, forward strand.
TCCCGCCAAGTGTGAAATACGCGGTGTCATCCGTTATCTCGTTTGGAAGGGAAAACTCCGGTTGAGATTTATAATGAGGTAAAAACTGCATATGATGATAAAGCTATGAATCGTACGAGTGTGTTCAAGTGGTGTCGCGAGTTTAAAAACGGTCGTACGTCTGTGCATGATGATCAGAGGAGCGGAAGACCTTCAATTGTGACTGACGAAATTGTGGAAAAAATCGAAAATGCGCTCCTTGACGATCGCATATTGACTGTGGATGAACTTTCTGCGATATTTCCGCAAATCTCCAGATCTTTGCTACACGAAACCATCCACAGAAACCTCGGATATCGAAACTGTCCGCGAGGTGGGTCCCAAAACAGCTGACAGACCAACACAAGTTGAGTGGAGGCCGGGCAAGAGTTTTTGAGACGCTACAAACTCCATGGGTGAATTTCTCCGCTCCATCATTACTGGAGATGAAACTTGGGTTGCACACTACACACCTGAAACCAAAAGGCAGTATCAACAGTGACTTCACACCTCTTCACCCTCCGCCAAAAACTTCAAAACCACAATTTCAGCCAAGAAAATCATGGCATCCGTGTTTTGGGACTGTCAAGGCATAATTTTAATTGAATATATGCCTCAAGGGGAGACCATCAACTCTGCAAGATACTGTGAGACCCTAAAAAAATTGCGGAGGGCGATTCAGAACAAAAGGAGAGGCATGCCGACAAAGGGAGTCTGCCTGCTGCACGACAATGCCAGACCACACACGGCCAACGCCACGAAGGAACTGCTTGCCTTGTGTTAAATGGGATGTCCTGAACCATCCGTGCATTCCCCTGACCTAGCACCTTCAGATTACTATCTCTTTACCTCCCTGAAGCTGCCCATGGGTGGAAAAAGGTTTTCAACCGACGAGGAGGTGAAGGGGGAGGTGGAGAAGTGGACGAAGGGGTTGGCGGGAAACTACTTCGAGGAAGGCATCAAAAAATTAATACTCCGGTTCACCACCTGCATTGAGAGGAATGGTGACTATGTCGAAAAATAGCTTACATATGTACTAATGTAACCAGGTAATTTTTTTGTTCAAATAAAAATTTTTGTAACCTACAAAAATTCAGTACAATTACTTACTGGACATGCCTCGTATTTACTGTGTGAATGAGTATGAATGCGATGCGGTTTGTTAGCTTATTTTGCTATGGTGGCATAAATTCATTATAATTTATGAAAGGTACCTTGTTGTGCCCTTCCCTCATATATTCTTGCTTGGGAATCATTCTTGTTTCGGGATCATTGGGGATGAAGTATAATCATTGGGCTGTTATGAGCGAGAGCTCGGGAACGGCCCATACGGTGTGCGTGTAAAAAAAAAAAAAAAAAAGGAGCGGTTGAGAATAGTGATGGGCAAAACGAGTCCGCTTTCGGATTTATTGGATTTGTTCAACGGTTCAACGGTTGCCCAACAAAAAAGAAACAAAATATTTGTTGCCTTCGGCCAAGGAAAAAAGTTGTTTCAGTTTAAAAGTTTATTTATCGACATTTCAGACAACTTAGGTGTCCTTTCTCAGGATCTGATAAGGAGCGGTAGAAATCTAAATGTCCTTAAACTACAAATGTTTCAACTCGTAATAACTAAATTAGGTAGCAATGCATAACTTACAAAATACAAACAGTCAACTAATAATTAGCAACAATATATTTTTTGTTTTTAATATTTTATCTCTAATTGTATGAATAATATTAGGCCATTACCAAATATGGGATTTAACAAATTCATTAAACTCTAGAATCCAGCCGTGCTGCCCTTAGATTTTCTCTTCCTAGGAGCCTTTACAGCTCACTGTCCGGTGATGGACAGTGTTGTCTGTAATGAGAAAATACTGTCCGGAGGCCGGCAGTGCACTGAGAAGGCTCCGGGCGCAAATGACCGTAGCTGTTGACGCGCCTTAATTAAAAAAGAAAAAAAAAACTCTAGAGGAAAAATTAACAATAAATAAAATGCAGAAAACAACACAAGTAATCAAATATAATTTTTAAAAGTAGGCCAAACATAAAATTCATCTTAACATGCTTAAACATCCTCTCACCTATATCATATACGTCAGTCGCACAATTTTCCATAAAATAAAATTTCATGAGTTTCATTCATTTATTTCGTCAATCATTCATTTATTATATTACTTTTTAAGAAGAATTTTTTAATATTATTTTTCTAATTAACTTTTTAAATAAACCTTGTAGAACGTTTAAAAAATATAATAAATTATAGAGAGCGATCTGGGATAAGAAAAGTAAAGATGGATTTAGTTACAGGCAGCACTGATTTTGGAGCGAGTTCGCGTGAATCTCAATCAACTCCAGTTTCGGATCCAGTCAGTTCAGGATTTCTGCCAATGAGATGGCCAAGATTGGAACCAGATTCAGAAATTCATTCCAGTTCACTGCTGTCTGTAATCTGAAACACCAGATCGCTCTGTATGTATATAAATTTTATTGTATACAACTAGATGACCTCCATTACTACCACTAAGGTTTGAGATTATAAAATATAAAGTTAGAATCCTGCTACTGGTTCTTTCCACAACTCAGTATAATACTTAAATTTCTTGCTATAAAGTAATACATTAGTATTACAGTTTAATTCAATTTTAAATAATACAAATTTTCATTTAATTTTGCTGGAACCAGTTTATTTAAAAATAATGATTTGAATCAACTCGTTCCACTACAAGATTCGTTCAGTGAACCGACTCCACTCGAACAGTCCCATCACTAGTAGAGAATAGAACTACACAATAACCTCCTTTGAACATCTAACTCTCTTCTGCTCCGTATTAGATCCTGAGGAAAGACACCAAAGGGCCTTCATATTTTTTTATAAAAACACTCACTCGTGGTCTTTAATGGATTTCGTTCCATTGAACCGACTACACTCGAACAGTCCCATCACTAGTAGAGAATAGAACCACACAATAACCCACTTTAAACATCTAACTCTCTACTGCTCCGTATTAGATCCAGAGGAAAACACCAAAGGGCCTTCATATTTTTTTATTTTAATAAAAACTACTCACTCGTGGTCTTTAATGGATTTTGGCGGTGTAAATGACGTAAATAAAGTTCTGGAGCAAATGTCTTTAAAATCTTGATTTCTTCTTTCAAATTCTTCAACATGTGCAGCAAGATGGGCATTTACAAAGCACATTGATGTATTGTGAACTTCCATTCGCACAGAAACACCTCCTTTATTTCCCTTAAATCAATAAATTACTAAAAGATTAAGTTGAAACATTGATAGGATAAGCATTTGACCACATTCATATTAAAAGTCTAGGTTTAATTTCATGATGTAAATACCAACTAACAGGTTAGGGAGTTTTAACTCTTTTAACCTGGCTTTATCATTAAACTTGGTTTGTTCTGTAAACAAACTTACCATTTTTCCCATTATTCCTGTACCAACGGTGTCAATTGCGACACGTTTCACTTGATGACCTTTTTGGACGAATATTATCAGCATCATCCCTACTAATCTAACTAAAGCTACCTGATCATATTTCGCACCATTATGTAAACCTTTTTCAACTTCATTCCTGAAATAATAATTAACTCTATTATTATTATTATGATGCTTATTATATTATATGTTACTATTATGTTCGTATTTTGAAAGACAGATTTTCATCAAAAACATAACAAATCAAATGCAACGCTGATTTAGGGATAAGAAAAATTCGAGTCTCCTGTGTTTAGTGAACTTAAGTGCTTGTCAGAAAACACTTGTATATCAGTAACTTTTAAAAAAAAGAAGAAAAAGGCAACTTATTTTCTAGACGTTCAGACAAAAATAAGTTCGAATTTATGTTTTCTGTTTCGTTCTCGAAATAAAACTTAATACTAGCTATGATTAATTTGCGCATTAAAAATATTTAACGATGAAATATTGCTTTAATAGTAAACAATTCATAAGAAATGTTTAACTTAAAAAGTTAATCAACAATAAATAATTATTTGAAAACTGGACGCGTTTACCTCCATTCTTCTTCTCTAGGTGTATCATTGAACAGAAAAGCTTCTTTAGATAGATCTAACTCTTGAAATCCAATAGCGTATATATCTGGAGGTTCTATGTCACAAGCTAGCCAGTCTGCAAGACCGACCGAAGGAGGCTGACCATTAACATTCCATGTTCCAACGAAAACACTAAGCAAATTAATGGATACAGCCTATCTAAGTGTAACAATACTATCTTGTTTAATTGTAATACATGCTGTAGCAATTCTATTATATCATTTATAATAAAGAAAACATTTACCTAAGTGACTGTTTAAATGTATAGTCATTTTCCAACATTGACATTTGATATCTAATAACTGTTTCTCTGGCTGCAATAAGAGCAGCTCCACTTGCAATACTCTCTCTCGGCAAGGAGACATCAGGACTTTCATCCAGCAGCTATTTAACATAATTTACTGGATTAAATTTTATTGTAAAGGTGTAGTAAATTTATACAGAAAGAGAGAGATAGAGGAAGAAAATATATATATATACGTTGCAGTTTCAATTAGCCGAAAGGAGATACTTACAGGATCTGAAGCTTCTTTACCAGGTATTCCACTTCCGTTGCTTTTTATTAACGGGTTATATTTTTTTAGCCATCCTACTTCTACAGAACCATTTTTCTTATTAACTTCTACAAAAAATAAGCAAAATTAAGTGAAAAAAAAACAAACAGCTTTAATTTAGTTATTACTAGGAAGATTACTTACTATCTGAAGCTTTGTACAATTCATTTACAAACATATTTGATTTTTCGCCTAGAATTAATTCAAATAAGAGTTTCAAACTACCACATGAGATATTTAAATAAAGATCAGTCCCGCTGTCGTCCTTATTGTCCGAATCTGTAAAACAGACAGAATGGAAACGGTAAGATGAGTAAAATCAAAAGCAGAAACCTTTAAACGAAATGTTTACCTATATCACATTTAAAGTCGTTATTAATAGGGATTATCCTTTCCACACTAATATCCTTTGAGGAAGCGGGCGGTACATTATTAGAAGTAAGAATAAAAAGAGCACTTGAAAAGCCATTGCTAAGAACTGCAAGAAATCTTGTAGTTCTCACCCATCCTTGCATCAAACTAGCATCGATACACTTTTCACTGCTTAAGGAAAACACCGTGAAAACAGTTTTACCCAATAAAACTGCAAAATCAAATTATACTATAAAATCTTATGCAACCTTCGAACTTCATGCTTTCTAATTTTTATAAACGGCAGAAGATATACAATTGAAGTAAAGGATACAGCAACGATATTTTCACTAGGAAATTTAGATTGCAAGAGTTGCACTAAATCCACTGAACCCATTTTTTTAATCAGATTATGTCAAATTAAAACAGTCGAAATGAGATTCATTTTTAAAAATATCAACAAATTGGCTGATTAAAATAAGAAACAGGCCTTAAGTAAAATGTAAATAAAGTTATTGGGTTTTCCACAAAAACAATCATAATTGAAACAAGTTTCTGTGATAACCACTTCACCTATTCCTTCAAAACAAAACAAAAAACAAAGAACTAAAGTTGAAAACTCCCTGATGCTATAATGAAGGTTATGGAATGTAATATAAATGAAACAATTAAAACCCGTTTACTATAAAAAAAAATATATTATTTTGTATAAGAATTAAAGTAAACAAACATGGTTTAAATCTAATTCTTATTCAAACTAATTTTTTTTATCAACACCATCTGAATTGGAGCGGGAACTTCGTTTTTCTTTTATACCTTTATCATCGTTCTTCAAAGATGTTTATAGAGATTTGAGACTGATATTATTCACCATTGTAGAAACAAATTGTATTCACATGAAGATTTATCCGTTCTTTTCAATAACATAGATTAATTTTTTGGATATTCACGAATACGGTATGAATTCAAGATTGTTTATTGTTTTCAAGCAGTTGCATTATTGTACATTTTTGCCTTATTTTTTTTAGAGGGGAAATGCCCGAGGACGATGGAAGCCCATGTTTTGAAAAGCTGAAATTGGAAACGTGGAATCTTCCTCTTCATGTACTTGAGGTGAGTTCCTTTTCAGTTTAGAAGTAAATGGAATAAACAATTAACTAGAAATAATGTGTTTGTTTTGTAACTTATATAAAAAAAAAGAAGCATAATCTAAAAGGGGATTGCATAAGGAAAGAGGCCAAAGACTGAATAGAAATGTCATTCAATGGACATTAACATTTTGATATCTTCTGAAAATCATTTTTGTTGCCAGTACGAGATAACTCTATTAGGACTTCTATCTAACTCTTAGTCCTTTGAATTTTCTCTGCATTAGCAAACTTCTAAAGTAAGATGATGGAATAATCATTAACTAATTTTGTCCAAAGATGTGAGCCGCTTTACAGTTCTCACTGTTTCCTTACCAAAAGAATAAAAATAATTCAAAACTATAATTTTTTTTTTAGAAATACAAACGTCGCGGTATAAGCTCCATGTTTCCCTGGCAAGTTGAATGCCTGCTTTTAGATAATATACTTAACGGACAAAATTTGGTGTATTCCGCACCAACCTCAGCAGGTTTTTGTTATTTTTTACATTTTCTTGTATTTTTTATTTATTTTTTTTTTTTAAGGCATTAACTTTATTATTATTAACGTTATTATACCTTACATTTACTTTTATAATTTTGTGAAATATTTCTACTAATAGTTTTCAATAAAAAATTGAAAGCCTTACTTTATATTTTTTTTGTAGGGAAAACGTTGGTTGCGGAGATGATAGTTTTAAAAACTGTATTAGAAAAGAAAAGGAAAGTAATTATCATATTACCATTTATTTCTGTCGTCAGAGAAAAAGTTCTGTATTTACAGGTTTGTCAAATTTTACAATAAGAAAGTAATTGCTTTAATATTAGACACGACACCGTTACTTCCTTTTACCAGCTAAATGGGAATAGTAATTCAATTCTAAACAAGAATAAGCCTATATTGAAAATTAGGCTAGAGTAAGCAAAGCCTTCAATGGTTACTCATTGGTTCAGTGGTTACTTATTATCTAACTACTTGCAGAATTATTGAACGTATCACGGAAAAAAAAAATGTCCTAAAGTTCATTTGAATCATCAAAAGTTCAACGGAATATCATACTTTACTTTCTTTACGCCTGAAATCATTGTATATAATAATGTATTTGTAGGACATTTTATCTGGCAGTGGAATAAGAGTAGAAGGTTTCATGGGATCTTATAATCCCGCAGGTGGGTTTCGTGCAGTACACGTGGCAATATGTACAATAGAGAAAGCCAACAGTCTTATAAACAGGTAATGTATGAAATTTTTTCAAGGGAAGTAGATTAGATTCTAGACATGAAAGATCTGTTGTGTTTCCCGGAGCCTTTTTAGTTCACTGCCGGCCTCCGATCAGTGTTATTTAGCTACAGACAACACTGCACATCACTAGGTACTACGCTGTAGAGGCTTCTAGGAAGAGAAAATCTAAGGGCAGCACCGCTGGATTAGAACCCGGGATCTCCACGTGGGAGCCCAGCGCGCTACCACTGAGCTAATCCCTTCCCTTAAAGGAAGTATGAAAAAATATAATTTTATAATATGTTTTTGTGAATAATCTTGTACATCCAAATTCCAGAGAGGTACTATGCGGAAGTGAAATTAGTTTAAAATAAATTTTCTTGTTTGTTATCTTGGTTAGACCTTCTATTTCTTTCAAATTTATGGTATAGCCATGTAAAAGCATACACTAATTGAGGTGTTACAGAAATTATATTCGATACGCCACTATCCTAAAGAAGCCTATTATAATATGGGCGAAACGTCGGTTTAAAACAAACCATTGACGCGGTCTCAACCCGAAGACCTATTTTACTTGACAACGGCTGCGGAAGCCTGAAAGAGTTATTATAATGTTTGATTAGGTATTCCTACTATTGAGTAGGAATGTTTGAGTTTGATGTATGAATAAGGGTTATTATAATTGTTATATATTTCACTGGGAGTTGTTTTAGTGTAAGAATCCTACAACTTGTCACTATTATTGCATTCTGATCATGATGCGACAATAAGGAAAAACATACGTTTACAATGATTACTGTAGAACAGCAAGCAATGAACTAGGCCAAACCAGTCATTCCAGTCTTAAAGCAGTGTTACAATTACAATGCAACTGAAGGAGTACCAGATACTTGCAACTTATCACAGATATCACTGCAACTTTGTTGGAAATGAAAAAACAAAAGGCAAAACAAGAGTGTCTCAAGCGCAGTTTCGATTCAGTTATTGCCTTAAAGAAGAGGATGAAAACCGACAATAACTGCAAACAAATATTCGCAAAAGGAATAAGATGGAGTAGTTTTGAGCCAAACAGAATTCTTTCATCCTGCCCAAAGAGTACTTATTGGCATCTTGCACTTCCTTATGCTTTCTAAACATCTTGACTGCGCTGGCATTATGGGAGTTCTCTTAGTTGCTCCTAGAGACGTGTAATATGCAACTGCCAACAGACTGCAGCATGTTTGAACTTTTTGACTGTTACTGATATTGCAGATGATTTCAGTCTGCAAAATATATATTTGAAGAACCAAAAATATATTAGGTTGCATGATGTTTAGTTAATTCTAAACATGCTAGCATTAGAAAAAAATTAAACTGTAAATATTTTCATGGTCTTTTGTTTAAGTGTATACTTCTAACCCCATATCCGGAAATGGACAAGCCACATCTTGAGGAATCTTGGATAATCCTGCGGTTTACATACTGACGACGCCCAACACTCATGCAGTAAACCTGGCCTGAGAGTAGTTGATTAAGCAACTATGTGTTTTACCAAACCTAGATGACTAGATACTACAAATAAAAGTAACAAACACAAGATAGTCAAAAAAAATCCTATAGGTCACAGCGGATTTGGCTTCTTAGCCATTCCTTATAGCTGCAGATTACTTCTACTTCCTTTTGAGTTGACTTTTGAAAGTGTGTTTGATACTCTTTTTATTACAGGCACAAAATTAAGTTTGATGAGTTGCTTTACTCTTTACTATATATTGATCAGCATATATTAGTTTCTTCTAATTTAAGTTTATGCTTCAATCAAATGCCTAGGTTGTTGGAGGAGAGAAGTTTTGATCAGATAGGATGTGTTGTGGTAGATGAGTTACACTTACTTGGAGATCCTCACCGAGGCTACCTTCTGGAACTGTTACTGACAAAAATTAAATATATTTGTAACAGGTATCCTGAAATTTATGAATAATTTGCAGATATTATTTTTTTATCATTTATATACTACTTATTGCTGATAAATTTATTACAGAGGTATAGCTGAGGTTCAAATGGTTGGAATGTCGGCCACTCTGCCAAATCTGAATGAACTGGCTAAATGGTTGAATGCTGCCCTGTATAAAACAGATTTCCGACCAATTCCATTGAAAGAGTTTCTCAAAATTGGGCACAGAGTTTTAGAATCAAAGGAACTTCGCTTTAGTCATGAAATTAATTCCAACACCTTGGATATTAAGGTAAGAATACAGTTAGAAATTTAATATTTGAAGACTTCATGCAAAAAATTCAAATACAAGCTCGTTTCAGGATGATCCAGGTGATGTAATATATCTCAGTATTGATACAATATTGAAAGGCTTTTCAATATTGATATTTTGTTCGACGAAAAATTGGTGTGAATCAATGGCTCAGCAAATTGCTGCGGAAATCCGTAGAATAGGCAAGTACTTGTGATCATATCTAGATGTGTAGAGGGGTTGACCACAAAGCCAAATCTATCGCGACCTAGGAAATCTATTGAGGTTCCTGTGTGTGTGTGTGTGTGTGTGTGTGTGTGTATGTATGTATGTATGTATGTGTGTGTGTATGTATGTGTGTGTGTGCAAATGGGGTTGCCTATAATGTGTGAAGAATATGGTACAAGAGTTTGCTTGAGGGTACGCTTAACAAGCAGTTGTACATATCAACCACCTCTGCGGCCATTATATAAATGATGAGATTAGCAATGTTTGAATTTGACTGGCTAGTCCATTTCTTACCTAGCAATAGAGTTGTCATATCTCATTTCACTCTCAATTTAAGCGAAGATTTCGTTGAAAGAATCATCATGCAAAAGGAGTCACATAATTGTATCGAGAGACTTCAGAAAAAACTCGACGATCTTGTTTAAATAAGTAGAATTTATAAACGAAGTGAAAAATCGAGTCACATGTATATGTATCGTTGTTGAAGTACTAATCAATATTTAACAATTAGTATAGGTAGAAGTCAGAATGAATACGGAATGAGACTTAGAGAACAACTCGATTCATTAGCGATTTCCGACATATTGGAACAGTTGAAGAAATGTCCAGTTGGGTTAGAATCGTCTTTGGAAAGAAGTATTTCATTTGGAGTTGGTTTTCATCATGCAGGCAAGTTCAATCATTTCAAACATTTAATTTTTGCAGCAATGTTAATAAGCATTCATTATTATTTTTTTTTATTCTAAAGGATTGACAATGGATGAGCGAGATATTATTGAAGGAGCTTTCAGGAAGAATATCTTAAGAGTTATAGTAGCCACTTCAACTTTATCTTCTGGAGTGAACTTACCAGCTAGAAGGGTTATAGTGAGATCACCTTCTTTTGCTGGTTACAGAATGGACATTCTTTCTTATAAACAAATGATAGGTCGAGCAGGCAGGATGGGCAAAGACAGTGAAGGTAACATTATTCAACTTTTATCGTATTATTTTACTTAAAAAAAACAAAAATGAACTCGACTGACTGGGAAAAAGAAGTATGCTATGGCGGTTATAAAAACTCGAATGTTGTCCAACATTGCGGATGTAACCATCTATTCGACGTTTTATTGGAATATAACAAATATTTTTTATTATTACATGTATATTATTTATGAAAATGTGAAGATCTGGAAAATCGGAATATTGTTTAGAATTTGACCTACATTGTCCACATCTTAGTTGATTTAACGCCTGTTTGGATTAATCCTGCCGCTGCAGATCTCTAGATAACTTTCTATGATTTCCATGATATGGACAGGATAGATGGTATATATAGATGTTATATCGACAAGATATTTAAATGTTTTCATTAGATTAGTTTAGATTTCCCAAGTTTTTAATTAAAGCAATAACGCTCTATTTCAGGTGAAAGTTACTTAATCTGCACTGAAGAGGATAGACATTTTGGCGAACAGCTTGTGAAGTCCGAACTGCCGGCTGTTGCGAGTTGTTTAGGTCAGGGAAACCTATCATCCAGTCTTAAAAGAGCACTTATAGAGGTTTATATATATATATATATATGTACTTGTGATCTATACTTATTATTTAAATGGAGTTTGCACGCTTAGTTTCTTAATCTCTCTTTGCTCGTTCTTAACATAAATTATCAATGTACTGGTTTAATGTTGCCATTAATTTTGTTTTATTTTATTGAAGGTTATTGCCAGTGGTATGGTTAGTTCTAAAACCGAAGTACTAGAGTATACAGGTTGCACACTATTGGCAGCTACTTCTAGCCAAGATGTCCTAGATAAAGCCATCAAATCTTGTTTAACCTATTTGGAAAACAATAACTTTATCAGCAGTGACGCGAACTCTGATGGTATGGTCGCTTCCCCACTGGCAGTGGCATGTCTTAGTTCTTCAATGTCTCCAGATCAAGCTATTATCATTCTAAAAGAATTGGATAAAGCTAGACAGTGTTTTGTTCTTGATTCTGATCTGCACGCTATTTATCAGGTATTTTTCTTTAAAATTAGTACCAACTTAGAAAGAATTAGATGGTTTTGGGGGTAACTGAACATTCTGAACAATATACGTTGAGTTCGGAGTGGCTCTTGTGTACGCATTAAAAGAATTCGCAGATGCAAAAGGTAAATAATGCAATTGCTATTAAACAATATCTATAAGGCAAAGCTTTGCAAAGACATAAATGACAGTTTTAAACTGATAGTTTTTACGTAATAAAAAATACTAAATTTGAGGCCCTCACGCGTTGGTGTAGTGGCTAGCGCACTCGCCTTTCGTGCGAGAATTCAGGGGTCGATTCCCGTGAGGGCAAAGTCCGTTTTGACTAGCATCGTGATGAAAATTGGGAAGCTAAATTAGTAGCGCCCAAGGTAGCGAAGGCTGGAACTAAACGGCGTGGGAACTGCGGCGTGCTTACTACACGCCCACAATTCAAATCGCCGTCTGGCAAGCCTTGGCCCTTCATGGGCTGTTGTGCCATAGGGTAGGGATTAAATTTGAAATTCTTATAATTGTTCGTTTTTAAGTAATTCTATCACACATTCATACTCACATTTACAAAAAACTAACTAGAAGTCTTTATTTTCTACTCTAGTACTAAAAACACATGTTTCCGATAGAACTACCTAGTTTCGATAATTGATCGCAGTATTTCCGCTATAGCAGTGTCAGAAAGTAATAAAAGAATAATTCAAACTGACAAAGAGATTTTAAATATGTAATAATGAATCAATGGTGCAGGTGACTCCAATCTCAGTGAGTGACCATGTATCAATAGACTGGATGAAGCTGTTCACTGTATGGGAAGAACTAAGCCCCAATTTGCAAAAAGTTGGACGTCTAGTCGGCGTACAAGAATGTTTTATCATCAAAGCTATGAGATCTGCAATAAATCTGAATTCAGATAAACAAGTAAATATCTGCTATTTGAAAAGTCATAGTCAAACACAGCTACAGGCATTACAGTACCTATGGTGAAGAAAATAAAAAAAAATGTTTTTCATAGGCTAGGAAATTATCCATACACAAAAGGTTTTATACAGCATTAGCACTACAAGAGCTCATTAATGAAGTCCCATTAAAAGACGTGTCTCAGAAATTTGGTTGCAATAAAGGAATGTTGCAAACATTACAGCAATCGGCTTCAACATTTTCAGGTAAATAAAAAAATCTGAGATGAGATTCTCACATGACTTTCACATTCTGTAGTTATTACGTTTAGTTATAGAAACTTTGGAATTTTTATTAATTGTTTAGTTGTCCCCACGATTAATGGGGGATTAACTATTTTCTTTAACCACATACTCACTAAACTCATGTAGATCTATCTCTTCTAAAGTATTTCTGGAAAAATTTATTTTAGAAGCGTTCTAGGGCTTATGTGACGTTAGGCTGTCTTCTAAAGTGCCATCTCAGTATATTATTTGGATCGAACGTTTATAAATTGTTGATAAAAATCAAACATTTTGCAGAAACTCCAATTTTGAAGAAAATAGGTTGGCCGGAAGTTCTGCTTTCTGGTTTTTCGGATTTTCAATTTTCTGCGATTTTGTTGATATCAAAACCAATGAATTTCTCTGAACTTCATATACTATGCCCCCCTGCGAGGAGTACCAGGAGTTGGCCGGAGTAGTCTGGGAGATGTTGGGACCCTCTACCGCAGATGCGGCCGGGAGACAGAAACCCTAGCCCGTGTTATGGGCAGTTGTCCATACAATATGCTTTTAGTCACACGCCGCCACCACAATGTGAAACACTGGATCTCCGATAAGTTGAGAGAAATAGGGTACGTTTGTCACGAGGAAGTATACTGCGTCGATACCGATGCGTTATGGGTTATGCTGACATAGTAGCTTTCCTGAAAAGGATTAAAGAGGCACTTATTGTTGGCCCTACGATAAGGTTTGAGACGAACGACCCAAAGCAGGCGGAGAAAGTGGATCAGGAGAAGAAGGGAATATATGATAAATGTATTCCCTTTCTTTAAAAAAAATTTCCGCGAAGAATATGGCGAGCAGCAGTATGCTGTTGTAGGATTGTGGTTTGGAACTCCGGGAGCAATCCCCAAAGAAACTGCTGACTTCTTCAGGAAATTGGGCATCCATTCCACTTGCTTCCACAATCTTGCGGAGTTGATCATAATCGACTCTTTGGGCATAGTCCACCATCACATATACGGTGCGTAGCTCTTACCGGCATAATCTCTTACCTGAACTAATGACCAAGACTGTTTTGTCTTATTTGTCTTTCTTTTGTCGTTTATATGTTTATATTTATTCTAAATTATCTATATTTTGATTTAGACATTTTTGTCATAATATTTTTACCTTGACGCTAAATTTGTTATTAATTTTATTGTGTTACATATACTACCTTTTACGTTATTTAATGCTGACAATTTCCTAATGTTAAGTGGAGGATCTGTAGTCACTTTTATATTGTGCTCTCTTTTGAGGTTTAAGTTAATATCTTTGACTGATTATGTACGCTGCGTTCAAGCAAGCCAATATAGTTGGCCAGCACCACTTGTATTGTTTAGTCAATGAAGTGTTTCAGTTTGGTTGCACTTTTTCTTTCCGAGAAAATTTATTTTCTAGTTCTGGAGGAACTAGGATGATACCTTTGCTTAAAACTGTTCTATATAATATTGAGGTCAATTAAACGTTAGATAAAATCCGCGTTTGAAAAAAATGTGTTAATTGGGAACTATATTTGCAGAAAGTCTTATAACTGTTTATTATTAGATTTTTTTTATATATTTATAAAAAACAAGCCATTTTTACCATACATTAAGGTAGGTTTAGTAACTAATACGTTGCTGTAATTCACAATACCCAAATTTTGCGCCTCGATTGTCCTTGTTAATGGTCATAATCAGTTAATATTGTCAATAGTTTTTAAAATTTCAATTTATGTAATTAGTGTTCGCTTATGGCACTGGATATTTTCCAATTAGATAATATAACAGATATTACCTGATAATATAACAAATAATATAACCTGGATATTTTCCAGGTATGGTGACAATTTTTTGTCGGAAGCTTGGTTGGAAGGCTTTGGAAGTTGTTCTGGCAGAACTTGGTGCTAGGATTCAGTTTGGCGTGCAGCGTGAACTTCTAGACTTAATGCAGTTGGATTGTATGACTGGTGTACTAGCCAGGGCTTTGTACAATGCTAGAATTGAAAATCTAACAGATTTAGCGCATGCAAGTATAGGGGAAATCCGCTCTGCTATAAAAACTGCTACACCTTTTGTGAGGTCAGTGTTTTCAGGAAATGTAGGATGTGTTTAATTTTTCAGTTTTACCTTTTCTTATTTATTGTAAAGGAACCTACAGTTACCAGATTTTCCAAATTAAATTTTTATCGGATATGTTTTGAGGTCTTTGAACTCGTACAAAATTTGTTTCCATCAAAATAACTCAAAAAAAAAAAAACAAAAAAAAAACCGCAGTTAGCTCCAACTTGATATTACATCAGCAGTGGATCCACACGAAGTTTTGAGTTAAAAATCCGTCAATAGAAAATGCGACTTTTTTAATTTCATTCAAGTTGTAGAGATGTTCTTCAAGTTGGCGCCAACGATGTTTTTCTAATACACATTTAGAAAGTGCTCTTAAATGCGTTGACATCCGGGTTTGAAGCAAAACAGTTAACCGGAGGTTCCACTTTTTTTTGAAACAGACTATTGCATTTTTCTCGAAAATGTTTCAATAATTTTATCTAAACTTGGCGTACTAGTAAAAAGTACTAGTACTGGTAACAGGCTTACCAGTTTTATTTGAAACATTTTTAGTAAATTACAGTTTTGGGGATTCTAGGGAAGCTGTTGACTTTAGGTTTACTTCTGAACCGCCGTAATACATACATTTCTACGTATTACATATACTTTTCACTATCCATCAGTGGCGGCTACTGGTATTCGCGATTCCGCGACTGAACCCCCCAGCTATTTGAAAAAATAAAAAATTAAAATAAATAAAAAAGTAACAAATTTTCATATTTTTATTTTTTTTTTTATATTTCAATTTCAAAAAAATATTTTCATTTTTGTATTAGTTTCAAACATTAGTCACAGTAAAAATTGTGTATATTGCCTGATTTATACAATTGTTTAATATCATATCAAATAAATCCATGAATGATGTGAAAAAAAATGTGAAATTTGTTATAAAATCAGAGAATCGGTCATAAAAGAGTAGGAACTATATCAGTGTAGGAGCTCACTTTAATGTGTTTGTTTAATGAATTGTGCACTGTACTGAATTATATGTATAATACATATACATACCAGGAGATCTATAAAATGTAGGAAGTTAGAGGCTTACAGTTCGGCGTCGTGCTGGACAATTTAATATATATATGTATATATAAAAACATTTCTTTGTGGTAGTATAGAAATGTGTATATTTCTTATATTCTTATTAACTTTTTTAAAATAAGAGTGGGGGTTTCGAGTGCGTTGAACGTTGAACGATCTTACCCGAAGTTATTTGCATATAGCACTGTAACGGCGTTACTCATATTCGTTATTTTTTCTGATGTGATGTGCCTATGCCAAGTGTGGATTTTTATATATTATATTTATAAAAATTTGATGTTGGTATTGATACTTTTTTTTTTTTTTGAAGGGGGCCAATGCACTGCGACCTTTTCCGGTCTATTGTGCTGTGCCCCCTGGGTGCCGCAGGCTTGCCCACAGCACCCGAGCAGATGTCCCGGCTGAACCTCCGTTCTACAAAACCCTGAGGAGGATCCCCAGTACCCTGACAGGCTCTAGAGAGGGTATATCCCCCTCCTCCACCTGGTAGCTACCCAGGTTCTTGAACCTTCTCTGAGTGGCAGCCTCGCAGTCTGTTAGGAGATGTAATGGAGTTTCCTCCAGCTCCCCACAGAATCTGCATGAGCTATCACTTTCCAAACCTAGCTTCACCAGGTGTCCTCTAAGTCGGCAATGCCCCGTGAGGAAACCCGTAAGAACGCGGAGCTTGTTCTTGCTCAATCCGATGCAGGCCTCCGATCTCCGTTGGTTATAATTTCCCAAGCAGATCTTGGCCTGCCGCAAACCGGGGAGGGAGTACCAGAGTTGAGATCTCTTCGTCTCCTCCTCCTTCCTAAGTTCCTCTAACAGAAACTGGTCGCTGATCCCACAAAAAGGTTCCGGCCCTAGAAGCGGGGTCGTAGCGCCTATCTTGGCCAGGGCGTCGGCCATCTCATTCCCTTCAATCCCAACATGCCCCGATGGTATTGATACTTAAAACATCACTAAGATATATGACCCAAGCAAAGAATCGATGCTAACTCATTGACATTTCCTTTGAACCGAAACACTTTATTTAGATAATAAAAATTTCCGTTAATTTAACCACTTAATTTGCGAACTCAAACCGTACAACTCTTTTTTTCACAGTTCTTCTCTGGGTGCCCAGTGACCGATTTATTGTTAATTTAACATATTCAATTGCAGGGGAAGGATGCAAGTTTTTACCTGGCTCCTGGCTTACTTCGTGATATTTATCTAGCCAAGCTGCTAATAATGATAGGTAATGTAAGTAATTTAAAAACAAAATGTTGAACCCCCACATATCCAAGTCAGAAGCCGCCACTGCTATCCATACTATCCAAAATTTGTAATTGGGACTGTGGAAATTGTAGTGAGAAAAATCGTGAATGTGTATCCTTAATTTTCTTTTTTATTTATTTCAAAGGCTGGTCATTTTATCTAAAGTAGTGCTAACATATTGTAATCACACTTTGTTTCCATATTTTAATGTTTTTTTTTTTCAAATTTAGTGAACATTCTGATATATTAGAGCCGAGAGAAAGAAAAACTATTTGCCTACCTGGTCGTGCTGGACTTTCAGAGCTGGAGGTTGCCGATCTTTTCTTGCATGAAGCTCGGACTCATCTAATTGTAGGATTTCTGAACTGATACATAGTTTGCTGTTTTTCAATAAGTTACTTCGATGTAGTTTTATCAGCTTAAAAGTCTTTTCTTTACAGAGAGCTTTAGGTGCTCAAAATGTTCATTGGAATGATGAAGGTAACGAATCAATTTACAATCAGTCTACTTTGCCACCTACAGAATGGAACTCCAGACGGAATCGTAGCACAGATCAGCAAACTCTTGTAACAACGATTGATAATAAAAGAAATTCACACGTAATTTGTAATAATCATACGGACAAGAATACAAGTAAGATAGAACACTCTAAGCTGTTGTCAGTAAATGTATCTAAAAACCATAATTGTATCATAAAATATCAAGAAAAACTAAATGACCTTCAAGAAAGTTCAGTAAAAGAAGTAATAACAGAGAAAGTAATGCAGAAACAAGAAGTTAATATTAATATCGATGCGAATGAAGTACTGGTGCCAGAAACTCAGGAGTTCGGTACTTCAGCTTTTGAAGATTCAGCAACTAGCGATAGTTCTAAAATAGCCGATGTTGACTTCGTATCAAAACCTAAATCAATATCAAATTGTAAGGAGACCTTTTCATTAAAGTTTAGTGAGTCTTGTTTAGTGCCATTGGAAATAGAGGGAAAGAGTGGCAAGAAATTTAGTATGGACTGCAGTATTGGCGCTTTCGAAAATATCTCAAAGAGATTTGGAAATAGTAGCACCCCTATTGGATCTCCTGATTTGAAGGAAGATAGTGTGTTGGAGCATAAGTGTACATTAAATCATGAAGATAATCCGAGATCTTCTTTGAGTAAAAATCAAAGTTATGATTTATTTGACTCTCCAATGGAAACAAATGTAAAAAATAATGAAACTACAACTAAACAACAATTTCTAGAGGATATAGATCCAAATCTAGGAGGTGACAGTCTTTTACAAGTATCTTTTGGACAAGAAATTAAAGAATTCAGTAGTGTAAACTATAAAGCTGTGAAAAGGAAAATAACTAGTCCTTTAGAAGACAATAATGTAAATCTTTGTAAAAAAATTCGTCTTAGTATGGACAGTGCAAAAATAAGTGTTGAAAATGAAAGGAAGAAAACCAAAACATGTAGCATTTCAGATCTTTTTGACAGCTTTGAAATAAACACGCAAGTAGAAGAGGTAATCAATAAAAAAGAACACTCACTGTTTGCCCAGCCAGCAATGAATACAAAGGGTATTGATACCAAAATAAAACCTAAGTATTCTGTCATCGAATCGTTTCTGGTTGGCGCTTTTGACGATACATTTGAAGCGCCAATTAAAAAAGATATTAAAATTCAATTTACAGAACCTGAAATTCATAATGAACCACCAGAACCCAAGGATCAAGTGAAAATTATTTCTGAATTTGAATCCGAAGATACTTTTAATAAAGATTCCAGGTAATTTGTCAAAATAGTTTGAATGATAAAATTAATAATTTTTTTTTCTAGTAATGAATCTTTTTATATTAGTAAGCTTTGTTTAGAGAGGGTGGCTATAAAGCCAAATTCACTTTGACCGGAAAGATATGTTGTGCTCCCTAGGGTGTTAATGCTTGTACGAGGGTCATTCAGTAAATAACGAGACAAATCGCTGTAGCTCAGAAACGGTTTGTTTAATCAATACATTAAACAAATGAATTTCTTAATTCAGTTCTAGTGCGTCAAGTTGGCATCCTTGTACTTAGTTCCTAATCAGCTGTTCGAGAGCATTTGGTAAGCATAACCTATTTAGTTAACAATAGCGAGTCCGTTCAAGCATTGCACCTCGGATGAACAACGCTCAGTGATTAGATTTTTAGTTGCAGAGGGTATCAAAGTTAGTGAAATCCAGGAAAGAGTATTGAAAGTATACAGGAATAATTGCTTGAAACGTTCGAACGTTTACAAATGGGTAGAACAGTTTAAAAGTGGCCTTATAAGTGTCTGTGACGAGGAACGAAGTGGACGACCAGTTCAAGTTGCAACTTCCTCCCTCGAATCTCGCATTAACGCGTTAATTCAGGGCAACAGGCATATTACTGTTGATCTGATAACTGAAGAAGTGCACGCGAGTGTTGGAATATTTTTCATTTTTAGTATGCAGATTAAGCTGCAGTACAAGAAAACTTGTGCGAGATGGGTTCCAAAACAACTTACGGACGCCCACAAAGAAACCAGGTTTCAAATCAGTCAACAGTTGAAAGAACGATGTTTAATAGGAAAAGAATTTTTCAGTAGAATTGTAACTTGTGATGAAACATTAACATACCATTTTGAGCCGGAGTCTAAGC
Organism: Triatoma infestans; assembly: GCA_011037195.1. Lineage (NCBI taxonomy): Eukaryota > Metazoa > Arthropoda > Insecta > Hemiptera > Reduviidae > Triatoma > Triatoma infestans. The sequence continues at coordinate 229,390 of JAAEAF010000317.1, forward strand.
GCCAAAACCTTGAGTGGAAGCATACGAGTTCTCCCACTCGAAAAAAATTCAAGACCCAGCCGTCTGCAGTCTGCAGGTAAAGTTGTGCTTACAGTATTCTGGGTTTCGCAGGGGCCTATTTATTGTGACTATCTAGAAGATCAACGAACCTTCAATAAATAGCCAGTATTGCAGTGATATGCTCACAAACAAAGTAAGGCCTGCCATTCGAACGAAACGTCGTGGACTCTTGACTAAAGGCGTGATTTTGCTTCATGACAACGCGCGCCAACACACGGCACAGCTAACTGTAGAAACACTTCAAAAATTGGGGTGGGAGATCCTTCAGCTTCGACCTTGCCCCATCGGACTTCCATTTGTTGGGACCCCTTAAAGAGGCTCTACGTGGAAAACATTTTCAATCCAATGAAGAAGTTAAAAATCAGGTGCAAAAGTGGCTTCGAGACCAACCCAAAGAATTTTTTGCCAGAGGTATACACAAATTAGAAGAACGATGGGACAAGTGTATAAATGTTGCTGGGGACTATATTGAAAAGTAGCCAAAGTTTTGTGTTGATTAAATAAATCGTTTTGTCTCGTTACTTATTTGTCTACAGCGATTTGTCTCGTTACTTATTGAATGACTCTCGTACATATTACGCCTGAATGAGTGTGGTGTGTATGGTGGATCCCCAGATCTAAGTAGTTGCACGTAACTACCTCTTGCAAGCCAGATATGTACTGTGAATGCTGGGTAAGTGTTGTCCTTGTAATTAGATTTGATATCTCTCAGCGGCGCCAAGATCATCCAAGAAATGCCTAGTTCATTTCTCCCCCAAGGTACAACTAGTCCGAAGTATGCTAAGATTCTTGAACAGAGTAGCTTGTCTCCTTCTTTCTACAAAGAATTGAATTATGCCCAAAACTTTTGTTTTTCTTTATTATTACATGGACCGTTTTGCAGTTCGTCATCTTTACAGTTTCAAAATTAGTAAATACAAACTGTTATAAGAAGCTTTCAGTCTCAGTACAGATCACACATTGACGCTTATAAATACATATTGTAAGTCAATTAGTATAAGAAGATATTCAGACTATTAGACATAGAATAATATAGATAGAGTGACTAAAAGACAAAATTCTCTGCGGCTTAGGAGGCTATTCTGGCTCTTATAGATCTCAGTTTCAACACAGAATGTAGTCCGTTTGATTTAGTGAATGAGGAGTGTGAGTGTGTGTGTGGGGAGAGGGACTTTGGGCGAGTTTGATTATGGGTATCTAATATTAAATGGTTGCACTATCAGCTACTTCTGTAATCCTTAAGTGAATTATATGAGTGTGTATTATATATTATTAGGCTGGGATAACTCTCAGGGGCGCCAAATTCCCTGATGAAGGGCTAGACTATTTCCGCTTACGGGAGAAGTCTAATGCAGCTTTGAATAAACGAATTCTGCTGATCATTCTTATGAAATGGTTCGAAGAATGAATTAGAAATTTCATGCTATGTTATATATGATTATATACTCAACTACTAGAATATTAGCTATTATGATTCATTCATTAAATATAATTTGCAGCTTTAGTAATGTGGAAGAGAAACTAGAAACATGTAAAATATGGTGTACACCGACAAAAAAAATTAATAAAACAACCGCTTCAAAAATATTCTCTCCTCAAAAATCTGCAGTAAGATCTCCGAGAAGTAAAAGCAAACAAAAAGAAGCATCTCCCTCTAAATATCCTTCCATAGGAGTCAGCATTGTTAAACAAATTAAATCACCACATAAGGCGAAAGGAAAAAATGAAATCGTTGAACAAAATCTAGATGGACCCTGCATAAAAAATAATCAAATCACTATTGAGGATTTATATGTCAAAAAACAAGATTTAGTTGTAAACAAAGAAAACTTAAAAGAAACTTTGAATGTAGAAAACGGAAACAATAGTATTGTAAACGTTTGCACTGAAGATTTCTTGATTACGGATTTTCTGTCAAGTTTATTGAACAGAAAAGAGGGAGCTGTTTCTGTACAATTTGTGGATGTAACAGAGGAGGGCGCTCAAATTATTGGCTCCAAGCTCTTGTCCAAAGATAGTTCACCAAAAACCTCAAAATTTCAGTATAAGACTAAAGCTGTGACAGCAATTGCCTTCACTTGGGGTCATAAAATTTACATATTCGATCTTAGAAGTTCTGGTAAGCAATACAATCGTGGTATATATAATAATTTTTATTTTTTTGTTACTAGCAACAAATATTTTTACTTTTTAGAGTGTCGATGCTTTAATACAATTAAAGCTGTGTTGCAAATGAAACATATTAAATTATGGGCGTATGAAACAAAGTATCAGTTGAAATTACTATCACTATGTTGTAATCTAACAATTGGATGTGAAATATTTGATATTTCTGTAGCAAAATGGCTTTTGGTGCCCGAGGAGAAGACATATAGTCTCAGAGAGATGGTTAGTGAAATATTTTATCTTTATTAATTAGCATTTTTTTTTTTTAAGTTTATATTCAATGAGCGCCTCATTTGAGAGTGATTTCATTGAAAATTGGTAGGTCAAGAAATGAAATATAAAGTGTGGAATACATCTCATCACTATTGAAACACCTTTAAAAGTAGTAGTATAATATATAACACATTATTATAAAAATATTCAACTTTATTATTTTGAAGTCATTCTGATGATTATGGTAATTTGGAAAATAAATCGGACATGTGAGAAAATGTATTGGAAAAGATCACAGCGGTCAATTAACATACATATGTATATAAAAACACTTTGTGGTGAAATAGTTGTACACAGCTATCTGTTACTTTAATTACTAAAGTTCTAATTGACAAATTTTCTTAAAAGTCGTTTTTTAACTCTAACCAGATAGTGGAGCAATATTACTACGCTTGGCATCCCAGAAGGATGCTCTTAATTTTTGAGAATTCTGATTGGTTAATCCAGGAAGCATAACCCAGAATCTCATAAAATCAATTATTTTTTGTTTTTTTTTATATAAAGTATAACACAAATACCAAATTTTAGAAAGATCTAGAGCCGTTTTAGAGAAAAGTTCTCTAATCGAAAAAAAAGCAACTATTCTGAAATATCCTATTAACCTATTTTCTTCAAACATGATAATTTTTTAAACATATTTGATTATTCTCCGTATTATATACTTGATATAACAATACTATATTTTAAAATAGATATTAGAGAGATAGATAGACGCTCTCCCCACAGATAACCTTCCAAAATCAATTTTTTCTTTAATAACAGTGATAGGCCTAATTTGTTATAGTTAGCATTTATAGCTTAAAGAAAAATCATGGTAGCCGTAACCACTATTGTTCACTCTCAGAAAAGATAATTTTCAGCTTATGTAATAAATGGGTATGTTCAATCCTAATAAAATATACAGACATTCAAAAACTCAAAATTTGTCTTTTAAAACATTTGCAAAGATCAACATTTAATTGATGTAAATGTATAAATAGCTAGATATTTTTAGCTGAATGAAACAAGACTCAAGAGACAAAAAATAAAAATCTGGTGTGAAACACTCACTCAATTTTCTCTTATTGTTGTTAATACAAATATATATAAAATGATAAATTTTGATTAATGCAAATTTTGCACATTGAATTATTACAATTAGATGTACAAAAAACACATCTTACAAGTACAAAAATAATTTTATTTATAACTTTTCAAATAAAAGTAACGTATATAATGTGCAGTTAGCATTCTGTGTTATTGTCACTTTCGAGAAAATTCCAAAAACTCGAAAACCTATTCTATAAATCACTTCCAGTTAACCAATTTTCTTCGAAATTGGATTTCTGCTAATGCTTCTAGTGTATGTTGATATAATATAGGTCGTTGAACCATATTGTACTGAAGTGGTACTTACAGGAAAACTTATGCTGCCACAACACCATAAAATAAATTTTCCTGGGAAAATGTTTCAAATAAAAATGATAGGTATTCATGTGTACAAGTTTAAAGAAAAACGCGGAAATGAAAAAAAAAATCAGTAAAGTTGCATCTTCCGGTTGATGAATTTTGACCAAAACCTTATTTTCACATTCGATGGGTGGTGCTACCTAAATGGGATAATACCAAGTCTGAGTTTCCTACAAATTTTAGTTTTTAAGATATTCGTTCACACAACAGCATTCGCAAAAAAAATTGTCAACATTTGGTTATTTGCGCCCAGAGCTTTTTAATGCACTGCCGGCCTCCGGACAGGGTTCTCTCATTACACACAACACTGTCCATCACAGCTTTAGAGGCACCACGGAAGAAAAATTCTAAGGGTAGCCATGGCTGGATTCGGACCCGGGATCTCCGAGTTGCTAGTCCAGTATGCTGACCTCTTAGCTAATCCCTTCCCTCATTAACATTTGCAAAATATTAAAGTGTGCGGCCTGCAAGATCTGAAGTTGAATAAAAATATATCTTAGAGATCTGAAGCTGATCTTAGACACTTAAATGAGTTTTACATCTGCGGGAAAAGGCTAAAAATTAGGCCAGATGAAACCAAATACTAAGAAAGATTTCTACAATAAGAATTTCTTTTCTATAAGTTTAAGCATTTTCGTATTTTTTGAAATCCTTGATATGAGAAAATATGGTGAAAGATTCAAAGTCAGAAAAATTCTTATAAAAATATACTTAAAATTTGTAAAAGACCTTGTACTTAATAGCAGTTTTTTTTAATATCACTTTTTTATTTCAATCACAAAATTTTACATATTTGTCAAAAGATACAAGTAATAGACGGCATGGAAAAAATTCCGGAGGTCGATTTACAGAACTGAAATAATATACACAAGAAAAAAAAACATGAAATCAATAATTCGAAAGATAAACAAAATTAATGTACAGTAAACTGAATTTTGATTAAATCAGATACGATGGTGCATTCCGCCATAAAATAAACAATGACCTCCCTAACGCGGGCATTACATAAGGAGCACATTTCATTTACCCTTATGACAATTAGTGCACCAACTTTTTTTTAATAATTGTATATATGTATTTCTACAAATATTATATCACTGCCTGATATGTTGTGAAAACCCAATCCAAACGAAGTATTTTTTTTATTTTATAATTGAAGACATTTGCTTAATTAGAACACAACTGAGATAAGTTGTTTATAAGGGAGGATTTATTAAGTACATTCAAATTACAAGTTACAAAAATTATAGTTTTTATTTACAATGTGAATTATATTTACATGTATAACTTATTAAGTAGATCCTGATTTTTCAAATGAAGCTAATAACATTTCTTGTTTTGCCTTCGCTCTTTCGGCTTTTAATTTCTTCTTTTGATCTCGTTCTTTCTGTAGTAGCATTTCTTTAAACTTTTCATCTTTTGGATCAACTTTGAAGCCAAAATGTCGTCGGACCTCTTCAATAAGTGCATCTTTCTTTGCTTTAGCAGCCGCAGCTACTTGCATCTTTTTAGCTGCTCGAGCGGCAATTTCTTGTTTCCATTGTTCTAACTTTTTTATATTGCTAGTCAGTTTAGCTTGCCTTTCTTGTATAAGCCTCTCTTCATTTTCTCGACGTTGACGAGCCCTTTCCCACATTTCCATTATTGTATAAGGAAAAGATACTTTTTCGTATTCCGTTCTTTCGTTAATCTCTTCAGCGCTAGGCCATAGTGCTCCTGGATTTACACCACTTTCATAACCATACCGGCCGAACATTCTTCTTTTATATCTCAGTGAATAATGTATGTCGCATTTAGGTTCATCATAAGGAACTTTACCATGTAAAATATTGTAATGTTGTGGACGTAACATTGATTTATTCCTTTTTCTTTCTATTTCGGCTTCCTTTTCTTCCAAGTATGCTTCGAGATTGTCATCTCCAGAAACACTGTACAATTCTTCCGATAGGACCTTCTCCTCGGAAACTTTTGATAATACTCTTATATTATTATTGGCATTTAAAATTCTTGTACGTAAACCACTGCTACGTCTAATAAGTTTACAGTAATTCAGAGTAAAGTTCATTGTTTCCACTTGAAATAACCTTCGAGAAGGTTATAAGTTCTAATTCTGCAGGTTCTAATTGAAGATTATTCGTTTGACATTGGTTTCATAATATTAACGTATACTGCATTTTTATAGTAAAAAAGTCTGTATTAGTTTTTATAAAAGTTGTTATTATTCATCATATAATTATTTTTTTAAGCAAAGTTATTATTACAAATAGATAGAAGTATGATTTTTGAAATTCATTCTTGCGGATTTTTATCATTAATACGGATACTAAGTAATTGTATTAATGCTAAATTCTCTTAAAAAGTTATTATGGGTTATTTTACTTCGATAATATGTAACATATATCGTAATACATATGGTAGCGAAAATGAAGTAGTAACATCTTATGTAAGTATAACCTTCCTGGAAATAGGTAGGTTCAGTTTTTAAGATGCTCACGTGTAAACGGGTGTTTCCATCCTAAATTATTTCTAAGTTTACATCTAATAAATATTTCACTTTGTTTCATAAAGTTTGGTGATAGATTTATAATGAAACGGCGGCATCCCAAATCTTCTAGAAGTGACGAACTTCATTCTGAATTAGGGCAAGATGATGAAGAGCCGAACCTTCTCTGTTCCATAAATGAATCAAATAGCAACAGTGAAGATGAAGAAGAGGAGGCTGAAGGTGAAGAAGAGATTAGCGAAGTGGAAGACGATGAAGAGGAGAGCAGTGAAGATGAAGAAGATATCGTAGAAGATAGCAGTGAATCTGAAAAAGTAGAAGATGACGAGCACAATTCTCACAGTTGCGATGAAGATGAAAGAGAAGGAGCTGATGATGAAAATAAGTCTGTTAGTACTAGTAAAGAATCCAAGGAGTTGCCAATAGGTGAATCCAAACAGTTAAATAGTGCCACTGAGGCAGATGAATATGATGCAGGCGATACCTCTGATGAAGAAGACATTCGTAATACTATAGGAAATATTCCATTAAATTGGTACGATGATCACGAACATGTAGGATATGATTGGGAAGGAAAGAAAATTATAAAGTGTAACCAAGGTGATCAGTTAGACTACTTCTTAAAGCAAATGGAAGATCCAAACTTCTGGCGAACCGTTAAAGATACACAAACAGGACAGGATATTGTACTTACTGATAAAGACATAGAACTTATTAAAAGAATAGGAGCACATAAAATTCCAGACAAAGAATACGATGAATACGCTCCTTGGATAGAGTGGTTTACTTCTGAGGTTATGGAAATGCCATTAAGAAAATTTCCAGAACATAAACGTTCTTTTGTACCAAGCAGAGATGAAATGAAACGAGTTTCTAAGTATGTTTATGCTTTAAAAATGGGATGGATGAAATCTCGACGCGCTATGAAAGCCAAGAGAAAAGCGGAAAGAGAGAAAGGTCCTCAGTTTTATATGTTGTGGAAGAGTGACGATGTAGCAGAAGAGATGCGCAGGATTCAAAATCATATACCAGCACCGAAACGTCCACTGCCAGGACACGGTGAATCTTATAATCCTCCAGAGGAATATTTGTTCAATGATAGGGAATTGAAGAAATGGGAGAAAGAAAGAAAATCTTTAGGTAATAAAAAACTTCATTTTGTGCCACAGAAATATAACTCCCTGAGAGAAGTACCAGCCTATAAGAGATTAATAAGAGAAAGGTTCCTTAGATGTCTTGATTTATACATGTGTCCTAGAGCGGTAAAAATGAGATTAACCATTGAACCTGAAGATCTGCTACCGCAGTTACCTGATCCTAAAAATCTTCAACCATTCCCAACTACAATGTCAATGGTTTACACAGGGCACAAAGACATGGTGCGGTCTATTGCCGTGGACGTTACTGGCCAGTATCTAGCATCAGTTTCAGATGATGAAACTCTGAAAATCTGGGAAGTCAATACTGGAAGATGTCTTAATACTGTACCATTAGGTGGCATTGGAAGATGTGTAGTGTGGTGCCCAAGTACCAGAATTACATTGGTTGCTGTGGCGGCCGACAAAAAAGTTCTCCTTATTAATCCGAAAGTTGGAGATACTTGGGCTCAGAGTAAGACAGACAGACTGTTGGGATTAGTGCCACCAGAAGAAGTAACAAAAATCACCTCGGAGAGGGTCAGAACTGCGGTGAATTGGGAACATGTATTTTCTGGTGAACTGTATGATGTAGGAGTAAGAATAATAATCACTCATTTTAAAGAAGTGAAACAGGTGGCGTTCCACGGCGGGGCGAATTATTTCGTGTCAGTTTTACCAGAGGGGCAGAACAGGGCTGTGATTGTACACCAGTTAACTCGCAGGACTTCACAATTACCATTTTCTAAGCCAAGAGGACTTGTTCAAGCAGCATTATTTCATCCTACAAAACCCAGACTTATAGTGGCCACACAGAAGCATATACGTATCTATGATTTGGTTAAACAGGAAATGGTACAGAAATTGATGTCAAACTCTAAGTGGATTTCCAGCATTGCTATCCATCCTGGTGGAGACAACATGCTCGTCGGAACATATGACAAGAAGTTGTTATGGTTTGATTTAGATCTATCATGTAAACCATATAAATCGCTTGCATTGCACAGTCAAGCAATTAGAGGTGTCGCCTATCATAAAAGGTATCCGCTGTTTGCCTCAACTTCCGATGATGAAAGTGTAATTGTTTCACATGGTATGGTGTATAGTGATCTGTTACAGAATCCATTGATTGTCCCCTTGAAAAGGTTTTCCAATCATGAAAAATTTAATGATTTTTCCGTATTTGATGTCGTTTTTCATCCATATCAACCGTGGGTTTTTACCAGTGGTGCAGATGCAACAATTAGATTGTATTCGTAATCAGTGACTTTACTGTGTTAATTAATGTGCTGGCATTATAAGATTCTGATGTGATTCTTTTAAAGAAATGTTAGATTCTGTACAAGGTTCAGTATATTTATGATAAAGATGTAAATATTTTTGTTTGCAAGTATTTTGAGTCTTGTATATTGCAATTTTGTTAATATAATAATTTTTTTAAGTAATCGGAACTTCATTTTTTCGGTTTCATGTTAGAAGATTATAAAATCATTATTATAAATTACAGTCTCATTTTTTTGTTTTAAATATTTTTAATATTTATGTAATATACATTTTTCTGAAAAAATATTTGTTTTTCTTTCACATCTCAAACCCTTCATTTGAACAACTGAGAATAGTAGTGCAATTTCATTGTTTTTTCTGTTATATCCTGCTTTATATGTGATCAGTTAATCGGTATCAATTGCCCAGCCACCTTCAGGATATCTCACAGTTTATCAGTATATCTTGAATGTTAGTTTTGTAATTGTACAGTTTTGTATGATGGTTGAGTCTGCAAAAATCAGAGATTTTTCCTGAAAGCCGGCTTCATTTTGTTGTTTCTATGCTCGTCTATTCATTAAGATATCTTGATAAATTCCCGTTTGTATGCCAGGTCTTTGCAAGTGTGAATACAGATTATAGGATATCACACTGTTTTTATGAAATTGTTTTGACAAAGGCCCGAAACCAATCGCTAACCACAAAGTTGGGCGGCTGTCAAGGAAAAATAAACTAATACTTATACAATTTGTTTACAGAATCAAATTAAAAATAATTTATACGATTTTATCTTTTATGCATCGTAGCCTGCTTTTCCCCCCCCCCCCTAACCGTCAGAGTAAGGCCATCAATTCTCTACCCGAATTGATAGCCTTACTCGATGAAGAGAATCCGAAACCAAAAAAATGATACGACGGATAAAGTCGTATGAGAATATGCAGTTATTAAAATTGTTTCTAATATTTGTTTTAACTGACTAAATCACATTTATGCAAATGTAGGGGAATGAATTTAAAATTGCACCAAAATTTCAAGGCAGTCAACTATCTAAAGACGTACTGATGGTTTGGCAACTACAGAATGTCTTACTACATAAACTGAAACAATACAATCTTCTTCAAGTATTCTTTGGTAAATTTAATATTATGGTCTTAATTTAGTTGTTCTTTATTAAGTATAAATTATTAGAACAGATGATTTTGTCAGTAATGTGGAGATTTCCTTAAGAAGTGCATATAATAGATAGTTTACTACAAAAAAGTTAGTTAATTAAAATTCCTATTTCATGCATTATTTATTTTTATTTAACCATGTAGTAGTTACATTAAATTTTTACTTTTTCCTTAATCTCAGATTTGGAAATGCCTGCACAATTCATTCTAATGAATATGGAATTATCTGGACTGGGATTCAATCGTAATGCAGCTATGAAATTGTGGTCGGTGGCAGAAGACACCATGAGAATATTAGAAAACATGGCCTACGAGATTGCTAATAGAAAATTCAGTCTGGCTTCCAGAAATGATTTAAAGAAAGTAATTATAATACTTTTCAAATTTCCACTTCATTTCTACAAACTCTATTGAAGAAGAAAGTGTCCTCCTCTGTTCCCGCAACAGGGACTGTATCATGCAAACATACACTAGATTGTGGAGTAAACATTGCTTATCGACTGATTTCTCTAAAAATATTATACTTTATATTTTTTTTTCTTCTTCTTCTTTCTTTCTTTATATCAAAACAGTAATATTAATTTTGCAATTGTAAGTTGAAGTAATGAATTTCCTTACAAATATTTTAAAACTATTAATATTTTCTGTGATTTCTAATTATAGATAAAAGAACAACTCAGAATTAACTCTGATATAAAAAATGAACATCCTTTAATGGTGACAATCAGAAACTGGAGGAAACTTAGTTCGCTTAAAAACAGAGTAAGTATTTTACAAAAAAAAAAAAAAAAAATTATTGGAAGGAGAAACAAAAAGAAGTTAATGTTGATATTCTGAATATGTTAATAGACATTGAGTCAACTGTTGATGGCAGATGTGCCCGAAGATAGGATTCACGCAGAATGTTGTACAAGAACCAACACTGGAAGGGTTAACATTCATGATCCTAGCTTGCAAAATGTACCCAGAGATTTTACAGTGAATGAGATGTTGTTTTCTGCAAGAACAACATTTTCACCGGCTGAAGGTTGGTTTACACTTTTATTACTGATATTTCCCACTAGGAGAAAGTGGGCTACCAGAAAGTAAAACCAACTTCAAATGTTCGTTTCACTAATGTCATAAATAATCTTTTTAGGAAATATACTACTATCGGCAGATTATTGCCAGCTGGAGCTGAGAATATTGGCGCATTATTCTGGAGATAGTTTATTGATAAATATGATAAAAAGTGATGTTGATGTGTTTGTCAGTATTGCCTCTGGTTGGTATAATGTACATCATGACCAGGTAATGTGTTTGTATTGCTACCTCTGAAGAAAGTTAAGAAATCTAGTTCTAAAACTCATGATTTTCTCTTACAATCTTTCGCAGAATTCAGTAAGGAAATTTTAATCAAAATTCGGAAAAACTCGGAATTTTTGTACTACTTTTAAAAGTCCCTATCTCACTTTTCTCTTTCTTAAATTTTAGAGAAAGAATCCAGAGATTCCTATCACATGGAATTCTCTTTTAAACTCCAGTTTTCCCTAAGGAAGCTAATAATAACGTGCCTATGGCAAATCCGTTTGAGGCACAACAATCTCTCTGACCATCTGTATTTGAACCACTAAGCTTATCCATTGGGATCCATGCTACTGGCAAAACATTTTACAAACATTAACCAATAATTCGCCGATGAAAGGTTCGGTAGCATTGAAGAGGTGTCTAATTTAGCCATCCCATCTATTTATTGTCGAGATGTCCGCGTAATCTGGTATCCAGACAGAACGGACATCATTGGAGTAAAATAGCTCAGCCATTGTTCTAGAAACATAATAAAATCCATTTGAGTAGAAAATGTTTGAATTTAGTGTCTTCAACACGGCTTGATTTTTCTAGTAGAAATAAAATCTACTAGAAAGTTGTACTCAAACCCGCTTGAATGAGCGGAAAATCTAAAAAAACAAAGTAAATTGTGGAGTATTTTTTTTTCTTAAACCACGAAAAACTGAACCAGAAAACCAATAATATAATTAAATAAAACAGTCTAGAAATTATTTTTCAGGTTAACGAAGAAATGCGTCACCAGACAAAACAGCTATGTTATGGCATTCTGTATGGAATGGGGGATCATGCTTTAGGAAAAGCACTGGGAGTAAGCACGGCAGAAGCGGCTGAAATGGCAGCTAAATTTCGTTTAAGATATCCTGGAGTGGGCAGATTCATTGAACAGTGTATAGAGGGATGTAAAAACGTTGGATATGTGTCCACATTGACTGGGAGAATCAGGCGGTTACCGCATATTAACAGCAGTAAAACAGCTGAGAGGTGTAAGTAATATTACTAGTCATCAACAGTTGCTGTAATCCTATCATTTTGAAATAATTATGTTGATCTGCTAAACTTCATCACCTTCATTTCTCGGCCATAGCTTTCAAAATATACCTAGAGAGTTTTTACAGTAGATTACAATGAATATAGTATTTCAAAAAATTTCTTCCAACTTGCAATTACTATTATTACCTATGTATATCTTGAGTTGCTATTAATATTAGATACACTGTACATACGTGCAACATATTTCTCGTTTAAATAATTACATATGCGTTACACACTCATATATGTAGTTGCATTTTTATTATGAGCGAGGTGAGATTAATTCCCGCTGCTCTACAACCATAGAAATATTGAAGTGGTTTTTAAGAGGGAGAACCATTCTATAATCAATGTTTTTTTTTAAAAAAAAAGGTATTAGACTTCTATAATTTGGAAATATATCAAATTTAACATGTTGATCGCTCAGCGAGAATTGAATGTGAATCCACGAGCAAAGTTCAAGCATCACCGCAGTTGACAAACTAACAGTGTGTGTGCTTATAACTATTGTATTTAACCTTACACGGTAACTGGAAATGATTTGAAAACAGTTTCTATTCTAATTATTAATTCCATGTTTTTTATACATTAGGACAAGTGAAACATAGGTTTAGGACATAGCGGAGAAAATTATTTGTTTAGAATGCTTTCTCAACCGTCGGCTCCGTTCGATTTAGTTCGTCAGTTATCTCGAGATTTTTTTTTATCCTGAAAATGTCGTTTAGACATTGTAAAAATATAACTGAAAATAAGAGTAGTGTTGAAGAAGTGATAAGTTTCCAAATAAAGAATATCAATAAAACTTCGTCAAGTTCATGTTCGGAACATCAAGGCGACTTATGTGAAATTGAAGACCTTGTAAAAAGTTGGTTTTGGAAATTCTATTTGGTTGGCTGCAGTACGGTCTTTGGGCAATTTTCCATTTCTCCATAGCATTATGCCTCGATATAGCTTTCAGTTATTATATCATGGTTGACCAAAATTTTGACGAGACCAATTGGTGACGAGATACCAATTGAATGAACAAGGTCGGCATGCTGAAGTTGTTAGTGGGAGCTTGCCAAAATGTTGTTCACTGAAGGGATGTACTTCGTGCGTTGATAATTTTTATACTGGACTAAAATTTTTGATTTTGAAACCCATATGGTTGGGACGGGCACAATAGATCACTAGATGGCCACAGTGCACAAACCCTCTCTCAGAAAAAAAAAAATCTGGTTAGAAACACTCTCACAACTTTCTCGTACTCCAGTTTTTAAAATTTTATAGTTAGTATCCAAATTTAATGAACGGAGTTCGTCGAAAACTGATAAATAGTTCAGTAAAAACGCACTTCCGGATTACTAATTTTCTTGAAACTCTGAAATTTGGCAATCTATTTATTTCTAATTATTTTGTTTGGATGGTAGAATTTTGGCAATCTATTTATTTCTAATTATTTATTTTGTATGATAGAATTGTGTAATCAACCATGATAGGGAGATCAGCTGGTTGCTTTAATTTAACCAACACGCTAAGTTGCTTATTGCCAATTTAAATTTAAATTTTCTTTGGTATTTTTGGCCTTTTTTTGCCAAATTTAATTCTAAAGTAGTACTTTGAGTGTCAATTTTTGATTTGACAGTTCGCGTAGTACGGTTAAAGTGTACAGATCGCTCTTTTCTATACCTTTCTTCTTACGGTGAGAAGTGCTTATCATAAGGTCTAACTATACTTAAAATAAAACACATTTTGTCTGAATAACACAATTATAGTGAGTGGGTATAGTTGGTGAATTGTGAACATCGTTATTAACGATAAAACAATTTAAAAAAAAATCTTAACCTAAGGTAAATTATTCTATTTCAAAGTTAAATGCAATTCACAAACATTCAGACTGTACTGTGTTGTAAATATCTATTGTATTATAGTATCATAACACTCTCGTTCTCTTGTACAAATTCTCTTCTCTTTCCCCTTGTACATACTTCGCGCATTCCCCCCCCCCTTTTTTAAACTTAATTTTTCTTATATTCAGACTCACTCACTTAAATCGCTAATAGTCCATTTCAATGGGCCTTAGCGACATAACCTGCCTCACCTCTTCTGACAATGAATCTACGACCTCGAGTAGCACTAGATTAACAAAAAGAAAACAAAGCACGCCAGGCAACTCGCCGCCCAAAAATAAGATGAAAAACACCCGCACGGTTATAAGACCGAGCAAAATGTCCACCAAAGGACTAACTGAAATAGCAGTCCACGCTGAAATCAACAACCGCAATAACTTCCATCTACTAGTACTCAACATTCTGTTGAAGAAACAATTGTGGCCCCTCCAGGAGTTCTTTCCTACAACACGTTCTCTCCCATAGCTGTCCATGATGAAATGGAAACTGCGCCTACATCCGATGAGACACTGCGAGCTAAGAGACCTCCGCCAATCTACATAAAAAATGTAAACAGATATGCTGAGTTTTGCAAAGCGCTCGCACAATTAGTCGGAGCTGACAGTTTCACTTTCAAAGCACGCATCATCGATTTAATTGTAAACGCTAAAGACATAGCTACAGAAGCATAATACGCTATCTTAAAGATAAGAATGCTGATTATCACACATATCAACTTGAAGAAGAAAAGGCTTATCGTGTGGTAATCAGGTACCTTCATCAGAGCACGCCACCCGAACGAATAAAGCCGAACTAGCTGAACTGGGACATTCATCACGTAATGTGACTCCCGTTATTCATCCTGCCACGAAACAATCGTTACCGCTTTTCTTCGTGGGTTTAGAGCCAAAAGCAAATAATAAAGACATCTTTAATATTGATGTGTTGTGCTACACAAAAATCAAAGTTGAGGAACCCTATAAACAACGTCTTATCGTCCAGTGCAAGCGTTGCCAGGAATACGGACACACCAAATCTTACTGTCAGCCTCCTCCTGCGTGAAATGGGCAGGAGATCACTTTACACAAGAACGCAATAAACTGCCTGACACTCTTCCCAAGTGCGCATTATGCGGCGGCCCGCATTCAGCCACTTTTAAAGGTTGCCCAATCCACAAGGAACTGCAACGGTCGAAGAGATCGCCACCAGTTTATACTCATCCTTCTGCACAATGCATAGCGCCTTCAGCTCCAGGATTCTCCGCAGCCAAACGAACGGGACTTCAGTCACTAACACAGCCGAAGAATTCAAGTCAAAATCCACTGCACAACGCTACCAGACCCACATATGCACAGATGGTCGCGGGGCCGGCTCCAGCTCAATCATCCACACTACCTTCCATGCTCGCTCCCTCAACTGACATCTCTTTTCTCCTCAATTCCTTCCTTACAGATTTCAAAGCCCTCGTAACCCCTCTAATTAATCTTCTAACCTCTGTGGTGAACACCTTGCTCCCTCGCTTAGCTCCCTAATTTCTCTCACTCAAAATTCCCTTAGTATCCTCCTATGGAACGCTAACGGAATAAACAGACATAGACAAGAACTAGACGAACTGCTTCACGATAAACGGATCGATATTTGCCTCATTACGGAGACCCACTTCACTGACAAATCACGGTTCTACATCAACGGCTACACATTGTACAGGACAGAACACCCAGATGGAACAGCTCACTGTGGCTCTGCTCGGTGGCACTTTATCCCAAACCCATCTTTCCTTCATATCTCCCTCACAATCCACCTATTGGCCTAATTCCTTAAACAAACTTCCTGATCTCTTAGATTTCTTCATATGTTCTCATATATCACCATTTCATACCGATTCACTCTTCCTGATCTTTCCTCCGATCGTAGCCAAGTGATTCTCTCCTTGGATATCCATCAATTACTCTTATTAATGGACCAATCAACTGTGACCTTTTCAAAACCCAAATTGAGATTCCCTAGACTTGAAAACATCTCTTAAAACACGCGAAGAACTAGACACGAATGTTATACATCTGACTCGCGTAATACAACAAAGTGCATGGCAAGCAACTGCACACACCTCGACTAATAAGACCAAACATTACCCCTACAATTTACCATTACAATTGAAGATACTTATTGCCCAAAAAAGGCGGGCAAGAGCACTCTGGCAGCGCAGCAGACATCCCTCTCACAAACATGCTCTCAACGTACTGACTAGACAACTAAAAAACGAACTACATAAATATTACAATAAACAATATGCCAATTACACTTCGACCCTTACTGCAGACGACAATTCTCTATGGGACGCTACAAAACATCTCCTCAAATATCAAACTACTTCCTCCCGCCTGCGTCACGACGATGGCTCCTGGGCAAAGTCTGACTCGGAGAAAGCTGAACTTTTTGCTACCTATCTCACCTCCATTTTTGTACCTCATTCTGATATACAAGCAGTGGCGGCTCCTGACTTGGATATGTGGGGGTTAACATTTTTTTTTTTAATACTTACCCAAAAGTAACATCATTATTAGTAGCTTGGCTAGATAGAAATCATGAAGTAAGCCAGCAGCCAGGTAAAAACTTGCATCCCACCCCTACAATTAAATATGTTAAATTAACAATAAATCTGTCACTGTGCACCCAGAGAAAAACTGCGAAAAAAAGAGGTGTACCATTTGAGTCCGAAAATTAAGTGGTTAACTTAACGGAAATTTTTATTATCTAAATAAAGTGTTTCGGTTCAAAAGAAATGTCAATGAGTACACATATATACAAAGCATTGATTCTTTGCTTGGTCAGTGATGTTTTAAGTACCAATACCAACATCAAATTTTTATAAATATAAAAATAATATATAAAAATCCACACATTGGCACAGGCACATCACATCACAAAAAATCTGGTGTGAAACACTCACACAACTTTCTCTTACTCCAGTTCTCAAAATTATAATTGACAAATTTTATAGTTTGTGTACCAAATTCAATGAAATTCGTAGAAAACTGAAAAAACTGTTCAGTAAAAGCGCACTTCCGATTTACTAATTTTCTTGAAACTCCGAATTTTGGCCATCTATTTATTTCTAATTACTTTTATTTGGATGATAGAATTGTATAATCAACTATGAGAGCACTTTAGAGAAAAATATAACCTCACCCCTCCCTTAAAATTGCCCTTAAATGAATTTTACCAGACAAATGTTTTAAATAAAAGCCATACATCTTTGTATGTTTAGTTTATATAAAGAAGTTTCAAAAAAAATCGTCGGAGCAATTTTTGAGAAAATCTCGAAAAAATGAAAAAAATCATTTAGTAAAGTGGTAAAGCAAACGCACTTCTCGGTTATTCGATTTTTCAAACTCGGAATTTCAACAACATATTATTTAGATGATAGAATTGTCTAATAAACTGAAATGGCACTTTATCTGAAAACCTAACCCCAACCCCTCGCCTATAACTGTCCTTAAATGAATTTTCCCAGAGAAATGTTTCAAATAAAAGTTGTAGCTCTTTGTATATGTAGTTGATATTCCAGGTTTGAAGAAAATCGTCGGAGCCGTTTTTGAGAAAATTGCAACAACAAAAACTAGTAAAGTGGTACTTCCGGTTGAAGAATTTTGACAGATAACGTTAGGGTCAGATCCCACGGTGATACCTAAACGGAATATCAAGTTTCAACTTTCAACGGTTTTTCGTTTTTGAGCTATGCTCTTCACACACATATACACACACGCGCGCGCACACACACGCACACAGAGAACATTTGCTAAAAACAACTTTTTTAACTCCGGGTAAGATCGGGTAAGTTCGTTCGTAAGATCGTAAGTAATGTTCATCGCGCTTGTAACCCCCACTCTTATTTTAAAAAGTATTAAGGAATGTACACTTTTCTGTACTAACACACAGAAATTTTTTATATATATATATTAAATTCTCCAGCGCGATACCGAACTGTGAACCCCCAAGTCCCTACACTTTATACATCTCCTGATATGTGCATGCATTATACCTACAATCGTACAAAAATGCACAATACATTAAACAACACATTAAAGTGAGCTCCTATATTGATATACGTTCCTATTCTTTTATGTCTAATTCTCCTCGGATTTGACAAACAAATTATTTTTTTCACATCATTCATTATTTATTTACTTGGATTTGATTGAAATTTGATATCAGGCAATATACAATTTTTACTGTGACTAATGTTTGAAACTAATATAAATAAAAATGAAAATATTTTTTGAAATTGAAATATGAAATAAAAAATAAGAGAAAGTAATAAACATATGATAATTTGTTATTGTTTATTTTATTCTTTATTTGTTTCAAATAACTGGGGGGAGGGGGGGTTCAGTCGCGCAATCGCGAATACCAGTAGCCACCACTGTATACAAGACATAAATCACACTGCTGACATTATTAAAACTCTGGACACTCCTCTTCCCCACTCTCTCTCTCTCTCTCTCTCTCCTAATCCTATTACTCCCTCTGAAGTTACTAATATTATCATCAACCTTCCCAAAAAGAAAAGTCCGGGCTACGACCTTATAACTTCCCGCATCATTCAACAACTGCCACTTAAGGCTATAGTATTCCTGACACCTATCTATAATGCAGTCCTCCGAACAACTCACTTCCCGGCCCCATGGAAATTCTCCATAATACGTATGATCCGCAAACCTAACAAGCCAGCTGACCATCCTGCCTCTTATCGTCCCTTAGTCTCCTTCCCATCCTAGGCAAAATATTAGAAAAAATACTCCTCCAACGTCTCCTATCTATCCCAGAACCTCTTCAATCCCCCACCACCAATTTGGGTTTCGGAGTGGTCATTCCACTATCCAGCAGGCGCATCGTGTTGTAGATGCTATCGCCAATTCCTTGAGCAGAAACAATATTGTGCTGACGTCTCTTTGGACATTTCCAAAGTATTTGACTGCATCTGGCACGAAGGTCTCTTACAGAACTCAAGAATATTCTACCAAGTACCTATTACCTTATCTTAAAATCCTACCTGTCCAACCGTTCCTATCAAGTCACCCAAGGATCTTCTACTTCCCAACTTATCCCATCCTAGCCGGTGTCCTCAAGGCAACATCTGGCACCTATCCTTTATACCTTATATACTGCTGATATCCCCGAGCATCCTAACACAACCATTTATACTTATGCCGACGACACCGCAATCCTTTCCTCTCATAATGATCCCGTAATCGCTCAACGTTCCCTTCAAGCCCATCTCCAATCACTCGAGTCCAGAATAAAAATCAACCCTAACAAATCCCATTATATTGTGTACACCTTAAACAAAAAAGTTCTTCCTCCAGTTTTCCTATTCAGCACTCCTATCCCTCCGGCAGACCACGTTCGTTATTTTGGTATGTTCCTAGACAAGCGACTAGCCTGGAACCCACACACCAGACTTAAACGGACTTCCCTCAACAACCGCTTCAGACTACTTGCTAGACTCCTTGACAAGCACTCCAAACTCACTCTACAGAATAAAAGACGATCTATACTTCACTACTCGCACCCATCTGGATGTACGGACTAGAACTCTACGGAACCACAAAACGTACTAATCTCCAGAACAGAATACAAACCCTGTTTAAAGAAAATCGTTGGAAGCCGTTTTAGAGAAAATACCAAAAACTGAAAAATACTTTCAATATAAACCCACTTCCGGTCATCCGATTTCTTCAAACTCGGAATTTCAACAACACATTTAATTCTAATTGATATTATTTAAATGACAGAATTTTATATTAAACTGAAATAGCACATTGGAGGAATACCTAACCCCACCCCTCCCCCAAAATGCCCATAAATGAATTTTCCCAGAGGAATGTTTTAAATAAAAATTGTAGACCATTGTATGTTAGTTGATATAACAGGTTTGAAGAAAATCGTCGGAGCCATTTTTGAGAAAATTGCAATTGAGAAAGTGAAAAAAACCATTCAGTAAAGTTCGTCAGGTTGAGGAATATTGACAGATGGACCTACTGGTCGGATCCCATGGTGATACCTAAACGGAATATAAAGTTTGAACTTCCTACGATTTTTTGTTTCACACACACACACACACACACACGCACACACATACAGACCATTTTCTAAAAACCACTTTTTTAAACTCAGGAGACCTCAAAACGTGCATTTCCGGTGTAAACTCGATATCGAAAATTTGACACGGTTGCAATACTTCTTCTTAGGGAGTAAAAGTACTCTTGGGAGTAAAGTAAAGTATAAATATCGTTGGGACATTACGTCATAATAAGAAATTTATGTCAAAACAGATATAAAGCTTACCGCTGAACAGAGTGGTATGTCATGAGGAAATAATAATGCATTGTTTTGTTGAAAAGTTCATGATATAAGAATATTATCAACAAACTATGAACCTATTAAGCATCCAAATTCGAATTCTTCCGCACGTCCTAAAGTAATGAAACCTTTAGCAGAAGTAGCTTACAACAGTGGAAGGAGTGGTATCGCAAATTGGCATTACACTTTGTTGTTAAAATTTCTGTTGAAAATGCAAATATTATTTACTAAACTGTGACATAAAAAATCAAATATCTAGATTTTATTTACGTTTAATTTCACTAAATACATATATTACAAATAAGACTATGGTAAATTAATTAAAAATACTGTAGATCTGATCGAAGAAAAGTGTCACCCATTATGGTTGTCAGGCTATGTAAACCTAGCCGTCACCCATATGCGGGGTGACGTGCGATCACGTGTTAATGAAAATGTTGGAGACATACATGTCGGTACAAATTAAATATCCAAGTTTGAACTTTTTCTACATTTCAGTTTTTCATACAATGAATCGCATAAAACTAGATATGTTTCATTAATGTTTATTAACAGATAAATCGTTAATTATTAGATTAAAGACGCGAATCTCATTTAGTTCATTTTCTTTAGCCAAAATGTTTTGTTTATCATAGTCAAGTATAATAATATAGTGTATAATGTTTATCATAGTGTATTAATCTTTAAATATTAATATACTATTCATTCTACAGACTTTAATAATAATAGCAGTTTTGGGGGGATTAATTAATGGTTTTGAGCGGAAGGTATACTGTCTGAAATTGAAATTACTTTATATTTCTCTGAACTATCTTCTTCCCCGAGCGTGTGTAATTCTATCTATAGTAACATAAATTCTTAGTGAAATGTGAAAAGGATTACAAAAAAAACCTTTTTATTATTATATTATAATATGTGATATTACGGCTAATTGTCAATACATATTGAAATCATTATAAAATTAAGTGGCTAATACTTGAAATAAATTTGCATTTTAATTTTTGAAGTGGCACTTAATTATGGTATTCTATTGTTGCATTTAGGTGATATCACAGCTGCTTTTTGGTGAATTCTTTGTCCCAGAGCGGTGAATTTAACTTTGTTCGAAATCTTGGCCGAAATGGATGTATATTCTCTTGCAGTATATTTCTTTGATGTGTGACTTTTGTTGTTTAGATTTCTCAGATTGTGAAAAGTTTAAATCTAAATTTAATTGTAAATATAGTTTAACTGCCACAGTTTTTTCAATTCAAGTTCATCACATTCAGTGAGCTTTCTCAGTATATCCCAGCCGACTTGATGACTACTTAATACGTATTTAGTTTTGTATATTTTGTAGGAATGCAATCCGAGTACCAAGCTTTGAGCTAGCCTAGCACATACGCATATCTTTACTAGTCTTTCTTCATTTTCTGTAAGTTTCCTACGTTTTGTATACCCATTGATGATTTCTCTTCCATAACATATATCTTTAGAGTGTATTAACATATAGCAAATACATATGGCCACCTCAAACAGATACGGTGAATAATGAGCATCACCAAAATCCAGCAATGCCCAGATTTGATCACCTTCAGTCAGTAAGTTATGCTCGTTGAAATCACCATGGATCATGCCTTTCTCCAGAGTTGGTATCACTGGAACAACTAGTTCTTCAAACTTGGATATATGTTGTTCCACTAAAGCTAATTGTTGGTTGTCATCTACAGCATAATAATATTTACGAACTTGTACCACATTTTCAAGTGCCCACAGTGAATTATAGTTGTTATAGGCTTCATGTTGAAAACTTTCTAAAGCAATATTTACATTGGCCATATAAGTGCCTACGTTCTTATAAAGTTCTACAGATGGTTTACTGTCATTCAGTAAGACGCCCGGTACAAATGTTAACAATTTTACAGCATAGAACATTTCAGGACAACTAGCCAACTGTTCCAGTGAGTACAGATTGCCTTCTCTATTTAAAACTGGTACAGGTACATTAAATCGATGTTTGTACAAATGTAACATCAAACAGTTTTGCGCTTCAATCAGTTTGAGATTTTTGGAATCATCAGAATTTATTATTTTCAACACATACCCATATGGCCAGATTTCCTTGATATTCACATTGTTAGAGGTTGTATCCGTTTCCAGTTTGAAATTTCTATCATCATATCCGTTCAGCTCTTCTATCTTCGTCACCGTAATTCCATATTTAGTCTCTACTAATTTTATTGCTTCATTTTTGGACAGATCAGCTCTTTTATTATCGTTGCTAGTAATTAGTGCACTCATTGTCCACGAAATTAAACTGTTACACTTGGTTACTCAATTAGGACTTTCGAGAGGACACTGATGGTTTGGCGAGTCGACACGGTTAAATTAAAAACGATGCTCCAAATCAGCGTTAAAGAGGAGAACAATAAAGAGACTAGTGGGGGAATATGTGCTCGACTATTAATTGAACTCCATCAGATTAGGTGGGATGTGTTTATAAGATAACATACAAATGTTGCATCTCAAATATTTATATATATATAAATTAATCTTTATCATTTTTATCTGTGTAAATAATTAATTATGTCTGTACACAGTTTAATTTTATGATGAAGCATTATCGTAATCAAATATAGTAATTACAAATAAAAAATAATTTGTTGCTTCAGAAAGTTCACATGATTACTCTCATGATTCGGCAAGTCTGTAGCAACTTATAGTACGTCAGAAAATCCATTCTTTAAACTTGTATACTAATGACTATTATGCATTATTTATTTAATAATTTTTAAACTTCAATATACATAATATATCAAAGAATTAAATATATTGTAAAAATAGCGAGTAAAATAAGAAGTAAAATATTGAAGAAAATTCTCCATTTAGAGCAATGAAAATTCCATTAATAGAAAGTCATCACCAAATTTTTTTTCCGGTTTTTGCAGTTTCCTCTAAAATGGTTTCTAAGAGTTTCTTTGAACTAGTTACTTTTATAACAATACTTTTTTAATTCACTTTTATTAGAAACATTTTCTTTTCCAAGCAAATTGATCTTTATAGGTAAAATTAGCGGTCATTTCAGATATTCGACATTTTTTTATTTTGTAATTAAAATTAAAAAATAAGTTTTAATTAAAACATCTAAAGTCATTGGCGCCCAGGAGCTTTCTCAGTGCACTGCCGGCCTCCGGACAGTGTTCTCTCGATACAGGCAACCCTGTCCATTACAGGACAGTGAGCTGTGGAGGGCTCCTAGGAAGACAAAATCTAAGGGAAGCACAGCTGGACTCGAACCCGGGACCTCCGCGTGGGAGTCGAGTATGAAAATCACTTAGCTATAACATTCGACATTTTTACTTCCTAATTGCTCATGGTACATTTCGGCCAAAATCGGTTGACCGGAAGTATCCAGATGTTTTCTCGAAAAAGCTTCAATTATTTTCTTTAGACTTAGCCTCTTTTAAAGTGCCATTTAATATACTGTGCTTCCATCAATTAGATGATGTTAAGGATTAATAAATATTTGTCGAAATTCAGAGTTGCTAAAGAAATTTGTCATTTATTGTTTGCGAATGTTACCGTGAGTATTTCACTGCAGATTTCTTATAATAAAAGAAAACAAAAACTGACATCTAAAAAAGAAATGATTGAAATAAAAGTTGAACCAAAATGAACTAAACAGATTCTGACACCATACAATATATGGTGAATTATTTTGAAGTGTTTGTTTTACTATTTTATCATTATACTCTCCACTCTTTTTTTTACGCTTATCATCTGAAATTGGTCAAAAATATTTCGATCTATCTTATTATTTTAGATATTTCTAGTACTCCAAGCGGTTTCAATTAATCGGCCAAACTGTCCGATATGATTTCAGAAATTGTGAATACAAACAAAATGCAGTATAATTAACAATCGGAAACAAAGAAACATTAAAAACAATCTAGCGTATGTTCCATTGCTTTTCATAAAATTTATTATATTATATCATGACAAATGCCATAAATTTACCACACTTTGCAGTTCCAAATGCCTCCAAATTAGAATATGCCCCACAGAAAAGAATTTGAGAGAAAACCCTTCACGTCACCCTGAAATTAGGATGTAGGAATTTCCATCTTCTCATGTCTATTCCCGAATGCAAAATATTTATTTTCTTTAAAAACAGATAAATATATATTTTTAATCATCATGTCAGCTGAACATTCACATTCGTTACTGTTTCAGTACAAGCTGAACGCCAAGCTGTGAATTCCAAAATTCAAGGATCTGCCGCCGATATTGCAAAAAAAGCAATGGTAAATATAGAAAAAAGGTTGGCACAAGTGTTTCCAAATAGGACGAATGTTTTACTGAAGGATCGTGTAGCGGCTCATCTCGTCCTACAACTTCACGATGAACTTATTTATGAGGTATTTTACAGTTTTCTATAGAAATGTTTATTATAACTATTTACAACTTATCGCCCGTAATCGGTCACTAATGATAGACTTTTGGTTAAAGATATGCACAGTAGATACTGCCACTCTCGGTCCTCTTTAGAACTAATCTAGTAGTATAAAACAACGAGATACTTCTAAACCAAAACGAATTTTCACACCTATGTAATAGTAATTTTATCTTGTTCCAAAATATAATTTAAAAGCTAAATTTCAATGTTTGTAACCTTGCTGCTAAAACAGTAAGTTTTGCGATCATTTTAGATACGAAATTTAATGTATATACTAATTATTCGAGTTACGTTTGGCCAAAAACGGTTGACCGCAAGTATCCAAATGTTTTCTCGAAAAAGGCTTCAGCCATTTTCTTGAGACTTGGTACATTTATTAGAAATATTTACGCTTTTCAATTTTATTTGAAATATTTTTTCCAGGAAAGTTCATTTTAGGTTTTGTCGTTAGATTTTTTTCTCTAAATTAATATTTTGGTAATATGTACAGTTACACTACATATACAGTATTGAGGGCAACTAAATATTAGTAAAAATTCAAAGTTTAAGAAAATTAGTTAGTTAGTATATTGAGAATTGGAGGAAGAGAAAGTCGTGTGAGTGTTTCACACCAGATTTATATATATATATAAATGCGAAATTTGTTATTTTGTTCTTCAGGTAGCCGAACACAATGCTCACATTATGTCCAGGATAATAAAAGATGAAATGGAGAATACCATCCGGTTAAACGTGCCACTGCCTGTAGTCGTGAAAGCTGGTAAATCTTGGGGCCAGTTGAAGAAAATGGAAATCAATTGACATACAGATATAAATATTGAAAAAATTCGTTTACTTTACAAAAAAAAAAAAAATGTGAACTTTTAAGTTTCCTTGATTAACACATCACAATAGTAAATGCTATATAAGCCAGCTTCGCAAAAATTCATATATGTTTAAATCGCAAAATCGCATTATTTCTCTTGGTGAATTAAGATACCCAATGCGCCACTTATTTTTCATTAACAATTTACTAATGAGTATACCATTTTTCATTCTTATATTAGTATTCTAAAGGTTATGTAATATTTAAAAGTTTTGAATTCACAAGTGATACCATAATTAACAGTAGCAGGATCTCTCATCAAGAATTCGTAACTTGTGATTTTAAATAAGTGTAACAATAATTTCTATATATTATAATTTTTTATTAAAATCATATTATTATTTTTTTTTTTTTGCAGGTTTAACATAATAAATCTTTTTCAGTTAAAGTACATTGATTAACACAAGAATATTTGATAAGTTTGTAATATATGAATATTTTAGTGTTGTTCCAAAAAGTATTTATATTTTTTAGAAAATTTTTAGATTATACCACTGTGATATTGTACATAAAATTACGTTTTTTTTTATAGTTGATGGAAATTGTTTTTAAATATCAAGAATTTTGTTTATGCGCTGATGTGTTTTATTTTTACCTGAAGATCCAGGAATTTAATTTCAAAAAACTTGATTTTAAAAGAGATTCATCCAGATTTCCATATTTACCCATTTATTTTTTCTTCAAATAAACTTACTAATGATGTTAGTACGATGTTTCACATCATGTCCAGTATAATAAAAGTTGAAATGTAGAATGCATCCGGTTAAACGTGCCTGTAGTTGTGAAAGCTGGCAAATCTGGAAGCCAATAGAAGAGAATGAAAATTAGTTGATATACAGATACAAATATTGAAAATATTAGTTTATTTTACATAAAAAAAATAGTCAAAACAAGATACTTTTAAAACTGCATTCAGAACTCAAAATCTGCTTATGCAATAGTGCTCATAAAAACATAGTATACTTTCCGAACGGGCAAGATGCCCACTTAGAGCCACTTTTACCACTTATTTCAAGAAAGACCCACTTTAAAATCTCTTTTTCTCAAAAATTAAAAACAAAAAGTTGCAGAAACTTCAGTAAGAAGACGAAAAGGGAAGGGAATAGCTAAGTTGTTAGCTCACTGGATTCGCACGCAGAGGTCCCGGGTTTGAGTCCAGCTGTGCTGCCCTTAGTTAAATTTTCTCTTTCTAGGAGCTTCTCTATCAGGTAATGGAAAGTGTTGTCAGTAACGAGAGAGCACTGTCAGGAGGCCGGCAGTGCACTGAGAAGGCTCCGCGCGCAAAAGTAATAACTAAAAAAAAACGAAAAATTGAGATTGTGTCAATTTGTCATAATCGAATCTTCACAATTACATGTTTTGAGTTGCTGAGTATAAAAAGAAAAAGGGCTTTTATTTGGTCTGTCCGTTGTGTGTGTGTGTGTGTGTGTTAGTAAAATATTAAGAAATAAAAAAACGAAAAATCGCAGAAACGTGAAATTCACTTGTTATTTATTGCAAGTGAGATATCAAAACTTCGGACAAACTGTATCAACAACCAAAAAGGAGCCTAAACTGTGAAGGGTTCTTTCATTTTGTGCTATTTTCTCAAAAAAAGGCTATACTTTGCTTTAAATTTGAAATAATTACGCATGTATGTAATGCTATTAATTTTATGTGAGGCATTTTCCATTCATACTAGTGAAGTTCCAAATTTTGATAAATCGTATCTAATAAAATAAAATATATCTCTTGATGAATTAAAGCTATGCAATAGAGATTGCACCACTTGTTCCCAGTTACAGTTTATTAATGATTGTACATCTTTTGAATTAAATTGAAACTAAAAACATTTAATAAAACTTGCATCTTTCAAGAACCCTTGTCAATTAGAACCACGAGAAACACAAAAACTGAAGGACGGGAGAGTATTTCACAATTTTTTCTTTCTAATTCGTTCATTGTCTTAGATGTAAAGTAAGAGATAATTTCCAAACATTTATAATTTTACAAATAGGAGGTTTTTATTTAGTTGTTATCTACTTTTTATAACTTTCCTGTTCCACGGGTAACCGGAAACCACAATCTGTTTCAGATAATGTGTGTTCATTTGTATGGTTGACGCTGACCTAGTTAGTATAATATTAGCGTGCCCTTTAACGTTTAGTATTTGCTAATGTTTCCCGAGCTTTTTCAAAAACACAGTGTTTTGAATTCTGCACATACTGGAGAAGAAATTAGTAAGGGTTTTGTGTTTATTTGTAACAAATGGTTGATTTTTGGCCACTTCTAGATGAAATCTCCATATATACACCACGAGAGAAAGCTCAAATAATCAGCGTTATTCGCAGAGATGAAATTCTAAGGATAGAACATCGTCTAAATATTCTGTAAGTTATTGAATTTCATTTGTGCCCTGCTGAATGGAAATCATATATTTGCTGTTTAGTTGCACTTGTCACCTCCATAATTTCGTACGTCCTAAATATTTGTGTTACCTTGGGGAAAAGGTGTGCCCGAAATTCACTCACATACATATAAGTAAGACGTACAAAAAGTAGATTTCAAAAATACTGAGTCATGTGGTATTCATTTTGAAATAACAACTAATGGAAAAACTAAAACAAAGTATCGTAAACTAAGGGCCAACTTTTATTTTCTGGAAGAGGGAAATGGAAATATTTTGAACTTGAAAAATTCCATATTGATTTAAAGTTGATGATGAGTCTATCGAATAAGATATCATGTAATCACCCAAAATGCCGTTTTCTTCTGTTACTAAAGTAAATTAACATAAGGAATTTTTATGGTTAATCGGCCCCACCATTCCTCTTTGTTTATTGCACTATGAAATAGTTTTACTTGGCCTCCTTTAAAGATTAGACTTAGCCTCCTATAAAGTGCCATTTAATAATTGTGCTTCCATCAATTAGATAATGTTAAGGATTAATAAATATTTGTAGAAATTGAGAGTTGCAAAAGAAATTTGAAAAGAAAGCTGTCAACAATTTATTCATGAAAAGTTAATCAGCAATACTGTCAGATTCATTTTGTGTTTTGTGCTGACAAAAATCTTGCATATTTAGCTGTATCGTTGTTCTATCAAACAATAAAAAAAATCTGGGTGAAACACACACTAATTAGTACAACTTCATCATCAAGAAATTTTCTTTAAAATAGCAACGTTACAATGTTTAGTTGGGTTGGCCATAAAAATGGTGGTGGGGAATTAACTTGTACACCTGAGCGGCCTTATGTGGAGCGCCAAAAAAGCTTGTGTAAATAACTCAGCGCCTTCAACGCAGCTTGACTGTCCGAACACATAGAAACATCTTTTAAGTTAGTATTACGTACCTCTCGTCCAAAATACAAAGAATAACATAAACCTCAGCCTGGAAAACATGGTCTATGCACCAGAAGGTACTGACAAATTATCTCCTATCTCAAAATAGACCGCAGCTCCAGACCCACCATCCATTCTGGAACCGTTCATGTAACACCGGAGTAGTTATCAGATACCACACCTCACGGACCCAATTTTCCCTAGAAGGCAACCTAATACTGTAAGATTGATGGAAAACAAAAGTGTTCAACATTCTGTCAGAAGGAAAGCCATAATAGGAACCATTAAAACATCTCACGATGAATGGTTTCTACCATACCGCCTACCCCGCCAAAAACCTGCAGGTTTATTTCTATAGCAGGCTTTCATTGCCACGTTTTTCACCATCATAAAGAGCGGTGGGATTCTCAACAGTCTCCATAGCAGCTGTTAGCGTGGTTCGTATCGCACCAATTTAGAGGATGCTATATTTCCCTTTTAGTTTATCGAGAGGGAGATATGTTTTTAGTAACATCATACTGAAATACGTTTAATTAAACAAAAAAAATTTTTTAAACTTAAAATGTTTTTGAAATAATAATTTAATTAAAAATGGATACCTAAAAAATGGTTGTATAGAAATCAATTACATTCATGAGTACGTTGTACCTTGAACCTACAGACTAGCTACAGTGAGACGAGGTTGCAAAATACTGCGGTTAAATGCCAAGGTGTTTTGATCGTCCGATATTTCCGACTCTCCCAGGTAAAACGAATTTAATTTTTTTTTTTTTTTAAGGAAAGATTTCATCACCCAGAAAATTTAATGATTTTTCTGGTAACATTTCTAAGTTTGGTTATGTTGAAGTAGATAGTTGTTTAATTTTATACTAGTTGCAGTACAATCTAATTTATTGCCATTTTACTAGCAAATTATAAATATATTAGTTTCACATCTCGTAAAATTTGACATTGTGCTTAACCTGAGTTCACATGAAACTCGTAGAGTGTATTGAAAAATTAAATACGAATTCGAAAAACAACGGAATTCTTATGAACAATTTTAGCTTCAAATTTTTAGTAAACCCATCAATTAGTATTACTTGGCTAGTGTAAAGTATGAAGTAATATCGTTGAAAATCAACTTCTTTTATAAAATGTCTCATTCTGAAAATTGATCGTGTATATTTTTGAAAGCAATGTTCTCATGAAATACTTGTTTTAAAGTCCAATGAGTATGAAAAAAATCTAGTGTGAACCATCATGCATTGCATTCTTTTATTGCATTTCAAAGTTGCAATTAACAAATTTTTTTCAAGCATAGAATGTTTAGTAATTATTAAATTTCTCTTAATATTATATAAATGGTAGAACTGCACGGCTCTCCCAGAAACCCCATACAAATCGGTGCCCCCCCCACTATGATATTTCAAGCAATAAAACAAACAATCCCCTACAGAATTATTTTCACATTCTGCAGATATCAAAAACATACTACCTCTAAAAACTGCATTTTAAAAATTTGTTATTATCTCATCATGAACTAACGTAAACTACGTTTTACAGCAATCATCATCGCCATCGTATGATAACAGTTAATAGCTTCCTCCTGCGAATCCCGGAAGTACGATGCTTTTGAACAGGAATAGTTATTTTTTTAACAGCTTCCACTTTTTTCAGATATGTTTCCCGTTATATCCATTTTGTCCCGTTTATCCATCGGGCAGGTTTCCTCCTTATCTTCAAGATGTTTTGGTTAACAGAGTGCGTCGCCTTGAACAATGTGTCCGACCCTAGCGACAACCTGAACTTATTGTTTTTTGAGGTTTTGTGAATTTGAGATTGCGGCCGTTAGAAAGTGTCAAAAAACATACAGCTTAAAAGCTAAATGTACGAATATCTGAATCCACGGATCTCGTACGGTCATACACGAACATTGTCCCCCCAAAGAAGCGGTGTTCTATCTTGCGAAGTTTTACTATCTTTATCAAGTTCTGCTGATAATGGGCGGACGCTCAAAGAAATTATCGATAGACTTAGACTCAAGCACCCAGACAACTATTTTCTTTACCTCAGAGTACTCTCTACACAGTTAGTCCTACAATTCCATCTGAAACATTCTTCCAGAAAAACTGATTTGCGGGAAGTTCTGCGAGGACTCATCTATATAACAACTGGACCAATAATATATGTAAAATTCTCAAGTTTGAATAACATCTGTCGGCATAATAAGCAAGAAAATCTCTATGCAAGTGTTACTCCTTGATTCATAAAAGCCCGATAAGGTAGCTGATAACTTTCTACTTTCTGTTACTACTGTAAGAAAAAATTTTTGCGATCGCGTCAAATTTTTGAAATTGTATTTTCCTCGGAAAAACATGTTTAAAAACCCTTAAAAAATATTTCTTAGCGAATGGTCTCAACATACCCGAATAATAAACTATCTCAAAAACGAAAATTCTAGGTAGCTTTAAACTTGCTTAGGTACAGGATTGAATCTGACAGTAAGATTTCGGCGAAAATGCGTCAACAGAAGTGCAACTTTACTGAAGAGTTTTTCGAAAACGATTTTCTTTCAACTTCACCTACAAACTGGACAAACATTAGGCCTTTACTCTTATTTGCAATATTTTTTTCTAGGAAAATTATTTTTGAGGGATTCCATGAGAACAGCAAGCTCAGATTTGCTAAAGTGCTCTTTCAAAATAACGTTCTGCATGTACAGTTATGCCAACTATACCAAACAGCGACAAGAATTAGATTTGTTTAAAAAAAAAAAAAAAAAAAAAAAAAAAAAAAAAAAGAGAAAATCAATCGGTTTTATCATTGAGTTTTCTCTTTTAGGGATTTTGTCGAAAATGGCTCAATGTGAATCTTCCGAAAGGTTATCTATGAAAAAAAAAGTGTTGCCACAGTGCTTTAAGTTCATTACTATGAATAATTTTAACGATTAATTATTTTCTCAAGTTTCAAATAAGAGTAAACATGGCGATCTTGTTCAAATTTCAGAAATTGAAATTCAAATTCAATTGAAATTAATTTTTTTTCATAAAACTTGGTAAATGTACTAATGCATATTTATCCTGTTACTCTTATTTGAATTTTTTTTGCGGAAATATAGATTTTCCGAGGCTTCTGGAAGGCTGGAGAGCGGAACAATTACTTTACCTGGCACAAGTGAAGAGAATTAACATTTAGTAAAAACTCGGAGTTTTAAGAAAATTGGAAAATCAGAAAATTGGAAATTGCAATAAGAGAAAGTCTTGTGAGTGTTTCAACTAGTTTTTCAAAATCCTTATCTCTATAGTTTCCCCAACATATTTTTGTTATGAAAATGTAATGGGAAAACTAGGAAGGAATTAAATATATGGAAAAACTAATTTTTCACGCATTAGAAAGGATATTGGCAGAAGAGGGGAACAATAGATCCTGGAGGTCAACAAACCCAACTGTACTGCCCCATTGAGTTGTATCATACGGCAGGCAAGATCTCTGGTCGTCGACTGTCAGGAGACATATCTCATTCAAATGGAAGAATACAAACCAAGATCTCTGGAATATTTTTTACAGGTTTTGGACATTTTCCAGTTGGCCTTAATATCATATGTTTTAATATAAAGGTGGGAATTGTGTTTCTTAAGAGTTTAGAGGTGCGGACTTACTGGACGACACATTGTAGGGGAGTGCGCTGTGTCATTCTCCAGGAAAACTTGAAACCGTAATTTAAAATCAATTCCTAAACTCATTAAAATCCCCTACAATCAATTTTTCCGAATAAACTCAGATACCTATGCTGTAAATTCGCACGTCAGGTTTTCCAATTAATCATTTGTAATCCGTGCAATGCATTTAATAGTACTTAGTATTGTCGATTTCGTCTTAAGGACGGTTTCGTTCAAACTTGGTCAGTATATTACTTTATGAGTTCTATCAGTTTTGCCCATTTTTTTTTTTTTTTGAAATGGCTCCAACGAACTCAATTAAACTTGGCACAAACTACAAACACGTAGGCTAAGTTTTTAATTTCTACTAGTAAGAAGAAGTATTGCGATCATGTCATTGAGTTTTCATCGGAAATAGGTGGTTTGAGATCCCCTGAGTACGAAAAACATGTTTTAAGATCAAACTCGGTACTCTGCTTAGATCTACTGACGAAGGTTTCGGGCAAAATCGATCAACGGCAGTGAGACTTTACTGATTTTTTTTTTTTCAGTAATCGGATCCAACGATTCGAAAGTAATCGGCTGCAACGATATTCTTTAAACTTTGTATACAATATAAATCATAAATACCTATAACTTTTATTTAACACGTTTCCCGGGAAAATTTATGTTTAGAGATTGCGGGAAAACAGTAATGTTACGCTTTCCTCTAAATTATTACTTCTTCAATACAATAGGTGCTTTTACCACCAACATAATATTAGTAGCATTGATAAAATTTCAAATTTGAAGAAAATCGGTAAACCCGAAAGTGCGCTTTACACTGTAGGTTGTTGAGTTTTCGAGATTTTCTCGAAAACGGCTCCAACGACTTTCTTTAAACTCGGAATACTTACTGCACACACACAAACATAACAATTATTTGAAACATTTTTCCGAAAAAAAAAATTATGGGGGGTTTTGGGGGTGTGTCAGTTAGTTGTAAACTTGACAAGCTTGGTTGGTTTTTAGAGATATTTTCCGTTGTTGGTTTTGATAGATGGCACTCCAAACAAGTCTGCTCAGGTATACAATTATAATCCCTTAGCAGCTGTGTATGGCCTGCCCAATGAAACATAGTAATGTGTTACAATGATAAAGAAAATTTTTCAATTAAATTGTGAAATACAGTGGTATGAGTGTTGCCCGCACGAACTACAAACATGAGGCTAATTATTTTGCATTTGTAACATTTTTCCTAGGAAGCTGATTTTAGCCAAAAGCGTTCCTCTAATTGCTTCATCAGTAGAGTGTGCGGTTCTAGCAAGTCTGCAATATTGAATTACTTTCAAAGCATTAGTAGAATTCCAAGCTTGAAGAAAATTGGTTAGTCGGAAGTCGAAATTTATTAAGTTTTAGGTTTCAAGTTATTCAGAATATTTTCGAGAACGGTCGCAACCGTTTCTTTCCAAACATTTCTCTTTTTACTAATTGAGGTGGTTCCTGACCAACCTGAAAATATCACCACATACATTTATAACCAATATTAGCTATTATAAATGAGGGGGGGGGAGGGTCGGTGGAGTCTTTCACAAAAGATTTCTTTTTTTTTTACTTTCTCTTACTCCTAGGAGAGGAAGTATGGTAATCGTGCCAAATTTTCCATATCGACTTTTCACCGGAAATATCCGTTTTGGGATCCCCTGAGTCTAAAAAAAGTGTTTTTTAGCAAATGGTCTGTGTGTGTTTATGTGAACAGCATAGCTCAAAAAAGAAAAATCATAGAAAGTTCAAACTTGATAATCCGTTTAAGTATCACCATAGGATCCGACTATAGTTCAGCGGTCAAAATTCCTCAACCGGAAGTACCACTTTACTTAATGCTCTTTTTACTTTCTTGCAATTTTCTCAAAAATGGCTCAGACGATTTTCTTCAAACTTGATATATCAACTACACATACAAAGATCTACAACTTTTATTTAAAACATTTCTCTGGAAAAATTCATTTAAGGGCAGTTTTGGGAGAGGGGTGGCGTTAGGTTTCCTCTAAAATGCTATTTCAGTTTACTATACAATTCTGTCATCCAAATAATATTAATTAGAATTAAATGTTCTGTTGAAATTCCGAGTTTAAAATTAACTTCGGATGACTGGAAGTTAGTTTTTACTGAACATCTTTTCAGTTTTCGACGAACTCCAACGAATTTCTTCAAATTGTCATACAAACTAAAATTATTCACAATTTTGAAAACTGGAGTTAGAGAAAGTTGTGTGAGTGTTCACACCAGATTTTTTTTTTTTTTTTTAATGAAAATTCTGTCTTCTCCCTCCTGAACAAAAATGATTCATTCTTAAATTATGAAAGCATGGAGTGATTCAATTCCAGTATCGTGAATCCACATAATAAATTTAAAAATTTAACAGGCAACCTGCGCACATTTAACAAAAATCATATTAATCGATATATCTGCCAAGGACGGCTGTCACATCTCACAGCTGATATAGCGTCTGTTAATGCTCATCTACAACCAATTATTTCATTTTGATTGAATAATAAGTTACCGTTATTACATTCATAAAATTACCATCACTGTAACTTTATTACATTATAAATTACATTTTAGCTTATTTAAAACAGTTTGAGAAATAGTTGCTAGGCAGATAATTTGTTACACATCAAATAATGTGGTTAAATTTAAAAAAAAAATTACCTCTAGGTTCTCACAGATCGGAAGTAGGGCGCATATCTTGATGTTGCGGATGTTCACCTTTAATGGTTGTGAGCTTTTGTCTAACGTTCGTTTTGATATCTTCCTTAAATAAAAATTAAAAATAACAAATCTGGTGTGAACACTCACCCGGTTTTTTTTTAAGGCGCGACTTATATTGCGGGTTATTTTTATTGGCGCCCGAAGCCTTCTGACAGTACACAGCCGGCCAACGGACTGTGTTCTCGCCTTACTGATAATACTTGACTGAGGAGGCTCCTAGGAAAAGAAAATCTAAGGGCAGCACTTCTGTAGTCGAACCCGAGACTATACCACGTGGCAGTCCAACACGCTGATCTAAACCCCTTACTGCTGTTAATACTATTATGTATAAAGTGGCAAATTTTACTCTTTTCCCTTATATATACGTATATAGGATGGGGAAAGTACCTACCCAGTATTTAACGGTTATTACATTTCAGTCCAGAAGGCAACACCAATTTTTTTTTCTAGGAAAGTGTTTTTCCAGCAATATAAAGCTTTCTTTGAATATATGATTTCACGACCTACATATTTTGAGGGCAACTAAATATAAATATTTAGTAAAATTTCCAAAGTTTGCAATATTTTCTGAATTACAAAATTTTAAGAACAGAAGTAATGTCAGAAATCGTCAGATGGATTTCACAATAAGAATTTAATATAAATTCAAATAAAATTAACGATATGCAATACAAGAGCCTCTTTAGAGTACGACCTACAGATCAGACCATGTTATGGACAAGATGTGGGCTGAAGATATGGTCTACATCTAGTGGGCACACAGTGTGGGGATATAACAACCTAATCTACCTTTGGCTGATATATTGATGTTTACGTAGGTTTATAACGTAACTGTGGACAGAACGAGACTCCTTCTTTTTTGTTGAAGACACTATTGTTTTTTATATAGGTTATTGACAACTTGTAGGATGATATCCTTTAAAACAAATGTTTTTAACAAAAGAAGATATTAGAAAAAAGATATGTTATTTTTATTAGACAAGCGATTAATTACCACGCACGTGATGTCAATGTGAACCTTCTGTCAGGCTATCTAAAAAATACAACAGTGTTTAAAGTTCATTATTATGAATAATTTTAATAATTAATTATTTTCTCTTATACAATAACAGTGTGTATTGCGATCTTGTTCAAATTTTAAAAATTGAATTTTTATTGGAAATGACATGTTTTGAGGTCCTCTCTGTATGAAATTTTTTTTTTTTTTAGGGGATGAAATGCATGTGCTCACACTTAAGTAAATGAAGTGTATATATTGAAGGTTCTGTCAAAATCTATCAACGGGTGTTTTATTTTTTTTACTAATACGCAGTTTTCTCGAAAAGAGCATCATTTACTTTCTTGAAACTACCCTTACTAATGACACCCATAAAAGCCTATCATGTTTATTTGAAATATTTTTCGAAGCAAATTGATTTTCGTATTCCTGGAGAGCTGCTTTCCTCTAAAATATCACTTGTGTAAAAACAGCTGAGTGCTGACAGTGAGGGTACTGCTTAAACATTGACTATCTATAATCATATAAGACCGCAATCATAAATAAATTTATAATGACCATAATAATGAATTCCAGTTTGAAGGAAATTCATCATAGTCCGATAAAGTAGTGTGAATATTTCACACCAGATTTTCTTGAACCAACTTCTCTATAAGAGTTCCTTCAATCCAGAATAATTCTTTCGTTCGTAGCCGTCATATTTTTTTTGTTCGATCCGTGGAGTAAACCGCAGTTAAAACCTACAAACTTACCAGAAGCCTTCTTGACTTTTGAGATGTTCTATGCATTGGATGGGTTGCCTAATCTATGAATCCACATATTAATGCTATAGTACAGAAAAGGAAAGGGCTTATAGTTCAACTCTTACCACTTTTAAATAGAAACTCCACATTGAGTGTTAGCAATAAAATATTGATATGCAAGGTGCTAGTGAGACCTGTACTCACCTATGCTGCTCCACGTTGGAGTATAACTAGTGAGACCAACCTAAGGAAACTGCAGAAAATAAGTTTTTAAGGTTTGCCATTGATGCTCCTAGATATACCCCAATTAGAAAATTACATGAGAAAACGGAGGTACAGTACATCAAAGATTTACTGCGAGAAACTTGTGCAATTTTTTTGCAAATGCTTCAATTAATGACAATACATTAATTAAAAGTATAGGGAGACAACACTAGGAGCAGCTACAAACATAAAAGAATAAGACATATAATTAGTCCACCACAATAATAATAGGTTAGGTTAGAGTTGGGTTTTTTATTTGTCATTTTTCCCAACAATCTATTTGCTTAAAAAAAAAGTAGTCAAGTCTATTTGTATAAAGAATGAGGAAAAGATATTGTATCTGGTACTCTTAAAACACTTTGTAAATATGTATATATTTGACAATAAATAAATATTTTAATAATAATAATGTATAAATCAAAGTAATCCACAGTGTCAGACAATATTCACGACAAAGCTGTTCGTCGTCATAAATATGCAGTACTCAAGTCAGCCACCAGTGACCCATATTTTAGTTCTTGTTTCGGTGAGTCACACCATAGTGTGACTATCCTCTCTGTCAGCTCTCAGCTTCCCCGAGCCCAACTTCTTGGAACGTTTCCCAAAGGGAATATCATGAAAATAGAGGTTAGATCCCCTTCCCCAAACCTCTGTTGTTGACTCTGACATTATTTCTCAACTTTCCATTGGCAACTTGTTTTACAGGCCATCTAGTTGGGCAATGCAATAGGTGAAATCGTAGAACATAATGAGAGTATATATGTAGAGGAACTGGCTATACAGCAATCGTGATCCTAAAAGATGATAGTAGTTACGTCGGGGACACACATAAATGCCTATCATTTTTATTTAAAACATTTCCCTGGGAAAACTGATATTTTTGGAGAGGGGTACGGAGGGAACTAGCTTTAAGCTGTCCTCTAAAGTATACTTCAATATAATGTATTGTTTTACCACCTATATAATATTAATTTAAAGAATTCCAAATTTGAGGAAAGTCGTCGATTAACCGTAAATGCAACTTTACAAAATAGTTTAGTGAGGTTTTGGGGATTTTCTCGAAAATGAGTATAACGGATTCCTTTAAAGTGATAATGGTAACTGTACATACATACAAATCTATTTCTTTTATCTGAAACATTTTCCACCCCCCAAAAAAAAAAATGATTTTTAGAAAATTATGCGGAATTTATGGCCTTAAATTGTGTGGGAGTGCTGCAGTGATGTTGGCGCGCTCTTCTCTACTACAATGTAATCACTTCTCTACCGTCCTCCATATTTAGGTCACAACAATCAGTAAATTCGTATTTTAAAGAAAATTTATGATTTTTTTTTTTTTTTTTATCAACAGCAGTAAGAAAGTCGTTTGAGATATACATACATTTTATCAACAGCAGTAAGAAAGTCGTTTGAGATATACATACATTTTATCAACAGCAGTAAGAAAGTCGTTTGAGATATACATACATTTTATCAATAGCAGTAAGAAAGTCGGTTGAGATATACATACATTTTATCAACAGCAGTAAGAAAGTCGTTTGAGATATACATACATTTTATCAATAGCAGTAAGAAAGTCGGTTGAGATATACATACATTTTTTTCCTCGGTGATTACCAATTTCGAATTTTATAATCTTTTAACAACAAGATATAACGGTAAAGATCAAAAAATGTTGAAAATCTGGGTGGGTCCGCCCGCAATGCTGGATAACATCCGGTATTTTATCCGTCGTAGCAGTATGCTATTGGTTTTGTTTCTGACCGGTTTCGGATTTTCATCCATCGTCAGAGCAAATTCATCAAGTTCGTGTAGAGAGTTCACTTCAACGAAATGTTTCTGTAGACTCATATTTGTTGGTTGTATCAAGATCAAAAAACATTGAATGCATCAGAAAATTCAAACAGTAAAAAACATGTGATGTGAAACACTCACACGACTTTCTGTTTCAACTTAATCAAGAAATTTTCCTCAAAAATTGCAATGTTACAATGTTTAGTTGGGCTGGCCATTAAAATGGTGTTGGAGATTTTACTTCTATACCTGAGCGGTCTTATGTGGAGCGTTCTATATCAAAACCAAGAAAGCAAATTTAAACTAACTGACTGACCCCCAAATACCCCTCTAAAATCATTTTTTTCAGAAAAATGTTTCAAATTAAAGTGATGCGTTTCTATCTATACAGACAAACAAATTCGACAAAATTTAAAAATCTTTATTCATAGTAGCATAACGCTACTGTTCCCTCAGTATCCCCCAAAAATGAAAATTTTACAAATAAAACTGGTGTGTATTTATGTGTGTCGTATAGTGTACGAAGTTTAAAAAAAATTGTTGGAGCCGTGTATTTTTTTACAAGTCAAGACGAAATCTTTGAAAATTTAGTGAACAAAGCTGCGCTTTTTTGAAAACAGGCTAAACATAATCCCTGTTTGAATTTAAACCCCCCCCCCCCCCGTAGAATGATTACTTGAAATATGCACTAGTTTTGTTAAATTTATTCAACATGTTAATTCTCAAATTTATGTTAAACTTATTCAAATTTGATTGTGTTTTATAAAGCAATTCTCTGCCAAACTTTACGGTTAATATAATACTCACTGTAAACAAATATAATTTAGAAAACTTCTTCATTCTTGTGTACATCATCTTATTGTTTGGCAAACGTTTCCCTTTCTTTCTTTCTGAGATGACAACACTCAAGACACTCCTTATTATATATATGGTGATGCAATCAATGATTCCTTTGTCATCCATCTTGTTTTATAATTATAGACTATGTCAACACTGACTGATTGATGAAATATTCTACACAAAAGAAAGATATCATCACTGAAAATCACTTCAAACAAAGGCCTCCATCTATTAGAATGGAACACTGACACCCACAAAAGTCTAATAGAGATTTGGTCGTTCAACTAATTTTCCGATCGATTTTACATTTACAGTGTCAATTTATCACTTTCAACACTCAATTGACACTTTCGGTGTCAATTTATTACTTTCTTTTGCTCCTAGTGTGAGGAAGTATTGCCATCGTGCCAGATTTTCGAAATTGCCTTTTCACCGGAAATACATGGTTTGGGTCCCCTAAATACAAAAAAAAGTTTTTAGCAAATAGTCTGTATGTGGGAGTGGTAACAATATATCAAAAATGAAAAGTCACAGGAAGCTCAAACTTAGTATTCCGTTAAGGCACTACTACTGCATCAGACACAAAGATTCGGGAAAAGTTTCAGAGCGACTATTATATTAGTAACAACAGAATTCTAACTATAAGAAGTATAAAATACTAACTATAAATTTGTCAATTATAATTTTGTAAACTGGTAACAGAGAGTTGTGTGAGTGTTTCACACGACTTTTTCTGAAAAAATGGTTTTGGGAGAGAGCTGTGTCGTCACTCTACAACTGGAAAACGTTGCTGTTTGATATTGAAAACAACGAATATTTAGTAAAGATTCGAATCTATAAGAAAAATTTGTCAGAGTTATCAACTATTTAAATTAGCAGTAAGAGAAACTTATGTGTGATTCATACGAACTTTGTAAATTTATGTATTATCAATTTATTTAAAGTGGGAGAGAGAATGGCGTTATGTTGACAAGTTGGGATAAAATATAATTTGATAAAGTGAGGTGAGATGAGAAAGTAAGATTGCTGTGGCAGTGGCCAGGATAACAGCTGGTCTCAAGGTAACTCAACTCGGCCGTGCCAGTCAGTGGTGGCTCCAGGATGTCGGGCCTAGGACCGGTTCTTCTCTCTCGCTCATTCTCTCTCTCTCTCTCCTACTACACAATACATACACAGATACACAATAATTAATAAAAAAGATATAGAAATAAACCACTTGTATTCCTTCCTCTGTCTATAGTTTAGAAAAATCATTATTATCGAATATTATTATTGCATTGCCATTAGTGATCTATTCTAAATTGCTATAATGCAATTTATAAAGGCTATCTGCAGCTAAAAGATTTACATTTATTTTACACGTTGTACGATATAACTAATTATGTACTTTGAACTCGCGTTACTGTGCTCAGATTTTGTTATCTATTCGGTGAATGTTTTGAAGGAAATATTAATAGTCTATGGCAAGTTAAAGAGAATAGTATTTGAAGGGACACCATTATTGTAAAAGATAATAAGAAAACCAAATCTCGTGTGAAACATTCACTTACTGCGATTATTACAATCTCAACTATATAATAGATAATCTATTAAGAGGCAGTGTTTACGAAACGTTTATTTGGACTTGCAGTGCATTTAAATCAAGGTGGTGGGGATTATACTTCTTCAAATGAGACTTGTACATCAGTACACTAAAGTATCCTAAATGACACATTAGAGGATAGCTTAAATATATAACCCTATTCCAGATAGTTGTAGTTGGTTCCGCAAAGCTGGAAAGCATCAGAGATATTACAGGATTGCCTAAACCTAACCCACCCCGGATACATTAGAGTATGGCCTAAACATAACGTTCCCCAGAGATGTTTTTCTTGATAGCCTGCTTCTTTTTGTGGTCATCGACCGGTTTCGGGCGTTCATCAGGGATGTTTTGTCAAACAGTCTGATTACATAAATTTGCACAGAGCCAATTTGGGAAGCAGGCTGGCTATCATGGAAAATATCTCTGATGCTTCCCAG
The DNA here is from genome assembly GCA_011037195.1 of Triatoma infestans. Classification (NCBI taxonomy): domain Eukaryota; kingdom Metazoa; phylum Arthropoda; class Insecta; order Hemiptera; family Reduviidae; genus Triatoma; species Triatoma infestans. The sequence goes on from JAAEAF010000317.1 coordinate 271,672, forward strand.
CTTTGCGAAATCAACCATAATAACCTTCCCCAGATACAATGGATAGCTTATACGTAACCTTCCCCAGACAAACTGGATCCTAAACATAACTCTTCCCCAAACACATTAGGGGATAGATTAGATGGTAGCCTAAACTTTCTGCGATTTCCACTTGGTGTGTTATCTTGACTGCACTCAAATAGACACACACACCCACCAGTTTCTAATAAAACACTTTTTCTTGTCCAGTGAACCTCAAAACATATTGTTGGAGTACCAACCTAATTGATGTTTAATCAAAAAATTCTCGTATTATGTCTTAACATTAAATGTATAATTTGTATATTTTTTACGGCATTCCAATGTATATTTTACTTAAATGTGTATTTTAATGTAATGTTTTGTTTGAAATAAACACTTTTATATAAAATATAAATAAAGGCAACACTGCCACATTTTAACAGTCCTTTTTAGGATGGTAGACTGCACCAGATTGTTTCAGGGCTTGGCTCACAGACGGCGACACCGTCGTCGCTAGTATATAAGGCGGTGCTTTGAGCACAGCCAGCATTCACATTATTATCGACCCGAGTGGTTGAACTTGCCACCTAAGCCTCTATACCTAGCTTGCTGGAAATATTCTCTATAGAGGAGCAGTTGAACAAGCCTTTAACCACTCTGGGCATCTACCAACAAAATATACTTGATCACTTACTCAACCTTAACTACTGGAGGTGCCACAAGATTCAAGATACAGCAGTCAACAGACCTGGAACCATCATAGCCGGCTGGCTAAGGACACAGAGGAGCTCGAGCTTAAAATACAGCTTTGGAATCTACAAGCAGGCGGACCAGTATAGACCAGGGGCTAAGGACAAGCCACGAGTGCAGCCGCAGTTAGAGGTACTAGTGTGTGGGAGGTCAGCAGGTACCGGGGTTTATCGGGGTGTTGGCCACGCTGCCGGGGCTCCCAAAGCCGGCTACCAAACACACGCTTACAGCCCTTTTCAGGGACACCTCGACTCACTTACTGCGAGCTTGAACAGCCCTACCAGGGTGGCGCAATTCACTTACCTTCTTCGACGAACAAGTAGAGTGTGCGGCCCTTTTCAGGGCCACACCAACCTACTCGCTGGACAGCGCCACCAGCATAGAATTACCCTTAGTCAGGGTAGTGGCTCTTTTCAGGGGCACCCTATACCGTTCGCAGTCTGCAGAGCCTTACTAGGCAACACATATTTTTATCTTTTTAATTGTTGAGTACCGGACTAAGTCCTCCTTCCACTGGCACCAACACATATATTTCCTGTGAAATCGCAATTTCGAAAACCTTACAAGAATACTTTCTCTTATAATTAAAGGAAACGTAAACAAGCAATTTTGCAATTAAATTTTATACTTTTCTCTAGTGTTACGAAGTTAAATTTTTCTAAACTAAAGTCATTACATTATGTATACGATTTCTAAACAGGTATATCTCTATGTAAGTTGAGTTATCACTGGAAATACATATATATTTATATAAACGATTAAATCGAAAATTCGCAGGCAAACTCAAACTTGATATTTAATTAGGTTAACTAATGAATCCGACACGTAGGTTCGGTCACAATTCCTCTATCGTATTGTATACAGTTGGATTGGACTTTTTTAATTTTGTAAACATACGACACACTTGTAGTTGTATCAGGTTAATTACTAGGACGCCACGCTCCCTTCTAGTACTATTTCATTGAATGGATTTTAGCCGGCTGTTAAATACTGAAGGCGAGGAAAGATTTAGTAAAAGTTCAAAGTTTGAACTTTAATTAGAACTTCAGTAAAATGAAGTCCTGTGAGTGTTTCACACCAGAATATATATATATTATAGATAACTAGATTAATAACTTAGTTGTAAATAATTGTAATGAAAACACAAATTTCCTTGAAGAACTCCAAATAGGAATGTGTAAAGTTTTGTTTTTCTCTTTTAAATCTGCTGCATCATTTCTCCAGCACATTTTGCATTTATTGAAAACGATCATAAAATAATAATTAATGATGAAGGAAATAAAATGTAGAAGGAACTGAAAGATAGAGGAACATCACTTAGCACAAAATTCATTGGGCATTCAGTGCACGAGCAGGCGTGGTTCATTGCACTCGACCCAACAACTACTCCACCACTATACGAACCTAGGATACACCTGTTGCCTGTTCAACTATAAACGCAATTTTCTGCACCGCTGGCTTGCTTCCTTCCTGTCACCTTACCACTCTACATCACAATTATTGCACTTAGTTCAAACTACAGTTAGCCTCTTTAATTCATTCATTTCACAAAAGAAACTCCCCTGAAAACCCCCCTGTAATATAAGCGATTATCTTTAATTAGTCAGAAGTATCGCTTGGAGATCCAAACTTCGTATTTTTACTAATACTTAGAGGGCCTTTAATATTGCACACAGTTGGCAAACCTCCTTTACGAAGAAAGACCCACCAGAGGACAGCGGGCAGCCCAGCCTAATCAAATTACTTGGAAAAATCTGGTATTTTGTGCGTCGTAGCATGCATATTCATTTGGTTCCTGACCGGATTCGGATTTTCATCCATCATCAGAGCAAATTCACCAACAAATACAAATACAAACCAAGAAGAGTGAGTGTAACAGAAACTTACGTTGAAGTGAACTCTTTACACGAACTTGGTGAATTTGCTCTGACGCTGGATGAAAATCCGAAACCGGTTAGGAACCAAATGAATATGCATGCTACGACGGATAAAATACCGGATGTCATCCAGCATTGCGGACCCATCCACATATTCTACTCAGAAAAATATTTGAAACAAATTTAATAGGTTTTTATCGGAATGAATGGGGGTGCTGAGACCCGTGGGGATTAGGGCCAATGAAACAACCGAACAACTGGCCAGAAATGGGATCCGTTTTGTGGTCCAGAACCTGTCCTAGAGATAAACCAAAGGGACAGTACGGGCATCTCTTAGAGACTGACTCTACAGAGAGCACGACATAATGTGGAATCTAAGCCAAATACAGCAAGATGATGATGTCGAAGCTGAGTAAGAATAGAACTAAAGAAACCCTCTGCATAGAAAGCAACCAGATTAATCCGGTGACCGACCTTTTCACGGGGCACCGTAGGTGCAACTATACATAGTGAGGATAATTAGCCCAGGACCATAGTGTAGACTAAGTTAGGAGGAGGAAACGGCTCGCACCTGTTATTCGATTATGTTGCAATCGGTTAATTGCGCTACAAGATCTTTGGCACACTGAGACCAGAAGAGGTAATAGCGCAGAAAGAGCTGGTTGCGAAAGCCTTCAACCTCATGAAGATGAGAGATTTATCACGCTAAACCTACAGGGATAGGCACAATACGCCTTTAATGGCTGCAATGCCTATAATCGGGACGCACGGATCAATTTAATCTAATCTAATGTCTTTATATGTGTAGTTAGTATGACAAGACTAAAGAAGCCCTCTGGTGTCGTCAAAAAATACTGAAAGAAGAAACTGTTCAGGATATTTACACTCAGATCAACAAATTTCCTTCAAACTCGGCAGTTTGTGCTACATACATGTAACTGTTCAATACACTGAAATGTCACTTTGGAGGGGAAGCCTACGTCATCCCTACCCGCAACCCATCTGTCATCATTATTTCCAATAACTTGTTTGAAATAAAAGTGATTGATTTACTTTGATGTACTACATGGATTTGAATAAACCTTTAGAGCTGTTCCGGTGAAAATCGTAAAAACTGGAAATTCTATTCACTACAGCGGCCACTTCATTGATGGCTTTCAGGGCACAACGGCGCTACCTGAATGTATTTATATTGTATGGATCTATCAGCCCCGCCAAAAATTGAACAAGCAGTTTATATTAAATGAATGGGTGAACACTGTAATTAATTAAATAAATGAGTAAACGCGAAATTATTATATTTTGGGTAAGAGAAAAAAGAAACTACGATACTTACAACATGCCAATCGACACAGGTTATATAGAAACGGGTTTAGTCAGTGTTGCCACTGGAAACATATATATATATATATACACCATTTAATATCAAACACATAAACATGTAAATAGAAAATAGTAATAGTGTACAGGTCACATGTCCTCCGGCGAACTTGGATATAATACCTGATGTAGAACTCCGGTATCGGTGTCTCCACGAAGGTCCGCGTCACTGTAACATTCGAGGAAACTTGACTCTTCCTCCGGTCAATAGACAATTCCAAGTTCCTCAGATCTTTTTAAGTAACGCAATATTCTTTTGACTCGTAGTATGTCGTCAGCAGTTAGGCTTTCCAGCGGGCGTGACGCAACGCCGAAGGCGAATGCAATGTCCGGTCCTGTTGAAATCATTAGGTACATCAGTGCACCGACCCCTGGCAATATGGAAAAACGTTATCTTCCTTTTCTAACGGAAATGTTCTGTGAAGAATCGATGATCGGTATCGACACTGCTCTGCAGGTGTTCATGCCAAATCTTATCAGGATTCTTCTTGTGTAGCTCTTTTGATCTACTTTTAACGTACCGTTATCTTCTCGGGATATTTCCAATCCGAGAAAGTAAGATAAATTCTTATGACTTACTTTAAATTCAGTTTGTAGAGCCTTTAGGAGTCTTCCAATTCATTTTTATTGGTTGAAGCAATACGTCATCGACATAGAGTGGATATAAGTTGATTTTCACCCCTTTTTAAAAAAAACAGGGATCGGCACTGCTTGAAGTGAATTCTGACTTCTTCAAGAAATCTACGTACCTCTTGTACGAACACCTTGCCGCTTGCTTCAAGCCATATAAACTCTTCTTGAGTTTACAAACTTTGCTTGTTCCGTTATTGTAACCTTCAGGTTGTTTAATGTAAATCTCTTCGCTCTCATAAATGTCTCCATAGAAAAAGGCGGTAGATATATCGAATTGAACAAGTGACAACCTTTTGCCAGCAGCAACACTTTAAATGGATTTTTTTTTTTTTAATTTAAGGCGCGTCAACATCTATGGTCATTGGCGCCCGGAGCCTTCTCAGTGCACTGCCGGGCTCCGAACAGTGTTCTCTCGTTACAGACAACACTATCCATCACCGGGCAGTGAGCTGTAGAGTCTCCTAGGAAGAAAACATCTAAGGACAGCACAGAACCGTTAGCATAGAACCCGGGTTCTCCGCGTAGAGTACAGTACGCTAACCACTTAGCTACTCCGTTCCCTATGAATCTTATGGTGCTCATTTTTGCCACGGGTTTCAATATAATTTATACCTTTCTGTTGAGAAAATACCTTGACTACTAACCTTAGTCTTGTATCAGAGATATTTTTCCTTGATAACCTGCTTTTCAGATGTATTTTGTGGTCATCGACCGGTTTCGGGCGTTCACCCATCATCAGGATGCTTTTTGTTAAACAGTGTGTCAGTGTTGCCACTGGATATATATATATATTCACTATGGATAGTTATATATCTATCTATAAATGATATATATATCATTTAATATTAAACACAAAAAACATATAAATAGAAAAGAATTATAAAGTGTATAGCTCACATGTCTAATTGTATAGCTCACATGTCTTATGTTTAACAGTTTAAAGTTAAACGTAACCTCCCAGATTCTACAGAATCCCACCAAAAATACATTTTTCTGGGTAAATGTTTTAATAAAAGCGATTGATTATTATTTGTGTAGTTAGCATTCCAATTTAAAAATAGCAAAAAACTAAAGAAGGTAAAACAAACTAAAGACGTACTTGTGGTGATCATAGTTGGACTGCAACCTTCATGTCCGATTAGATGATGGTATACCTTAACATGGAATATAAACTTTCGGCGATGTTTTCATTTTTAATATTTGGTTTACATACACACACACACACACACACACACACCACTAACTGAGAGAGAAAGAAAGATAAGTTTATTATGCCCTGAGACCTACGTCCCTTAAGAGCAAAAAAAGAAGTTTACATCAATGCAATAATCACTCTCTGATCTGGGAGAACAAAATAAAATAAATTTCCACTAGTTATTTACATTAATATTACAATAAAAACTGTTTACAATAGCGATATGCAGTTATAATTAAAATTGTTGCTAATAATGAAAATAATAGAAATAATAATAACAATTTGTAAATACTTAACAATTTCCTCTAAACTTTACAAATAGATAATTATAAAAGTAAAACTTGAATGTAAAAAGTGTTTTCTTGCTTGTCATGTCAGTAGGTAAGTCGTTCCATAGTCTACTAGCAGTAACGTTAAAGGAATTGTGATAAGTAGCAGTCCTGTAAGGTTATATGTAAAGTTGTTGTGGTGGTTAGTTCCGCAGAGCTGGATCAGAGACATTTTCCGTGGTAGCTGCTTCATTTGGTGGTCATCGACCGGTTTCGGGCGTTCGCCCATCTTCAGAATGCGTTTGTCAGACAGTGTGATAACACAGACTTGCACAGAGCAAATTCAGTTTATACACTGCTTGTATGTAAAGTCTAGAGTCAACAGTTCTTGTAGTTCGTAAGTCTAGTGGAGCTTTTACCTACTGAACTTTTTTTTACTGAGCTTTTACTTTTATCCAGCAGATATTTTGGTGTTTGTAGTTTGAACAATTGATACATAAAATTGCCAGTGAAATACCTTCTGCGGAACTCAACATTAGCCAGTTTAAACTATGGTAATGTTGTACAGTTATGTGGTCATCTTTTGTCACATTTAATATAAACCGGATGCAGGAGTTAAGTGATTTTTGTAATTTTAAATTCAGTTCAGAGGTTAGATCTGCATAAACTAAGCAACAATAATCTAAATAAGGAAATAGTGTACTAATGAGTTTTTTTACGGTGAGGTATAGGTAGCATGTTTTTATAGAGTTTCAAATGAAACCAGGATTTATGAACACTTTTGCAAATATTGCTAACATGGCTATTCCAAGACAAGGTATTAGAAATTGTCAACCCCAAACATTTTGCAGTCACAGCTTATGGTAATTATTCATATTAATTTTGGGGATTAAGTCTAAATTAATTGCACCTATTACTCCCAATAATCATTGCATTAGTTTTAGAAATATTGAATGGAATAAAATTAGACTTTGTCCAATTAAGGATAGAACTTACATCAGACTTCACTCTGGCAAAACCAGATTCCAATTCAGAGGGCAAACAGTGTAAATATATTTGTAAATCATTTGCACAAAGTATATGTTTACAATGTTTTATTATACTAGGAAGATCATTAATGTATAAACAGAATAAAAGAGGCCCCAAAACAGAACCCTGTGTTACTCCAAAAGGTTCTTCCCAAGAAGATCTTTCTTCAGTACTACCAATCACTAATGCCTTCCACTGCAAATTTATGAGAGAGAGAGAGAGACAGAGAGACCATTCGTTGGAAACATCTTTTCTTCAGGGAACTTCAAACTCATTTTGTAAATTTAGTGCAGTCCCTTCACTTCTGTTACACTAGTAAGAGAAAGTAAAAAAGCACACGTATGTTTATTTCCAGTTAAATTAAATCAAAGGGCTGTTGGTTCTGTGCAACCGCTGTTAATATCGCTGTTTTTCCAGTGTTAAATCGCTATTAGTCCAGTGATTTACCGAATACTTGAACTTAGTTACAGCTTTATTCCGAGTAGTTTTTATCTTGAGATTTCCGATTAATCAGAGCAAGCTAATAAACTAGCATAGTCATAAGAAGCAATTTCGGTGATTACCAATCGATCTACTAACTAGATATCTAAGAACTTAGTGCAATGTTAATTACTGGCAATTTTATATCTCACTCATAATGAAGAAGTACCATCAAACTGAGCCGTGAACTAATTTTGATACTGTTTCTTCTTAAGAAGGTTTCCCTGCCTACAGTGTTGCCAATTTTCTTTCTTAATAGAGTTTGAACGGGGGGGGGGAGAGCTAGACAAAGTGTTTTAGGTTGAAATCTACTTTCGAAAACAGTAATTTTATTGCGATCCATTTGCTGGTAAATCTTATATCAAAATGCTTTTTTACTTTCACTGTCAGAGGAAGTATGGCAATCGTGCCCAATTTTCCACAATAGGTTATAATTGGAAATACGTGTTCGAGGTTCCATTATTACAAAAATGAAATGTTTCGAATACTGTGGGTGTGTGTGTGTGTGTGTGTGTAAGTGCGAATACTGTCGGGGGTGTGTGTGTAAGTGCGAACACTGTGGTGTGTGTGTGTGTGTGTGTGTAAGTGCGAACAAAATATCTCAAAGACAAAAAATTCCAGGAAGTGGATCGAACTTTGTATTTCGTTTACATACTATGACGACCTTTACTGAATGTCTTTAATTTTTCAGTTTTTCGCAATTTTTTCTAAAACGGCTGCAACGATTTGCTCTAAACTTCGTATATTATCTATCTACATAAATGTCTATCAGTTTCTTTTGAAACATTTTTCTGAGAAAATGGATTTTTTGGGGAGTATTGTGGGGGAGGGGGGGCAGTAACGTTAAGCTTTCGTTTAAGCACTCCAGAATGATGTATGGGTCTACTGCTCTTATAACATTAACATCCATTCGAAACATTGTTAGAATTACAAATTTGAAGAAAATCGATTAACCGGAAGTGCCAGTTATTTTGCAGAATAGTTTTTGTGTTTTGGAATGTTGTCTAAACGACTATGACAACAATTATTTGCTTTGAACTTGCTGCTAAAAAACGGTACTTTTATAGGAAATATCTTTTCGGAAAATTTATTTTGTGGAGATGATTGTGTGAAACTTTATCGGATAAGTTTAAATTTAAGTTGCCGCTACACTTTCGGTAGTTAAGAAACAGGGTCCTAGCCACAAGTCATACTCAGGTACACATGTTTAACTCCTTTTTAAGTTCAATTAAACGTAAGTAAACATTGCAATTTAATTGTATTAACTGTAGTAAGAGAAAGAGGTGTGAGCTTTTACAATAGATTATTTTTCATATTCAGAGGACATCAAAATATGTACTTCCGGTGATACTCCGGTACTTCCGGTACTCACTTTCAAAAATCTGATAGGATCGCATCTTATTGCAATTTTTGTCTCTGTGTCTTTTCTTATTCACTATGATGAATGTAGTACGAATAGCACTGTTACTTTGTACAGATAAGGTTATTTTGCTGTTTTGTTTTGATGTATATATCAAATCTGGTGGAAACACTCACACGACTTTCTCTTACTCCTTTTAATCAAATTGTATATAAAATGACAAATTTTATTTCAATTTTAATTTTACATATTTGTCCTAACACAATAAGTGGGGTGGGGGATAAGTACCAACCTACTAATCTTGGCAAGAAGAGAAGTGATTATATTGTGGCCCAGTAGGGCGCTCTAAAAACATGAACAATTATATATAACATATGAAATTAACACCACAAATTCCGCACAACTGTCCAAATTAATTTTTTTCAGAAAAATGTTTCAGTTAAAAGAGATACGTTTCTATTTATATGCAGCAACCATTCCAAGTTTATAGAAAATCGTTGTAACCGTTTTCGAGAAAATTCCAAAAAACTCAAAACCCTGGTCTGTAAAATCGCAGTTCCGTTTAGAAGGAAGAGTTCCCATTAGCTGGGGAAAAATTAAATTAAAGATGATTTATAAGCAAGAAGATCCCTTGAGCCACAAGAATGCTGTCAAAACGTTTAAATGATTGGGTTGAAATAAAGGCATCTTACGTGATGAACAATTAGGATGTCGCCACATAAAGGGTATAGAGATGCAATTTTTGCTTTATACGCTGTCGTTAACTTAAAGTTACGACACTCAATGAAGAAGATATTCACGGAAAAATCATAGATATAATAAAAGACATGTATGATAAAGCGTCAATATTTTTTATAGAATGCGATGGCAGCAAAAAAAGGAGTTCAAAGTATCCGAGGGAGTCCTGCAGGGGGAGTCCTGTATGTTAATGTTATAAGAACAGAATCTCGGTCCTCTGATGTTCTCTTTATATATGCACGAAATCGTAACTTTCTTCAGGGATCATGGTGCGTCAGGAATTACTATTAATGAAAAAGAAGATGTGCTCATGCTCCTGTACGCAGATGATTTCGTTATTCTGGGGATTTTCGGACGGATATACAATTCAAATTAGATTTACTCAATAAATACTGTAAACATAACCAATTAGCAGTTAATGTAGTTAAGACCAAAATACTGCCTTTTCACAAAGGCAAGCTTGGTAAACAAAGGAAATTTATATTGAGCAAGAAAGAAGATGAAATAGTCAAAGAATTTAAGTATCTTGGAATTATTTTTGCATCAAGTGGAAAATTTAGAAAAGCACGTGAATATAATAAATCTATGAGCATAGCAGCGTCCGTAAACGTAAAGCATATACCGTCCAAGGAGAGATCAGATAAGTGGTAGGCAAAAGAGACACTATTTGACTCGATGGCAAGCAGTGTATTGTATTGTGGAGAGACATGGCCGCCGCCTCATGCTGATTTGCTGGAGAAAGTACAAATCAAGTTTTTCAAATTCTTTCGGCAGCTTCCTAGACCAACCTCTGTCGCTTTATTACGCCACGAACTCAGTAGAAGGCACACTGATTATCAAATATTTAGAAGTATTTTATCGTGTTGGATAAGCCTGCTCAAGATGAGTAATATCCGCATTCCAAAACTGTGCTTTAACCGTCTTGTGACCTTTGTAGATAACAAGGGAATGTCTTTCAATTGGTGTGCTCTCTTGCGGGGCTACCTAAATAAAGTAGGAGCTATAAATCTCTGGGAGTCTCAGGATTATAACGAAATAGCTAAGAATTAATGCACTCTATTAAAAGCTTACAAACATTGAAGCTCTATATAAAACTGAATACAATATGTATATTAAATTTGTTAGCCAACTGTCCACAACAATATCTTTCACAAAACGTTCCATTAGAATTTCTAAAAGTAGTTGCTCAGTTATGTTTAGCAAACAAAAAGTATCCAAGGGTTACAATCAAAGGTAAAAAATATGATTTTAATTCGGAGAGAAATTGTTTACTTTGTGAATACGATTGTTCGTCTCCTATTAGAATGTAAGACATTTGCTTATAGACATAAATATTTTGTTAACCTACCAAATTCTGAATTAGATGCGTTAGATATTATGCCAAATTGTAATTTAATATCTGAAATAAAAAATTTATTTTCGTACACAAAAATTTGCTTAGAATTGAGAGAAAAGTTAAAACGATATTTAAATTAGATAAGAAATAGTTGTCATTAGCTATAATATAAGCACCTCTATCACTAATTAGTAAACAAGTCTCTGTTGTTTAAATTAAAAACTAAGGAACATTACTTTTTGTTTTTTTCTCTTATTGGAAAATGATCATTTATGTTGAACTCTTGCTGTAGTATGTAATATTTTTTAATCAATAAAATTTGATTTGATTATTTTGATTGAGTTCCGTTTAATCGATTTTCTTCAAATTTGGAATTTTAGCAATGCTTCTAGTTTATATTAATATTATGGGGGGGGGGGGCGTAGAACCACATAAATAGTATTGAAATGGTACAACACACACACACACCTTAACCAATCGCTAAAAAGATTTTTGTCGTTCTCAGGCGACCTCAAAACGTAATCTCAATGTCGAAAATTTGGCACGATTGCATACTTCCTAGGAGTAAGAGAAAGTAAAAATTAAGAGTTTTATGCGCAGAAAACTGATAAAACAAATCTTCAACAAACGTATTTCAATCTAAATCTTTAAGATGGGAAGTTTCTTGCAAATTTAAAGATTGATTGTGTTGGCAAACGTGAGTTGTTTATATAGCGAGCATTCTTCCATGGTGACGTCTTCCAATAATTCTATTCTACAGTTTATGACTCATTAGCCTTCCACAAAGTACGTCATATGCAAAATACTTGTACACATCTCAGTGTCAGCAGTTCAAGATCCTCAGCTTAGCTTTATGAATGATATGAAGTTGATTTAAACTAAATACAGATTTATCATTATGCAATGTTTCATTGTTTGAATTAAAATCTTATATCAGTTTCTCGCGAACAAGTCTGTTTTCATAAATTACTTATAATGTTCCTATCACAGATATTTTCTCACGTGTTAGTTTTGGTCATCGACCCGGTTTCGGGCGTTCGCCCATCAATTATAGGATGTCTTAATAAGCAGCCGTGAGATTTTCGACTGGAAACATTGCGAAGTCAGGGTTCACTACTTGACCTTGTGCTAGTGGAAAGAATTTACATTGTTTATCGTGACAGTGGACGAACCCTGAAATCGGTCGATGACCATTAAATCAAGCATCTTATTGTTATTATTATGGAAAAACGTCTGGGGTGAAACTTTCACACGACTTCCTCTTGCTGCAATTAATATCATTTAATTGATCAAATTTTCTTTAAAATTGCAATGTATACAAACTTTAGTTGGGGGGTGGCCATAAAAAAAAGTAGTGGTTTATACATGTTTACTTGAGTGTGACTTGTGTGGTGGTAGCTAATTCTGACCCAGCCAACAAAGCTTGCAGTGGTAGGGCGCCCAGTAGACCTGAACTAATTTTTCAGGAACAATTTTTAAATAAAGTGGCGATTTTATCATTCAATTAACATTCCAAGTTTAAAGAAAATCATTGGAGCCAGCCGTTTTTGAGAAAATTCCAAATTCCAAAAAAATACTCGACAAATTGTATAAAGCCGCATTTAACCGATTTTCTTCACATTTGGAACTCTAGCGCTGCTTCTAATTTATCTTAAAGGTAACACCCCACTATAAATTATATTGAAGTGGTACTTTGAAGGAAAGCTTATTGAAGCAAAGAAAATAATTGAGCCTTTGCGAGAAAATCGCGGAAAAGTAAACAAAATCCAGTAAAGCCGCATTTCCGATTGATGGATTTTGATCGCAACGTGTGAGTTGCGATGTTGGTATCTAAATGGAATACTCAGTTTTGGCTTCCTACAAATTTTAGTTTTTGCTAAATTTTGTACACACAAACGTAATTCGCTAAAAACATTGTTTGCGTACTGATGGGGACCACAAAACATGTATTTCCGGTGAAAAACTCAGCCTCGAAAATTTGCCACGTTCCTCATACACCAACAAAAGAAAGTGAAAATCTGCTCCTCAGACACCCTCCAAAAATCTGCGCCCCAGAAATCTTTTAAAAATCAACTTTTCTTGGAAAAACCCTTTATCCAACTTTCTTGGAAAAATGTTTCTAAGAAAAGTGAAAGGCATTTATGTATGTGATGATAGAATGTGACGTTTAATGAAAATCGTTAGACCCTTGCTCGAGAAAATGCGGAAAACTGGTAACAAAAAAGAATTTAATGTCGCAATGGATTTTTGACCGATATCTTTATTTCAGATGCGGTGATTGGTACTGATCGGTCGCGACACCTTTGAGGCTTAAGTCTTCATTCTGCTTCTTTAGTTTTCTATTTTTATATAACCTGTTTACAGAGTTTGTATTTCAATCCTTTGCTAATTCCAAAACATTATTTCATTTTTCAAACATCGCCCGCCTGGTCTCTCGCTTCCCCGCATTTTCCCATTCTTTCTCTTTTGGTGGTGGGATTGTCGGCGTCCTTTATGTCGCTGGGTTTTGCCCCTTCTGACTTTCCCACACCCTTTAGATATCCTCTATCCCTTTATCAAATTATTTCACTTGCTCTCTTGATTCTGACAAATGAATAACGCCAAATTTAGTTATCGCGCCTCTCCAGTGTATATAAGTGTTTATTGTCAGTGCTCACTGGTAAAGTGTTTCTTCCTTATACCCGCCAAACATTAACATTTAGATTCAGTACTTTTACCTCTGAAAGGTGAAAATACGCCTTCCGCGCCTCTCCAAAGTACCCGCACCGAGTTTGTGTATAACTTCATAGGAACACTAACGCAACTTGCTACCTCAGGAACAGTTCTTGGAAGAGCTTCGCTACTCTAGCTGTTAGTGCTCACCCCCACCTATCGTATATCTACAAGGGAATTACTCACCGCACTTCCCATCTCTTATTAACAGCTCTCTTTTCTCTCTCACGCACACTCTCTTTTGCAAATACACGCCACATAAACACACCGCCCCGGTCTCTCCTATTTCTCCCTTTTCCCTTTCAGCTTCTTCAACTCATTGAGCCTTCAATTCAAGCTTTCATTACCACTTCTGTGCCACCGTTTGCCGTATGGTGAGTGGCATCATTTATTTCGAGCCATTTCAGCTAGATTTCTTCGCTCCTATAACCTTCCGCATCGAGTATCTGGTATTCGCCCAGGCAGGTACCTAAATGGAATACTAATTTTCGTTTTTGAGAAATCTTGTTCATATACAGAGACCATCGCTCAAATTTTTTTTTTTATTCAAGTGGATCTTATAACATATATTTCCGGTGAACACCCAACTTCGAAAATTTGACACGATCGCAATACACTTCCTCTTACAAAAATCTGATTTTATCTGCCTCATCTGATGTAACTGTTTCAATACAATCCTCCCAGTTTTAACTGAAAAATTTTCGTAGACTTTTTTTTAAATAAAAGTTCAGTTGTCTGGTATACATAAGATGGATTCACACATTTATTGAAATGGCATTTTATAGCCAAAGTCAAAAATACCCAAAGTCACAAATAATACAAAAAAAAAAACTTCCCACAGCTGGTAAAATTTATTTGTTATTTTATAACAGGACTGCCACAGGTAAATAAATATAATACGACAAAAATGTAAACAGCTGTTTTGTGTGGGTTACCAAGACAACAAACGCGTAGGTAATCGTACTGCTAACATAAATATTTAATTATTGCTTGCTATTAAAAATGAAAAGCCGGACATGGCATTAATCTTTATTTATATGTAATATTCGCATACGAATAGTGTTTTTGTTGCAAATATTGATATTTATATTTTCCTATGACTATTGAATTATAAACTTCCTCCTCTCAGGTGAACAGTTATAGGCACCTACTCTCCCAACCAAGCAACAAGTTGTTCTCTATCTGCAGCAATGTGATAGACGTTTCATTTTATTCTAATGACGATCCGGCTTGTCTTATATTTGTTTTTATTCTTGAGTGATGAACAATTTTGTACTGTATAGATATTAACGATTTGCAACACGTAGCTAACTTTTCTTTTTTGTAATGTCCATTTCATGCTTCAATGATCTTTTGACGTCAGTGTTATTCAACCAATAATGTTGAACAATGCATCGATCTTCTTAACCTTCTGTTTATATAAACATCTGTTAATGAAACAGCTGTGGTACTGGTCTTAACTCTTAAGACGTATGTTTATACGAATTGGTTAAGATGCATATTTCCGTTGTATGTAAAAGAATGTCTGAAGAGTGGTATCTGTTTCTGATTGTACTAGCAGTATTCATTAAATTTATATGAATAAAGGAAGTAATAACGTGAATTTCAAAAGTTATTTGGAAAGTGTGCTTATTAAATGAATGGAGGAAACAGGATGTGGATGTTTACTTCCGCTAGTACAAAGCTCATCAAGTTTTTAAGTCGGAACTCCACTTTTGTAAACAGTATTAGATTAAGAGTATTCGCTTGTATTACACTTGTTTAAACATTCAATTCATTAATTTCCCTTAATTGCAGCAAGTGGAAGTACTGCGATCGTGTTAGATTTCAGAAGGTGAGTTTACACCGGAAGTACAAGTTTTGAGCTCCTCAAATAAAAAACATATTATTTAGCGAATGGTCTGTGTGTATGTGAAGAAAATTACCTCAAGAACGAAAAATCGCAAGAACCTCAAACTTGTTGGTCTTCCGTTTAGGAATACCACATTTGACACGTGGGTTCCTGTCGAAATCCATCAACCGGAAATACGACTTTATTAAATGTTTGTTTTTTCTTACAATTGTTCACGATTTTCCTCTAACTACCCCCAACGATTTTCATTAAACTTCGTTAACTGTCTATTTATGTACATAAATGGCTGTCACTTTTATATGAACCATTTTTCCCAGGTAAATTGATTATAGAGTATTCAGGGGGAGCTGCAGCCATTGGCGCCCCTCTAAAGTGCCAATCAAAAGAAAGTATGTTACTGCCACCTGTGATAGATTAAAGGCATTGCTAGAATTTCAAATTTCAAGGAAATCGGATATCCAGATTTGCAACTTTGTGCAATAGGTTTCCGAGTTTTTTAGCAGTACTAATGAGAATTTCTATGATTTGGAATATTAACCGCACAAGTGTTTTTGCGGGAAAATTTGATTTCGGGAGGGTTTTGGGTAATCAATGACGTGAGATTTCCATGTTTTTCGGGTTTTGTTGTAAGCGCTGACTTCTGCTTTGTCTTCTAATTATTACAGTAAGAGGAATTATTGGATTCGTATCAGTTTTTTTCCTGAAATTGAGAGCTTATTTGAAATATATGTTTTGTGAGAGTAGCTAAGCTCAAAACGAAAATTGGGGGAAGTTTAAACGATATTCCATTTAGATGCAGTAGATTCGATTCGAAGGGTTGCGCTCAAAATCGGTTAAGTAGTAATACCACTTTATTGAATGCTAATTTTTCATTAATTTTCTTTTGGGAAATTATAAAAAAATGTTTCCAATAATCTCCTTTAAACTTGGTATGTCTATCGCTTTCATTTTCCAAAACAATTCATTTAATCTGGATTAAAGGGATGAAGTGAATTCAGGTTTTCCCTTCTACCATCTATATTAATATCAAGGAGAATGAAATGTGTTGAAGAAATACCAAGTTGACCGGAAGTGCAAATACACGGAATGATATTTTCGCAATATTATCTGGAAGAGACGATTTCATCGATTATCTTTACACTTTGTGTACATACTATGCATATTTAGATCTGTCACTAACACTTTTCTTAGATAATTTATATTTTAGGGACAACTGGGGGGGGGGGCTGTAACATTAATCTTTCTGAAGTGTCATTTTAGTTTTGTGCTGGATGTGTATAGGGCAGTCTCTATACAAATCCACTCCTTCCTAAAAGATCTGTTGTCGCCTCCTTGGCTATCAGATTTTCTAGACAAAATCGTCTGTAAAGTATGAGAATGAATGAATGTTGTCCGGTAGGAGAGTTCGCTGAAGGTACGCTAAACCCAAGTAATTGCAGAAATCAACTATTTCTACAGCCCATATAATATCTTTTCTTTGGGAGATAGAGGTGTAAGTCGAAGTGTTGCCTTTGTTAGACTGGCATATCCCCAGAGGAGCCATGATCCCTAAAGAAGTAGCTTTAGACAAGTTCCTCCTAGGGCAGCCATGTAGGGTGTAATATATGCAAAAGGTATCAGATATATTTTCCATGATAGCCTGCTTCATTTTGTGGTTATCGACAGGTTTCGGGCGTTCGCCCATCATCAGGATATCTTAATAAAACATTGTAATAACACAGACTTCCCCAGAGCAAAATCAGTTTATACACATCACATTATACATTACAGTTTATCACACTATACAGAATGTATAAACTGATTTTGCTCTGTCCAAGTTTGTGTTATCGCATGTTTTATCAAGACAAACCGCTTGATAATCATAAAATGAAGCAGGATATCACTCTGATGTTTTCCAGCTCTGCGGACCCAACCACAACAACTAAGCAAAGTTGGCTAGGGCCCGCAGTACAGGAAAAAATCTGAGAGATTCTCTATTTACTTGATACCTGTTTTATATTAGATGGTCATCCACCGGTTTCAGAAGTCCATCCATTTTCAGGATACCTTGACAAAACAGTTAGTGGTATTCATGAAGATGGGTGAAAACTTGAAACTTGATCGCTGACCATATAATGAAGCGGCTATCGCAGAAAAAGATATTTCTAAAAATGGTTGCCAAAATTTGAAATTTTAAGAAAATTTGTCGAGAACGATGAGAAAGCTGTTGTGAGTATTTCACATCACATTCTTTTTACTACATGTAAAATATTACTCTTTCCATAAGACACTTGTAAATGCTGTGTTACTGATATAAATTTGTTCTGGATCAAACTATTGAGCAGGAAGATTTTTTTCGTTTTATTTTAGTGATCAACTCTTGGCTGCTACAACAGGTTGACGGACATTTAGGATATTCTATGATAA
Organism: Triatoma infestans; assembly: GCA_011037195.1. Lineage (NCBI taxonomy): Eukaryota > Metazoa > Arthropoda > Insecta > Hemiptera > Reduviidae > Triatoma > Triatoma infestans. The sequence goes on from JAAEAF010000317.1 coordinate 289,689, forward strand.
TCCTGCATGTAATGGTTTTATAGTTCGTTAACTTTCGTGAATGTGATTGTGCTGCAGTTAATTTTTATATTCCAGTGAACGAAAAAGCTGCACTATTCTAGTTGTAATCGCATTCCAGCGCCGGTTGCTGTGAGTTAGCAGTGGCCAGTGGTTAGTAGTTGAGCTCGTTTTTCTTTTCTTTTTTTTCCTTTTGTTTAAATTTATTTTATTTTAAATAATATTTGTTTTTTTGATATCTTTAGCCAATGGTGTCACAGTTCAAGTTTTCATTTTGTTTTATGTGTTGTTAAATTGATCTCTTCAGTGAAAATTTAAATTAAGAAAAAAATTAAAAAGCCAGCCCTATTGTGTGATGTTAAATTGTGTTATTGTTTGTGTAATGTGCTGTCGCATCAACCATTGTAAACAATGGCTGCCACTTGTCTGGTTTTCGATGAGTAAGTTAAAAAATATATATATATATTTATTTTTATTTAAATCTTTAAAAAGAGGAAAGAATTAGATTGTGATTATTTTCATAAGATGACAAATAGTTTTCTTAGATGTTTACAACGTATAGTTTTACACATATTTTGGTAGCAGTTGATAAAATTTAATAAATATCAGTGTCTTCTTTAAAAAAAATACAAACTAACTAAATATGTCTGGTATTTTATCCGTTATAGCATGAAGGTTTTTGTTGTCCTGACCGGTTTCGGATTTTCATCCATCGTCAGTGGAAAACTATCAAATTCGTGTAGAGAGCTGACTTCAACTTCGTTACCACTGCAGTTGTTGATATGCGGTCGAGGTAAGTAATTAGTGCGGGGGTAGGCAGTTACAAGTGTAGTGGTAACGTAAGTAAGCTGAAATCAGCTCTTTCAGCACGAATTTGATAAATTTACTTTGACGATGGATGAAAATCCGAAATCGGTCAGGAACCAAAAAACGCATGTATTTTACGACGGATAAAATCCCAAATATTACCCAAAATTGCGGACTATTCCACTTATTCAACAGCAAAATGATTCAAATAAATATCAGTCAGCTGTTGAAATCACCATGTTTTTATTATACGTTATTTTCCTTCCTAAAATTAACACTATTCTCCTTTATTATAAGGACATCAGAAATTTTGTAGTTAAGTTTACACCGCAGATACATTTATGTTTTGAAAAAAAAAAAATTTATTCTTCCTTGCAAGATTTTTTTAAAATTTCCCATTGTCAGAATTCAAAATAAATTTTAAAAATTTTATGTCTAACATTTTCCCAGGAAAATTTGGTATAAAGAGCCAGTTCATTGTAGTGTAAGATTCAATCGTCAGCATAATTTTAGGGGACATTAGAAGCATTTAGTATTCCAAGTAAGAAAATCGGTTTAGCGGAAGTGTGCTAACACTAGAGGTTTTGAGTTTTTACATTCTCTGAGAGGAAGTATATTGCGATCGTGCCAGATTTTTTAAATTGGGTTTTCACCGGAAATATATGTTTTGTGGCCATATATTATATATATGTGTGTGTGTGTCTGTCTGTGTATGTATGTATGTAACACAAAACAAAAAATTGCAGGAAGCTCAAATTTGATATTCCGTTTAGGCATTAGTATCGCATCAGACCCGAAGATTTCGGACAAATCCAACAATCGGAAATGAGACTTTTAAAAATTTTTTTTTTACTTTTTAGTGATTTTCTTCACATTTGGTATCTGTCATATGAATCCCTAGCCCTTTTATTTGAAACATTTTCCTGGGAAAATTGATTTTTAGGGGGTTCTGATTTAAGGGGGAACAGTAGCGTTCTACTTTCCTCTAAAGTTTCAGTTCAGTATAATATACGGTTTTACACCTACATAATGTTAATACACATTAGAAGCATTTGTAGAATTCCACATTTGAAGAAAATGGCTTAACCGAAAGTGCCATAGACTTATGAGTTTCTTGGATTTTTCTCGAAAACGCCTACGATTTCTGTCAAACTTGGTATGCACAATTCACAGATAAAAACTGGTTAATTTTATTTTTGCATTGTTTATTCTTCTAGTTTGGGGTACCGTACATGCTACTGAGAAAGTAGAGATAAGAGATACTAAACATTGTTCTACACTAAAAATACAGTCAAATAAAAGGTAAGAGAAAGTTGTGTGAGTGCAAACACGAGAATTTTTTTTTTTTTTAATTTTCTCGAGAACAACGAGAACGCTTTAAACCTCGAACGATTTTCCTTAAATCTCGAATAATAATCACTCCACAAACTTATAAACCTATCAGTTTTATTTGAGACATTTTCATGGGAAATAATTGAATTTTGATGGGTTTCTAGGACGCATGTGAGTTAAAGTTTAAAATTAAACTGATAGTTACGGTAAGAGATAGCCGTTGTAAGTGTTTAAATCAGATTTATTCCACTCCAAATTAACATAAAGAGTATTCACATATTCAACTACATACTTTTAATTACGGAAATTTTCATATTTCTTGAAATATCTTGCCCACTTTGGTTTTGCCTTGGAAGATTTCTATTTAAATGAATGTCGTGTTTGTAACACAGATCAATTTTAATTTTTGAACAAATTTTATAATAGCTCGTTTTAACAAATACATTTTATTTTCACGCCGATAGAGAATATAATAATAAATATTACGTATTTATTTTCTGATTACACACAATCATTATCAAATATTTCATGTGATTCCTTGTTCTGTTTATTTTATGACCGATTGTTTTGTATGTGTTTTTAATAGTCACGATTTAAATCTAGTTTTAAAATATTTGAAATTTAATTTTATTTGTGGACTTACTCTCACTGCAGATGGATGAAATTCCCAATTTTTGTTTGTCGTCTGCAAATCTGAGCTACAAGTTAGATGAACTACTCTCAGATAAACACCGCTTGTTCAGTTTTACAGTATTTGGATACAACCCTAGATTATTTACCATTACTATTCACTTTACTTTATGCTTTAGGAAGTTGCGATCAGTAAATTTTAAAGGTTTTGAGGTACCCTGTGTCTGAAAAAGTAGCTTTTAGAAAAATAGTCTTTCTCCGATATAAGGTTTCTGTCCAAATATTTCAGTGGGATGGATGACGTACCATTTTGTTGACTATATTTAATCTTTTGTATTCGAAGATTTTTGCGAGATTTTCTTTCCAGCTCCAGCAATTCTCTTTAAACATTGTATGTACACATTACACACTAGTAGAACTATCATTTTTTATTTGTAATATTTTTCTGGGCAAAATTGATATTGGAGAGATTCTGTAGAAAAGGTGATGAATCCTATAAATCTCTCTAAAGTGCCGTTATCAGTAAAGTGGACAGTTCTACCATTTGTATGTTGTTAAAATGAAATTATTATGTTGATATAATTAGATTTTAGTAAGATAATATTTTTGTCAGTTTTAGTATAGTGCTTTGCTTTACAATTAGGCTGAACATGTCCTAGACCCGGCATAATAATTACAGTAAATTTGTCTAAATAAAAATATTTCTTGGTGATCGTGAACGCTGTATCAAGTAGTTACGTCATCATGATAAGGGCGCTTTTACCTAAGCCAATCAAGGCTTAATTAGATAGTATTGTTTTTCCAACTTCCCCCAAACACTCAAATACACCACTTCTTATTGCTGTTTTAACAATTCTAATGGACAATTGTCTTTAAACTTGGATTTTTTAGGAAACATATCGGAAGTGCAGTTTTCCACGACTTTTTCTTAATCTACATGAAAATAGATCCAACGAGTTTCTTTAATCTTCGTATTTTACTACTTCACCCATAAAGGCCTATCTATTTTTCCCGAAAAATTATTTTTGTAAATTGTTGGAGAGCAGCAGGGTTCTTTGAAGCGCCACTTCGGTATACAGTATATTTCCATTACCTGTATGTATGATTCAATGCATTAATACATTGTCAGAATTCTAAGTTTGAAGGTAATTTATCAATTACAATTGTAAATAATTGGAGTAAGGGAAAGTCGTGTGAGTGTTTCACGCCAGATTTTGTCCCTTTCCTGGATGAGACCTAAGAACAAATATTTCTGATGAAAAGTCATTTTTGGAAAAATGTGACACCACCTTCCGTCACCAAACAAATAAAGAAATCAAACTTTTATGGCTGTTATAGATTTTTAAGGAAAAAGGGTTAATAGAAAATTTGATTATCAAATTTGTAATTGTAGAACAATTTTGTGGATATTATTTTTGTGATTTAGCACGATCCGAGCATATGTTATTGTTAGTTATTTGTTAAACTGAGTATACAATAACCTTAAAGAAGGGAAGTGATTGGCAAATTGTTGATATTTATTTCTGATTGAACGACACTATCATCATTGTTTAAACAATGTTCTACAAATATTTATGTTTTATCTTCATAGTTTTTGTTATTAACACGAAGGAAAGTTAAAATACGTAACTATTCATGTTTGTTAGCAATATAATAGCTATATTTGTTCACTAATAAATTTTATGTAAATTTTAGATCAGTTTTGTTCTGAAAACTCTTGACCGCTTTAAGAGGATATATAGCAGGCGTGTCAAACTTTTAACTTTCATTGGGAAAATGGTAGTTTTGATTTCACAGGTGCAGAAAAAAACTGTTTGCGATTGGTTTGTACGTGCATGAAGCAAATATCAACAAAAACAACATCAAATCGCAGGAAGCTCAAAACTTTTGATTTCTTGGCAAGTTTTTTTTTGGAATCCGATCCAAAGGCTTCCATCAAAATACTTCTACCGGAAATGCAATTCTATTGATTTTTTTTGTTTTATTCAGTTTCCGTGATTTTCTTCGAAAATGGCTTCTAACGGGCTCACTGATTTCCTCTCAGCGAAAATGGCTCTCTAAAACGCTATTTTATAATCGGAACTGCCCCTTCACAGAATGAGTTTTTTCTCCCAATTTTTAGCTTCTTTTTTTTTGTAAATAGCACAAATTGTAATTTTGCTTAAAGTTGGTTGACTTGTGCATTTATCGCCTTTATTTTTTTATTTTCATTTTTTATTGATATTACACCTGTTACATTAAGTAATAGTGTTACAATAGTAATAGTTTAAATAATAATTTTGCAAACTTGGTTTCTGTTTTTGTTACATATATAAAATTTTACTAATTGAATCGAGTTGTGTATTTAACGTGTGTATTGAGGTGTAAGGCCAGTATATACAACTGTAGAAGGCCAAACAGAGCGAGTGTGTATGTGGTGTGTACAGTTTGGGTGACTCACTTTGGTGTTGCTGTGGTGAATAAATTGAGAAACTGGTTGTTGACGGAGATCATCCTGTCTGTAGGACTTGACGCCTTGAGTTCTCTACTTACCCCTTCTATCTTCTCATTAGTTCTGATTGGAGTGTTCACTGGTCACACTGCTTATTTAAATCGTATGAGATTGTTAACCATGAAATTCCTCCTTTAGTGAGTGAGCGATCAGAATTCGATTCTTTTTGAGTGTTTTAACAGTGTTGACTAAAAACTCGGTATCTACAGTAAGGGTGCCTGTTGTGGTTGCGAATGTTTTGAGATACGCGAACTTTCTACACTTTCCAAATAAACACCGCCGTCTAGAAGCAACTTGACCCTTCATTGGATCCAATCCAATTTAGAACTCGGGGAGAAGGTGAAGTTAAGTTTACTGATACGCACAGAATCGTTAGACCCTCTCCCCCCCCCTGAAAATTGTTGAAAGAAGAACTGTGGAACACTCACACGACTCTCCCTTAACCGCTTTTCTTGCAGCTCTAATTGACAGATTTTATTAAAAATACGAAATTTTACTGAATGTTTGGAGTTTCCTTAATTTGCACCAAAAAATGGAGCCTTAGTTGCACTGATGAGGCGTTATTACGGAAGGGATCCTCTTCCAAAATCTAAACTCTCAGCTCTTATAAACAAATTACTGGAAAAATATTCCAAATTACAGTAATCAGTGTTTAAGAAAAATTTTAGGACCGTTTTGAATAAACTTTCGATAAAAGCTGGAAAACTTATTCTGTAAAGTCTCCATTTCCGTTTGTTGGAGTTCACCCAATCTTTCGTTTCAGATCCCATGATGGTTTTTAAACAAAATTTCAAACTTGGCTTTCCGCAATTTTTAGTTTTTCTGATACACTGTTCATGCATATAGTCACAATTATATATACACTGTTCATGCATATAGTCACAATTATATATATACTGTTCATGCATATAGTCACAATTATATATACACTGTTCATGCATATAGTCACAATTATATATACACTGTTCGTGCCTATAGTCACAATTATATATATACTGTTCATGCATATAGTCACAATTATATATACACACATTTCGCGATTTTCTTGAAAACAGATTCAACAATTTCCTTTGTACTTTATTTACTTTTCACACACGTTTGGCCTCTTACTTGAATTTAAAACAGGTTTCCAAGAAAATTGATTTATCTAAACAGATTTTAGAGTGACCCTGGAGTGAGATATGAGATTAAGCTTATCTCTTGAGCGTCATTTCTTTATTATTATGGTTCCATTAACTTCTTAATATTAAGGACAATTAACATGTAGCCGAAGTTACATATTGAAGAAAATTTAATAATTAGAGGAATCCATTAAGAGAAATTAATCAATCAAGTTGTTGCGGTGTTTCTCCCTAGATTTTATTATTTTCTGAAATCTATCTAAGATTGGGATTACACAGATCTAGCGGTCTGGAAAAGTGTTGGCTGTCCAATTTGATTGGGCGAGTCCCTGGGCAGTATATTATTCTATTGCTAAATTGGGCAGAGCGATAAATGGCGGAGATATGCGCTATTTGTTTTGTAATGTCACGTAGATTGAATATTGCATTGCATACTCGTATAGCACTAATGGGTGGAGGGCTCCCTGGTGGCAGATTGTCCCCCCCCCCCAGGGATATGATTGGACAGAATCTCCAGGCACAAAAGATCGGATATTATACAGTGTTGCCAACATATTTAAACAATACCACAATATTCATATACAGTGTTGCTGTGTGATGCTCTGTTTGGTATTGTAAATCGATATGTGTTTTGTTTGTGCGTCTGTCCATTCAATTTCGATTTGGTTGAGGGAGCGGAGTGATCTCCGTAACAGCGGCTATGTTGTCTATTATGATTGTATTGTGCTCTTTATATCTGTGCTTCTATTGTTACAGTGGTAACAGCATTGAAGTAAATATAGTTAATTGTACAATGTCTGACTGATGTTTATAGTCTTGAGTATCTCTGTCAGGACTTTGTTATGTTCCCAATAGTTAGCAGACAGAAAACGAACGATATCACAGGCATATAAATGAATTGTCGTCGGTCTACTTGTAAAAGGTAAAAATGTTTCATAGACTAGCTACAGTTTTCATGTGTAAAATTTTCGGTTCGCAGTTTATGTCGAGGTCCAAAATTAGTAGTAGAAAAGTCAAAATACGTTAAATTTGCGGACCATCTACATTTATGTGCAAGTTGTTCGCCTTTCATGGATAACTGGCCGACCGAAAGTCAATAAAAATATGGTGTTCCACTAATGGTACGACTGACCTAATAATTAAGCCATAGAGAGGACAGGAAAACTGGGTAATTTGTAATTTTGGCGGGATCGCATCACCAGATGTAATAATTATATTGAGCAAGTGGTAATATAAAGCCGAATCCATTGCCACCTAGAAGGCCTTCTGTGGCTCCAAGGATATCTGGTGTTCATATATTGCGTGTGTGTGGTTGCGTCAGTGAGTATGATAGTGAACTAGAGTTTAGTATGTGTTGAAGCTGAACACAAATAGATTCATCTATATCTACTTCTGCAAGCTCTCTGTGTATGAACGTTTCGATGTTTAAAGGTTGAGAGGAACAGATCCTTGGAGACTATGAAATAAAAATGAAAATTTTTTCTTATAGTATTGCCTAGGGGCAAACACTTCAAAAAATGTAGAATTTTCCCCTATTAATGATCCCCCAAGCCGATTTATTTTTATTCTCTGACCAATTAATAGTTTATCATTTTCGTTTTTTTGGGGCTTTTTGCAAATTACACCTATATACTTTTTTAAATTGTTTGTAGTGATCTTTATTTTCTAAGTTGGCACTTAATTTCCCAATTTCATACAGTATATCAAGTCTTTTCTTTTGTTTTCTTGATTCCTCTGAGATACCATAGATTGCAAGATTTTTTTTTGTTTAATATTGAAGTGGCACTTCTGGATAGCAAATATTTAAATGAAGCATAATGTCAAGGTAAATACATTAATCATTTATATCACTATTCTTTATTTGTGATGCCCAGTCCATTTGGCTTAGAAGCCAGTTATACAATACTTTCATCTTTTATTGGTCTTATGTAGGTCACATTTTTAACCATATCTGTTGGTTTTGGAAACATGGAAAATTTCATCAGAGACATTGTCCGTGGTAGCCTGCTTCATTTTGCGGTCATCGACCGGTTTCGGGCGTTCGCCCATCTTCAGGATGCGTTTTGTCAGACAGTGTGATAACACAGACTTGCACAGAGCAAATTCAGTTTATACACTCTGCGGAACCAACCACCACAACAAATGGGAAATTTCAATCCATTGCCCTAGATGATCACTTACGTGATGATTAATTGTGCCTACTTTAAAATTGTCAAAACTAAAGTTTGTTATTTGCCTAGGCAACTCATTGACTGTAATATTAAACCAAAAGAGCTACTTATATTTCTAAATTCACAGTTTAACTTGTTATCAGTTAAAAATTTAATATTAAAATCGCCTAATATCACAGCTTTTTTCTTTACGTGGCTAATATAAATAATTTTTCTATTTAATTTATAAATACATCACAATCATATTTAGGTGGACGGTATATAGTTATAATCAATACATTACCTCTATTGCACATAATTCATGTATTGACTCTACCGCTATGTTATCCACCCTTTCTAGAACCTTGTAATCACAGCCTATTTTAATGAGTATTGCTACGCCCCCGTGAATAAATTAGTCCCCTAGAAGCAAGAAGCTACCCGGAGCTTAGCCAGTATTAGGTTTTCCTTCAGCCAGTGTTCTGATAAACAGACGGTATCAGATTTGTTCTCAATATGGAGAAGAAAATTTTCTATTTACTCAGATCTTGTTCATTTTGATGTAATATCTTTATTCTCCCTAACTCGGTAGCACTGCCTCAGCAAGACCTCACTCTTCAATAACACATTTTTTATATTAAAGTCGCACCTAATCGAAAGTCAAATTTTTCCTTTTGTTTCCATCTTTGAAACTGTAATACTCATTTGGGGAACTACTTCTTTACCTATTGTTCCTTCCTGCAGTTTCCCCAGGTGCAGCCACACTTTGTTAACGCTCTCAAGCTCAATAGCGGCCTGGGAGGTCCCACAATGATTTGCTTTTGTTTCTTCAGCCAGTTTATTTCTTTTGTTTGATTCTCTTCAACCTGTAGCAATACTGTAGTTATCGTTGCTAGCAGTGGGGTGCATAGTGACTGCATCATTTTGCATTTCCCACTTACTTTTAATTTCCCATCTCTTCTTTAAGAGAGATGACAGTCGAAATTAAATTTTTAATAATATAATCGATGAGGATACTAAGCTCCACCTTGTCACATTGACAACATAACCAATGCAGTTCCATGCAAATTTCTTTTCTTTATCTTTTAAGCTAGTGCACTTAATGAATAGCCGATCCACATTTACCACCACAAAATGCATGAGAATCACTTTTTCTTAGAATATTTTGACACATTGCACATACTTACTCATAACAATCCGCCATTTTTTAATTACAACTTGCATATTAATATGCATTGCTTGAATTCCAAATTTGAAAGAACATGAGTCAACCACAATATGCGACTTTGCAGAACAAGTTTTTGAGTTTTTTTTTTAAAATTTCGAATATGACTACAACGATTTTCTTTAAACCTGGATGGCCAAGTGGACAGATAAAAACCTGGATCACTTTTATTTGAAATATATATTCTTTTTCCGAAAAAAATTATTTGATAGCTGGACGGAATTTGCGGCGTAAATTTCAAATGTTATATGGGGTTCGTTCAGTGCTATTGGCGCGCTCTTCTGGACTACAATGTAATCATTTGTATATCTGCCTTCCATCTATATTAATGTTAGCACAAATGAATAAAATTTGGTTTAAAGACAATTTTATATTTAATTGTATTAACAGCAGTAGGAGAAAGTGGTGTGAGTGTTGCACGTCACGTTTTTCCTCGAACATCCCCACCCCTTCCTGTTCCGTCAGCATAGAAAACGTTCTCCGCTGTTTTGTTGTCAGTGTCGCATGCTCTTGGCTCAAGTTTTTCTAAAAATGAAGATACATATAAAGTTCAGCCGGGAATACTTAGCTGTAACATACGTACAGCTGTTTTTGTTTCCTTTGTCAGTTTATCCATCTACATGTTGGGAATTGACTACTGTCTCTCCAAGATACTTGTTATTAAAACATTTCTCCCCGTTGGATAGATACTTGAGGTTAGCCGACATAATATATTCAAATTTATTGAAATTTATTTCTACATCGTAGTTCATTTATAATATTTTATGTTTGTGGAGCTGGTGGGAACTTATCCCCCCACTTGCTCGTAATAAATATGAAACTATGTATGCAAGTGATTGTAGTCGACTGTTTAAGATGGGAGAAGTATAAAGCCTTTCTCGCTGAAATAAATTATATTTTTGCTGCATACCTACATAAGTTCCCACCAGCTCCACAAACATAACGGTATCTTGTCTAATATTGATTGGGGTGGAAAAGAACTATACTAGAGTAACATTTATTTATTGGAAATATGAAGAGCAGCTGCCATAAAGTAGATATTTGACCATTTTTTGCAGTAATTAGCATAGTTCAGATATTGAGGCAGCAATGTTAATGTGTGTAGGGGGGGAGGCTCCGGTATAAAGCGTCCATCGTGGAGAGGAAGATTGCCCTGCCTCTTTAATATACATAGAATACGGCCAACAGTTACACAACTGCTTATTAATAGCATTTCCAAGTATTATCTCCTCGTGTACATGTGATTCGTTCAAGGAAACTAATACATACTCACACATGTACTAGTAATCAAGTTGTATTAGAGACGTGACTTCTACATATTATCTCTCTTCTGACAGACAGACAGACAGTCACTTGGACAAATATTACTTATATTAGAGTTTAGTGATTGCTTCATATCTGCTCTCTACTTGTTTAGACAGGCCCAATTCACCCCAAAGGAGGGTGGGGGTGTAATTCCCTACTCATCAAGCTCATTAAGAGTACAACCAACGTCCCCAATTGGTCACTTGGTGATACCATATCCTCCAGTTAAATCTCAAAATATTCTTCTGACCTAATCTCGACAACAATTTTTATAACATCATAACTACAGCGGTCGAATAAATATCAAGTATCATAAGATCCAAATGGTGATTTAGAGAACTTACTTGACACCAAGTTACTTGCTCTCAAATTTACACATGTCCATTTTCACCAAGTCATTACAGCAAGGGGTTTTTCCGAAACAATTATTTTTATCTGGTATGTATCCGTCGTGGCATGCATATTCCTGATCCAACAAACCACCAAGTGTGAGTGTAACAGAAACATTGCGTTGAAGTGAACTCTCTTCACCAACTTGGTGAATTTGCTCTGACGGTAGATGAAAATCCAAAACCGGCCAGGAACAAAAGGAATATGCATGCTACGACGAATAAAATACCAGATGTTGGTCCAGCATTGCGGACCCAGCCATATATTCAATTATTTTTAGTAAAATGCAGAAACAATGACGTCAAATGAAATTGTGTGAGCCGTAATTCTGACTTTCTTTCTCTTTTTCTATGTGTTTTATAGTAATAAATGTATTTTGAATTTTTTTATGTATTCTGTGTATGAACTAGATATCTCAAAAATGAAAAATCACAAGCAGCTCAAACATTAAGTATATATAGTTTGGAATCTGATCCGAAGATTTCGGATATACATATTGTGAGGTCCCTGGAGGAAGAAAAACTTCTTTTTAGCGAATGGCCCGTATGTATGTGTGCGTGTGAACAAAATACCTCAAAAACTAAAAGTCACAGGAAAGTCACACTTGATATTGCACAGTTGCATCTAACTCGAAGCTTTCGGTAAAAATTCATCACACCGGAAATGCGACTAATAAAATTTTTTTGTATATTTCACTATTGCGCAGCCTCCAACTTGGTATTATACTGCACACATCAATTGTTATTGAAACATTTTCCCAGGACAATTCATTTTTTAGGAGTGTCTTGGAGTTGGCGTTTAGCTTTCCACTACAACCTATTGTATGATACTACCACTTAAATAATATGAAATTAAATAACTAACAGTTTATTTCCACAACAGTTGAATAGTGTTTGTTGAGCGTTAAGAGAGATCTTACATCATGTGTAAGGAACAGCCTTTAACTAAAAGCTGAATTCCGAATTGGGAATAAAAACAATGTTAAAAGTATTAAACCTTTGTATTCCTTTACAACAGTAGTAATTAATAAGAAGCAAGTATATGATAAAAGACAGCTTTACATCTCACTGCTCGCTCCAATTTGGACATACGGACTAGAACTATAAGGCACTGCTAAGCGTTCCAACCTCAATAGAATTCAAACCCTTCAGTCAAAACTCCTCCGTCGCATTGTCGATGCCCCTTTTTACGTCACCAACCGCACCATTCGCAACGACCTCGCAAAATCCCGAAACAACAGATTCCACAGTCACCTATCCCTCCACCCAAATCCCCTCGTCCAAGCCCTCTACTCAGACTCACTCCCAGGTAATCCCCAAAGAAGGCTGAAGCGCCGTTGGCCCCACAACCTCCTGGATAACTAATGTCAGTTGTCACTGGATAACTGCCATTCATGACATTGCATGATACAGTATTCCATATATCATGCTTGTTGCATTTATATATACCATGCAGTTGTAAATATTCAATAAATAAATAAAAAAAAAAAGTATATGATTTTATCTCCTACAAAAATTATAGCCAATAAAAATGTACCTTCCACTCTCGCCCAATTCTGCCAACCTAATTACCAAATACCGAAAAAATACCAAATTTCCCCAACAATGTTAAAATTGTTCCACTAAAATCAGTGGCTAAAGTTCTACTTTTTCTCATTAGTGAGTTACACACTACTTACTCTTACTAGTGTAACATTATTCAAGTCTAATAAGTCCGATATCCAGCGGTAGTATGTAAGATTAAAACAAATCTCAGATTTGAGGTATACCAAACGAAACAGGTTATAAAGAGAGTTTAAACAGGTTATGTCTGACTCGAATTAAAATACTTTCTCAGAATTTGCACTTTTTCATATATTTTATTTATATTCGTATAAATTAAGAACCAATTTACAACAGGTTGCAGAAAAAACGTAATGTTTAACTCTAGAGAAAAGTTCTATACATCTCTCGTTCAGTTGCCACAACTCTCTAGAGTATTTCAACTACTACTCGCCTTGAATAGGTATACACATACCTCTACTATCCGTACTAGTAATTTTAAGACAAATGAGCGAATTTTTTTTTTTTTTTTTTAAATGGAAACACTAACACGGTTGTTTTATTGAACAAAATATAACCTTACGTGTTAAAGCCTCGCCTGTCAAAACTGGTTAACTTATAGCAAATTACTTCATTAATTAGTTCACATTTTTCTAGTTGCTTTTTCAAGTTTCAAGTAAGTAAGTAACAGGTTCATATTGGGGCAAGTACTTTCAATTTAACTTAAAACAAAGAAGTTGATTGAGAAGCTCAGCAAAGAGAAGAGAAACAAAACCCAAAACCACTCTCTCGGACTGGAGTGGGAGAAGCTGTATAAATATAGCGACGGACAGCCCATAAGAACACAGTTGAAATCAGTTCAGTACATCCAATCGCTAGTGTCATTTTCATAGCACTCTACCTTAAACATTCATCTATTGTAAAGTCCAGGCAGTCTGTGTCTATTTATTATATATCAGTTAACCAGTGTTAACCAAGTCTTCTTATATCATCAACCAGACCTAAATTCTCTCCACCTAACACATCCATTATAGTAGTGTTTAGAAATTAACTTCAGCAAGTAGCTGAATAGAAACAACAGTAGAATACTGAACAGAGAGGCGGGGGTTTGTTTATATTTATTACACTCATTTATCTGGAAAATAAATCATTTTAGATTGTCTAAACGGAATTTAAAAATTCCGTTAAATTTCAAATGTTATTTGGTTTGTTGAATGTTGGCGCTCTCTAGTGGACTACAATGTAATTATACTTCTATAACCTGGCTGGATGAAATTTGAATTGAAAAGATAATTTGTCATTGTATATAATAGTCACATGTATTAACAGAAGTAAGAGAAGGTTTCACAACAGATATTTTTAGTTTGGTTCCTCCTTTCGGATCGTGTGTAGCGTTCACTTAGCTCAAGAAAAGTAATTAGCTCAAAATAGCTTCAAGTTTTTAGTGGAGCTGTATACGTAAATATAAGTAACGAAGGCCAGAACTAAACGGCGTGGGAACAGCGGCGTGCTTACCACACTCCACGCTATTCAAATCGTCGTCTGGCCCTTCATGGGCTGTTGCGCCATAGGGTTTTTTAGGGTATGCATAAATATGGCCAACAAGGGATCCCACTCATAAGTAAGGTCTTTTTCATTTCTCCTCACCGATATGACCGAACTGGTAAAAACGATACAAGTCCCCCTTCCCCCGTCGACAGCCACTACAGCTGCCCTGATGGCAATAAAAATAATAAAGTGACAATCCTGTTTTCGATAGAAAACAGTTTGTAACTCTGTTAACAGACACCAAGATTGTAAGACTATTTTTGAATTGGTGGTTGAGGGTGTAACAACAATAAACAACAACAGACCGCCTGGAGCAACAGATAGCGTGACGCTCGACGTGTTGTTTTATGTCTGCCACTCACCTAGTGTGATCTACAGTCTACACGATATTTCTAAACAACAATTCATCACCATACATTTTGTTCTTTCCAATATATTTTCACAAATACTATTTTATTATAATGAAATATAATAAATATTTTACGCTATATGAAATATCTATCAATAAGACTGTGCAATCTATATAATTGGAGTTGTTCTTGGAAAAGAAAAAGTCTTGGCTAACGGATAGAATTGGAATGCCTTTATTTACCAGATCAAATCCCCTTATTAGTTGTTGATATATCAAGTTTGCGAGAAATTTCGGGAAAGGCTACAAATCCATTCGTTGAGAATGACAAATCCGATTGACTGATCTTCTAAATTTGGAATCATTACAAAACCATTTGATTTCTTTAAATTATAAATAGGGAGAAGCAGGTAGGAGTACAATATACAAAAATGACGACTTCACAGCACCCCTACAGTCCTTTCCAAAAAATGAATTCACCGTGTAAAATGTTTCAAATCTATATGTGTCTAGTTTATCTGTCGAGTTTAGAGAAAATCTTTGCAGCCATTTTAGAGAAAATTTGGAGAAAAAAAAAGAAAAAAAAATTATTCAGTAAAGTGGGCTGCCACAACTCTTTATTATCACGTAGTGAAATATCAAGTTTGACTTTCTGCCATTTTAGGTTTTTGGTCATGCTGACCGCCTCCTCTCTAAAAACATACACACACGCAAACACAAAGTTTGCAATTGTGTTTAAAAACCGAATTTAGTGGAGTTTTATTGAGCTTTTAAAGTATTCACACATGAGGGGAACATTCCAAACTGCATCTTGGATAATAAACGGTCATCTGCAATCAGTCTTACAAAACTGTAACACTAAACACAAACCATTTGTTTGTTGTTTTTTTCTTTTCGGCCTGTATTAAGATCAACACAGGGCGAACTTAGTGGTGAAGGCAGGATCTTGTCGTCACTATGGATATCCCAGTCCTCAGGCTTCCATTTATTATATATTTTTGGATCTACCTGAACGTCAATGATTTTTCCCCCGTATAGCTTGCTTGATTTTGATCGTCCTTTTTCAGAGCATTTCGTCTGATGAACAATGTGAAGAGTATATATCATGGTCATTCTTTATGAGTATATAGCCCATATTACAACAACCATATAAGAGAAATTGAAAATGTATGAGTTAACCATAAATTTTATCAGCTGGAGTAAGCGAAAGTCGTTTACGAGTTGCTCATCAGAACTGTGTTGTTTACTGTCAATATCAAATTCAATTTCACTGTTGCCAACCTAATAGTTTTATATTGCAGAAAGTAGTCTCCCCAATAGTTTGTTGTGCCTGTGTATCTATAATAAAGATAATATAGGAAAGTGCGGTAAGAGGAGGAAGTACTCCAGCCTAGGTGATTGTAACATTATTTTCATTACCTTGAGTATATTTGTGTAGTGATCCCCCACCACTTACCCGGTCATACCTCCATCCGTTCCACTGCAACATGTTACACGTCATCATAGTTACTGATATTTACTTTTATTAACCAGCAGTTTTACAACATACTGTTCTGTAATGAATTACAATTATTATAATTTTGTCTCTGTTGCCGTTGTAGTTGTTTTCGCCTTGTTTTTTATGCATTTTTACTTTCTCGTCCTGCTATTAGGAGGAAGTATTTATTGCATTAGTATTAGTTTTTCGAAATGAAATTTGCACCGGAAGTTTATGATTTGAGATCCCAGAAAGCAGGAAAATTGATTTTTCAAAGCACTTCCTCGATTAAGTATGAAAAATACGTTTTTTAGTGAATGCACAGTGCGCTTGTCTGCGAATGGCTTAGCTAAAGAATTTCTTACTTGCTTTCCGCTTAGAAGGGGCACTCGGTTCAGACAAAATCCGAAGTTGTTTTTTACAGTTTCATCTACAACGATTTTATAATCATAAGTAAGAGGAAGATTTGGAAATCGAGTTTTCACCGGAAATACATGTTTTGGGATCCCTTAAATATGAAAAAAATGTTTTTAGCTAAAAGTCTGTATGTGTGTGTATGTGTATGTTAACAGAATATCTCAAAAACGAAAAGTAGCAGGAAGATCATACTTGGCATTCAGTTTAAATATTATTACCATATAGAAACGAATCAGTTTTGCTGACAAAACCAGAATTGCGATTTTACTGAATGTTTTTTTTCAGGTTCTCGCATTTTCTCGAAAACGGCTCCAATGATTTTCTTTAAACTTTGTAAACATACACCCACACACACATATACCACTTTTATTTGAAACATTTTCCCGGGAAAATTAATTTTAGAGGTCACATAAATGGGGAGAAAGGTTTTATGGTTTCTTGGTCTGGGTGTTTGTCTGTGAACCAGTGTATACAAAAGTGAGGGGGAGAAAGCAAACATCACTTGATATTCTGTTAAAGGACAACGGAACTATAATAGTTTCTTTTAACTTAATGAACTAACTTCTGATATGTAGCCCTACCTAGCGATTGTACCTAAAACATTTTCCCAAGAAAATTGAAGGGATTTTTATGTGCGTCTTTCAATATTTTAACAAAATACGATTTCTTCATCTATACAATAATATGGCAACCGGCAACCATATCCAGGGCAAAAATTCCAAGTTTCAAGGACATTTCTCAAAAGAAAATTGAGAATGCAATTAACGAAAGTCGTGTGAGTGTTCCGAATTTGTTATTAACTATATTTACAATCTCTCAGATTGTTCATTTTAGTATAATAATTATGAAATAGACAAACAGAGAGGGAGAAAGGTGAGACGCAGAGAAAAAATTCCCCCGTTTATTCTCTGTCAATGATGCGCTCAGAATTTCAGTGTTTATGGTTTGGGCATGCGCAGGAATGGTAACTAGAGAAACAACAAAGTAACCAGCATCTAGGCAGCTATGTTCGTCTGTCTTAGTTTGTAACAATGCTATAACCTCCGTTGTTGGAAATTAACTGGTCTCGGTTGATTATCTCAGTAATTGTAATAGAATTGTTCTATATAATGGTCAGATGGTGATTACATGTAATCTCTAGTGGGCCGTACAACAATGTTCTATCACTATACAGCAATTATTTCCATTATGCAGTCAGTGCCGGCATATCTCTCTCCCTCTCTCCCTATCAGAGCGGCCCATACATCTCATCATTAGCAATTCGTTATGGTTGTGGTGTTTTTGCAACAGAAACATGTCGGCATATCATCAAATCATCTTTAGCTAGCAATAACTGTCTGCCCGTCTAAGCTCTTCTCCATTTTCTACAAAGTTTACTTCCATTATTGTGCGTTCGAGTGCACAGTCCGAATTATTGTGATAAGCCAGACTATCCGTGCTTCCTCTATGTTCGTATTTCTTTGAAACATTTTGGACAGCATAATGGATAAACAGTCATGGGACTGGACTTGAGTACTTTTATATACCTCCCAGTATTGTGTGTAGGGTAAATACACCTTCTTTTAGATCGGGTGGAGTAAACAAGCCATCACGAAGCTTGGCGTTCTTGAGTTACCAGGCTGACAGTAAAAATAACTTTTACACTCAGGAGGAATGAGATAGTGGCCCGTCTTGTCTGAGGGTAACCTATAAAGTTGCTTACTAAGACCTGCTGCTCACTTCTTCCAGAAAAATGTTTCAAATAAAAGGGATCGAACTAAATATAAATAAATGCGAAAAATTGAAAAAAATGTATTGAGTCAATTTCTAGTTGACGGATTTTGATCGAACCTTCGTGTTCGATTCGATGTTAATACCCAAGACCGAACTTGCTGCGGTTTTTTCATTGGTGAAATATTCTTTTCAAACATAGAACATATTGGCTAAAATAAAATTTATTTCCTGCACAGGAAACCTCAACACATACTGCCGGTGGAAATTCATTATTGAAACATTGACACATCGCAATATTTCCTGTTATAATAATAGTAGAGAAAGTTAAAAATAAACTAAAGCTGATGTCATTTGTCCTGAAATGACACTGTCGAGGCAAACTTTCCAACAACCCTTCAAATTTCTTTTGAAAATCAGATTTAGGTGTGCGAAGTTTGAAGAAAATCGTGAATAACAAAAAAAAAAAAAAAAAAAAAAAAAATATTCGGCAGAGGTGCACTTCCGGTTGACATATGTTTGACCGAAACTTTCGTGGGTACAATATGGTATTTAAACGGTATGTTAGGTTTCAGCTTCTTACTGCGCTAGGAGAAAGTAAAATGGTTGCTGTGGTGGTTGGTTCCGCACTCGATGTTTTATATAGATTTTTTTCGAAGTTTACTACATTAGTATCGATCTTTTTCTTGCGTCCATTTGTTCCCCGAGAAAATGAACGTTTACTCTCTCATTTTGCTGTAAGCAGAAATATTGTGAAACTTGTCCATCAAATTGTATCAATCGGAAATACCACTTTACTGAATGTTATTTCAATTTTGATGCATTTTTCTTTAAAATTGTCTGCCGCCATATTTCTCCTAGAAAATTCATTTTTAATAAAGATCTGGGAAGCTGGGAAGTTAAGTTTCTCCTCTGAAGTGCCGTTTTAATTCTCTTGTACGGCTCTGTTATCTATATAATATTTAGGACGTTTATGTTCTTAAAAAAAATAGTTTTGAATAAAAATTATTCTATTATTGTTGCGAAATTGCAGTGAGCGAAAGTCGTGTGAGTGTTTCACATCAATTGTTTATTTTTGGCAAAATAAGCTGTGTGAAATGAGAGCGAAATAGAATACTTCATTAGTAGTTGGTTTAATGTGTTTTGCAGTATTGATTTATAGATGGAGGAGATCAATTAATTCTGTACATGTATCTATCTGTCTGTAATAACACTAGTAATTCTTGTCTGTCTCTCTGTAAACCTTGAACCATAATTATTAATCTAATGTAATAAATGTAAATGTAAAATATATATATATATATATATAATTAATTGATTTTTATTTATTTATATTGGACCTAACTCTGGCGTAACACAGCCTGTAGAGAGGCCAAGGCCTGCCAGCCTGGTGGCGATCTGTGGGGTCTGATTGTGGGGGCGTGTGTGGCCAGAAAACTAAACACCATAACTATCGCCACGGTTCTTGCATTCGTAACCAAGGTCGATTATAGCTTCCCAGTTTTTACAGGGTGAACATCATCTCAGGAGGAGATTATATCCTAGGTCTTGTACCCTCTAGTTGTTACTTCTGTAAGGGAAAGCTTTAGCAATCCAAATCCAATTATTGAAATTGGTTTTTCTACCGGAAATACATGTTTTCCTTTGCTTAGTTTTAGACCGGAAGTATTGCGATCGCGCTAAATTTTCGAAATTCGAGAATTTCATGTTTTCACGGAAAATGCATGTTTTGGAATCTCTGAATAAAAAAAGAAAATGTTTTTAGCGAATGATGTGTGTATGTGTTATCACAAAAATGAAAAGTCCGCACGAAGCTGAAACTTGGTATTCCATTTAGTCACTACCTCCGCATCCGACAAGAATATTTCGGGACAAAAATCCACCAACTACAGGTGCGACTTTACCAGTTTTTTTTTCCAGTTTTCCATGATTTATTCGAAAACGGTTCAATTGATTTTCTTTAAACTTGGTATGACTATCTACACACTAAATACCTGTCACTTTCATTTGTGGCATTTTTGTGAAAAAATTGTTTTTTGGTTGCTCTGAGGAATCTGAGACGTCAAAATTGCAAATATATTTGTTCAGTTTTACTGGCTCTCTACAACGTAATCGTGGGGGTCCCCCCACCATCTGTATATTTGTGTTAGGACAAAAATTTGTCATTTGATATTACAGCTGTATTGAGAGGAGCAAGAGAAAGTCGCGTTCCATTCCCAGACACGAAATGACCAGGTTTCATGACCAGATTTTTGTGTTAAACATATTTTCAGCTAGATTGATTTTATGGTGGGCTTTAAACTTTTATTGGAAACCTTAAACTGCCGTTATAATAAGTTTTCCTGGTTGTTGAACAGGAAAACTGAAACATTTCCCCGGAAAAATTGATCTGTGATTGGGAGTGTTAGTGGGATTTAATATGTCTTCTTCAATATAGTATAATTGCATTCCAGTATTACTAACCTTCAACGCCCACTATATTTGTAGCAGAACAACTTAATTTAATGTAAACATTCCAAGTTTAAAGTGAATTAGTCAAAACGTTTCACTCCACATAATTTTCTTATTTAAATCCAGGGGAGAAAATTGAGCTAGAGGTGATGCAACTTTTAGGCTTACTCCATATGCAAGTTGAAGACGCTACAAGTATGATGATATAGTACATACCCCTGAGAAAGTGATGTCCAGCAATACCCCACGTTCAGACTCTGGTCCTTATCTAATTACCAATTTAACTTCAATTTAAACAATAGAAATGTAAATTTATTTCGTTAATCACTTCGTGTGATGCCATTACTTGCGAGCTGCATGTTTTTGTAGAGAAATCACCCCCCTCCTCCCAGCTCTCCTTCATTTTGAGACCACGATTTTTGTTTTGTTTTCGTGTTCAGATTGACTCTGTGTGTGTGTGTTCGTTCTCTCTCTCTCCCTCTACTGTCTTGTGTAACTATATATATACATCTATATATACGTAGATATCCTTTCTATACATTCAACTAAGGTACATTCACTTTGTATAGATTTCCACCCATTGCATATACTATTATTATTAACCTTTCTGCATATGGTTGCATAATCTTTTATATGTGTGTGTGCGTGTGTCTGTGTGTTATGTGTGTGTGTGTGTGTGTGTGTGTGTGTGTGTGTGTGTGTGTGTATGTATGTATTTGTTTCACAAAAATAAAAGGCATCATATACGCCTAACTTTATGTAAATATATGTAACATATTTTTTAGAGGCGACCCACCCCTTGTTTAAATAATTTTATTAAATAATAATCAGATATCAGCGCTGCCACACATTTCCCACCCCAGATTTTGATATAATTAGGGAATTAAGTAAGTAGTCATGTCAGTTTTGTGTGTGCATTAGTATTGCAAATAGTATTATTAAATTATATAAAAAATGAATTATTATATTATATATTTATGCTTGATAACTTTTTACTGTCGCTTAATTTTAATAAAAATTTGATGTGAAACACTCAACTTTCTCTTACTCTAGTTCTCAAAATTATAATTGACAAATTTTATTGTTTGTGTACCAAATTTAATGAAATTCGCCGAAAACTGAAAAAACTGTTCAGTAAAAGCGCACTTCCGGCTTACTGATTTTCCTGAAATCGGAATTTTGGCCATTTATTTATTTCTAATTAATTTTCTTTGGATGATAGAATTGTATTATCTACACAGCCACTCCCCTCCGCTAAAATTGCCCTTAAATGAATTTTCTCAGAGAAATGTTTTGAATAAAAGTTGTAGATCTTTGTATGTTTCATATACCAACTTTAAAGAAAATCGTAGGAGTCATTTTTGAGGAAAACGCAAAAAAGAAAAAAAAAAAACAACTAGTAAAGTGGTACTTTGGGTTGAGGAATTTCTTCAGATAGCGCACGCATCAGATCCCATGGTGATACCTAAACGTAATATGAAGTTTCAACTTGCTACGGTTTTTCGTTGTTGAGCTATGCTGTTCACACACACACACACACACACACCACACCACACACACACACACACACACAGCCATTTGCTAAAACGACTTTTTTGGACTCAAGGGACCTCAAAACGGATATTTCCGGTGAAAAATCGATATCGAAAATTTGACATGATTACAATACTTCCTCTTATTGTAAGAGAAAGTAAAAAAAGAAGTTTTCAAAATTGAGTTTTCACCGGAAATACATGTTTTTAGGTCCCCTGTAGAGGAACAGGAGTGTGTGTGTGTGTGTGTGTGTGTGTGTGTGTGTGTGTGTGTGCGCTTGAACAAAATATCTCAAACACGGAAAGTCGCAAGAAGCTTTAACTGTAACTTGGTATTCCGTCTAGTTACACTAATATCTATTACTAATACTAATACCTATTTTCACCCCTATTTCACCTATTTTCACCCCTATTTTTCTCCTATTTTCATCCCTATTTCACCTATTTTCACCCCTATTTCACCCCTATTTCACCCCTATTTCACCTATTTTCACCCCTATTTTCTCGAAAACTGCTTCAATGATTTTTCTTTAAACTTCGTATTGTATCTGCTTACATAGATTAGATTGATCACTTTTATTTAAAACATTTTCCTGAGAAAATGGAGTTTTTGGGTGAGTAGTGGAGGGAACAGTAACGTAAGCTTTCTTCTAGAGTACTGCTTCAGGACATGTATGTACTACCACTCATGTAACATAATTATATATTAGAAGTATTCGCTAGAATCTCACACGAAGAAAATGGGATGACCGGATGTGTAACTTCGCAGAATAGTTTTTGAGTTTTTTTTTTCAATGATATATGACTATAACGATTTCCTTTTACTTGAATGCTAACTGCACAGATGTAAACCTATAATTTTTACCTGAATCTTAATGTATATATCTATTTTATTTTATTTTATTAATTGTATTAACAGGAATAAGAGGAAGTTGGGTGAGCGCTTCACACCAGATTTTTTTACTTTCTCTAGCTCCTGTAATGGAAAGAATTGCGATCTTGTCCAATTTTCGAAATTGATTTTTCACCATTTAGATGCTGCAGTGCCTCAGGGAAGTATTCTCAGACCGGAAATATTCTCAGACCTATCCTTTGCACAGTATATATACACTTCAGACCATGCAGCTCTCCCTCAAACCACAACCTGACGTATTTTAAATGTCTATCGTCTCCCCTCATTCTGACCCAGTCCAAACTAATTGCAATCTACTGCAGAGGTTGAAAAATGCTGTGATAAATGAAAAATAAAGTTAATATCCAAAAAGGTCAAAGCACAACTTTCACTCTCACTCTTCCCTCCAGTGTTCTTAAATCAGATTGTACTGCCATGCACTAGCTCAGTACGATATTTCGGACAGATTGTACTGCCATGCACTAGTGCAGTACGATATCTCGGACAGACTGTACTGCCTTGCACTAGTGCAATTCAATATCTCGGACAGATTGTACTGCCATGCACTAGCTCAGTACGATATTTCGGACAGATTGTACTGCCATGCACTAGTGCAGTACGATATCTCGGACAGACTGTACTGCCATTCATTAGTGCAGTTCAATATCTCGGACAGATTGTACTGCCATGCACTAGTACAGTCGATAGCTGGGACACTGTATTCACAAGCGATTGACCTAGAATCCACCTACTTGACTCAAACGACAAGAACTCAAAAACATCTATCTGCAGACAGATAGAGTATACAACAAAGTACTTTCAATATGTAACACACTGTTGAAATCGATTTGGAACTTACGGACCCGAACTGTGAGGTTCAGCCAAGCATTCAAATATCTGTCCTCTGTCGTCTGCAAACCTTACAGTCAAAACTCCTACGCCGAATATCTAATACTCCATATTATGTCTCCAATAAATTATCCTTTCCGATCAAAATATACTTCTATACTACATTTAATCTCGGCCCGATACAAGAAATTTCATTATCGCCTTTCCTCTCACCTAATCATCTAACAGAACAGCTCTCATCCTTTTACCTTCCTGAAAATACCACTCGTCGCCTTAGATAATGGTGTCGTGATTTACTCGGCGGTGGAGGTCAATATTAATTTATTTGTAAAGCCACCCGTTGTGGGTGTAACTCCTCTTATGTGAATGTGTCATACTGCAGGGGCTATTGCAACTATAAATGCAAACATGGTCTATATCTATAGCTTAAGTTGTGTTTCAATAAAACTCTCAAAAGAAAAATTGCAGGACGCTCAAAATTGATTTTCCGTTTGAGTACCCCCACCACTACTGCCATCCTAAATGGAGTTTTTTTTAAAAAAAACATCAGCTGGAATTGTGGCATTACTGAATGATTTTTTGTTTGTTCAGTTTTGACGATTTTTTTGACAATGTCTCCAGACGAATCTCATTTTAACAATTGCTAATTACACTTATATATACTGATCACTTTCATTTTCTGGGACAGTGGATGTTTGGACGTTTTTGGGAGAGCTGAGACGCTGCCTGGTGGCCTACGATCGTGTCACTCTCAGGTAGCGCGTATGTCCTAAAAACTAAAATGTGCGATTTTCAGCGCTCACCACACCTATATGTAATATTAAGGTCCCCAGATAATTAGTAAACATTGCAAGTTTGACAATATTTTGGAAATGAAAGTTGCAGCGAATCTCAAGACCATATTGTGACCGTTTTCAACAGATTGTTTTTTCGTATATTGGTTTTGACTTTGTATAAAACCCGTTGTAGACAAGTGTTCAGCGGGTAGCGATAAAGATAGTTAAGTAGGTAGATAGAGAAGAAAACTCGGCTGGTAACTAACTGGAAATCCGTGTCAAGATAATGACATTGTCATTTACAGTTATTTGTCGTTGATTGGCCGCACTGTTCACATACGTCATTACCGCGCTAACTTCGTCCATACGAGTGTTGGTGTGTATGTCGCATTAAGTGCCGTTATTTCTGTCTGTATAAATGTATGTATTTATGACGTTTAAAATTTATCTGCATTCAAAATGTACTATAATAATTTATATTTATATGTTTATGTGTAAGGTCTGTGCGTGTATTTTGTGAGGCAATGTATTCATTATCATATGAATTGTGCCAACTGGTAACCTTTATAGAAACGAAAATGTTATACGCGTGCTTTAAATACAGATGTTAACCAAATTAGCTGACCATTTTATTTTAGTTGCGTTTAGGAAGCCCGTACATGTTGGCCCAATATTCCTTCAATATTCGACCTAATTCACTCATCGTCGGTGTTTGGCGTTCAATACATATCGGCATTAGCCCGGAGTTTTGAGAACAGAGAACGTTAAATATTTATGATCTGAAGGCAGTAGAACTCCATTGGATACTCCAGGCCCTGACGTTCTGCAGGAGGACATGGATCTTTTCACTTATTGAGACTGATTACTCTTGTCTTGTGTCTTCTAATACCATATTTACACTCCTAATTCTCCTCTTTATCCAACCATACCCCCGAATACATCTCCTCCTCCTCTTCCTTTGGTCTTAGGATTCCTGAAATTCTTTTCGGAGACTCTTTCTTCTGGCATTCTGTGTGGTGATACCCTAGTCATTTCACTGGCATTCTATATATGTAGGAGACTGGATTCGGCCCGCTGCCCGGCAGAGCTGGGCGTGATTTCTTATCTTTCCCTTACCTGCTGGATCTTCTTTTTTAAAATGTTATTTTGTTAATTAATAGTTCCATTCGGAAATAGCGGCCGAGTACTAATTATTTAGCGGTTATTAATCAGTGGCAGTATCTCCCACCATGTCTATTACAGGAGTAGACATGGTAGATAGATGGGCTGATAGTAACCATCAGTTATTCTACTTCCGTTTATAAAATTATTTCTTAATTTAGGATTTTTCTTAATTTTTTTTTTCAAAACATCATATGCTGTGCAACCATTAAAGTCACTTGAAGTCTTTAAATCATCTAACGACGAGTATTTAGTACAACCTCGTCGTTATAACGGACACATCAATTGCTTTCGTTGTGTTTTGTCTGATGGTTGAACTGAAATCTCCGACGCGTCAAAATAGTCTACAGCTTTATTGTAAACTATATTTTTCTGAGCGTCAATGAATGGCTTCATGATCTCCTGCATTGAACATCAACATTATGACGTAATATCACTGGGTGATTTCCACCTCCAGTCTTATATCTTACTTAGTTTTAAAATGCTTTAGTGTACAATAAATATTTAGAACCAAATGAATGAAGAGAGTTACTAATAACACTCCGGCTGCACAGCACATGTATGCACTCGCGTCATCAGAGAGAAGATCATGTGACCTTGAGCCCTCTAGGAGGGTTGCACGCAAGGGTCCTGATGGTTTGGTTGGAGTCATAGAAAGGGGCGTTAACTATGGAGCGCAGAATTTGGAATTGTAAGAATTGGATTCTTTGGAGATTTGAGCGCTTGGCTGAACTCCATATTTCAATTGACGTACCTCCAGATAGGTTTTAATATAGTAATATTAATCTTTAGTAATTAATATATTATTTTCAGAGACATTTTCCGTGGTAGCCTGCTTCATTTTGTGGTCATCGACCGGTTTCGGGCGTTCGCCCATCTTCAGGATGCGCTTTTCAGACAGTGTGCCAACACAGACTCGTACAGAGTTAGTTTCACACTAACTCTCTAAAACTAAACTTTCACACTAACTTTCAAACTAAATCATAGAGTTAGTGTGAAACTAAGTCTCTGTACGAGTCTGTGTTGGCACACTGTCTGAAAAGCGCAACCTGAAGATGGGCGAACGCCCGAAACCGGTCGATGACCACAAAATGAAGCAGGCTACCACGGAAAATGTCTCTGATGCTTTCCAGCTCTGCGGAACCAACCACCACAACTAATATATTATTATCTCTCTATTAATCCAGCTCTCTATTAGCTATCCAGGGAGAGTTTAAATCCGTTGTCTAGGAGTCTTTTTGAGTATTGGAAAACATCTGTTGAGTGCTGACCCTTTAAGTCGCATATGAGAATTCTAGGTAAGTCTTGTGTTCATGTAAAGCCCACGATAGCGAGAGGAATTTGTTGTTGACTGAAGGAGGAGTAATAGGACAAAGGATAAGGGTTCCGTTTTGGGATTTGGTCTCCTTAAGTTTGATGACCCATTTTTGGAACCAAGAAATTGAGGACGGGTCTGAGAAAGTCATGTTAATATTTCACACCAGATTTAGAGAAGAGATTAGCTCAGTGGTTAGCGTACTGGACTTCCACACGGAGGACCCGGGTTCGAGTTGTGCTACCCTTAGATTTTTTCTTCCTAGGAGCCTCTACAGCTAACTGTCCGGTGGTGGCCAGTGTTGTCTGTAACGAGAGAACACTGTCCGGAGACTGGCAGTGCACTGAGAAGACTCCGGGCGCCAATGACCAAAGATATTGACGCGCCTTAAATTGAAAAAAAAATTATTTCTCACCAATACCGCACCCAACATTCACCTCCACCTCTGGCCCCATTATTTATTATTTTGTTCAGGTATAATATCTTTATTTAATTTTAAATGATTACATCACTTTGTGAAAGAGGTATCTATTGTACTGGAGAAGTAAAAAAATAAAATGTTTGGGCGCCAGATCAACTTTATATATAGAAGTACTGTGCTGAAATATCAATAATGATGAAGTAATCAGGAGTGTGTGTGTGTTATGGATTGTATTCAGTGGTGGGGGGATACAGGAATTGGACGGAAGTTATATGGTTGATTAGGAAGGCAGTGCATGTACACAGGAAGTAGAATGGTACTCCTGCAATAGAGTGTTTTTTTATTTTAATTTGTTGCGCTCCCACGGTTCAGTGAGAGGTGTGGTACAAGTGTGTTTGTATACGACTGTAATGTCAGTGCTTCATGTAAGTAAATATACCTGTATATAGAGTTGAATAATTCAGTATTCTGTCCGCAGTGACCACTGGGCACGTTGAACATACTCGGCTTATTGGCTAAATATTTGTGGTTCCTTTCAGTGACAGGAAGTTTAATTTTTTTTTTTTGTAAAGATCAGATTCTATGTCTGAATCGGTACCTGTCTGCCTGTCTATGGAGCTTATATTTAATAAGGCAGGGTTAGTCTTACCGGCAATAACAGCCACAGAATGCAGTATTAAAAATTAGATCTATGCAATATCTAGGGTAGGTCACAGAGGATGGCTGTTTGTAGTCAAATAATTTGCATCGCAATTAGTTATGATTGAAGAATTGACTTGTAGTGAAGAGTTGAATATTTGGTTGGTCCACAGTGCTGGATAATATCTATGATTTTATCCGTAGTATTTTATTCCGTTAGTTTTGGTTCTGACCGGTTTCGGATTTTCATCCATCGTCAGAGTAAGGTTTGCAATCAATTCGTGTAGAGAGGTGGCTTCACCTATATGTTTATATCACAAACGACACTGTTGATTGTATGTGGGGAGGTTAACGTCGTAATGACAGTGGTAATAAAATATGTGTGGTTAGTAGTCCAAATTTAAAGAAAATCAAGAAAATCTCGATAATGTCAAAAAACTATTCCTATAAAGCTGTTTTTTCTGTTAAACGGAAAATCAAGTGTGAACTTCCTGCCATTTCTATTGAGATATTTTGTTAGCCGTGTATCACAAACAACAATATATGAAGTATTTTCATTTCTGAAAACATTTTTTCCGTATTTCAGCGGACCGGAAAATAATGTATTTCCTGTGAAAACTAAATCACGGAAATTTAACGTCATCGCAATATAATTCATCTTACTCCAGTAAGAGAAATTTACGAATGGATACTCAAAGAAAGTGGCAAAAAATTTAATTTCTCCCATCGTTGTCGCTCTATAAGTAGGTTCTATTTGCTGTGTGTATTCTTTTAAACAGAACTAATTCCAGAGTGTGTTTATATAAAATGCATAAGTACAGCAGGTATCATCAGTGTACATTTACTTTAGTTAGTAGGTAACAGTAGTTCGCATTACCAGGTCATGCCCTGATATTGAAGTTAAGGTCCCCCCCCCCCACACTTTAATGTTAGGGTAATCTTCATTTGATTAAATATCATTTTTATTCTATTTTGTCTTGTTTATTGGACTTGAAAACTTATACAAAATATGATTGTTGAAATTAAATGACAAAAAAAATCCTGGTGTATATGCGTAACACACTTTATTTTATACAGTATCGAGCTTTCGACCTGTGAGCCAGGTCATTCTCAAAATATACAACTAGATTAAAACAACATGCAGGTTACAGTCTGATGATAGGTTACATTACATATTTTAGAAGTGTTGGAAAACAAGCGGTGTCATTATTTCAATAATTTTTAGAAATGATCCACATCAATAGTAGCAGATCATCTATCAGTTTTAAAATAGATATTGCTGATCTTAATGCATATATACAACAGTCCAGTCTACGCAAATTGTTTTATATAGATTTGTAAAAGGAACTAATAAGATTAGCGACTTTTATATATAAATTATTAAATTAACCAACACCAATTCTCACGGCATTCTATAGAATACCTAGCTACTTTAGGCAAAGTAAGAAATATCCTTTTTATTTCATACCTGGGTTAGGCATTCTATACATTGCCTAGATATTCTATAGAATGTCTACGTCGTCTTAGGCAAAGTATGGAAAGGCTTAAAAACTATATCTATTAATGGCCATATATAATTATGGCCTAATTATTGATGCTAAATTTTACCGAAGGAACGCTTTTCACAAGCAGCTGGTGAACGTTCATTTGTTAGAAGTTCACTATTCCTTGCTGTAGTATTTCCTCTTTTCCGCAGTTCCTCCTCAATTCGGCATAGAAACACATTTTTATCCATCATTAGAACTATAAATCACACAGGACAACCTGAATACATAACCTCACGAACTAGCTGTGCAGGGAAGGTTACTTTGACTGCTTCGCTGTAGGCATTCTATAGAATGCCTGGGCAATTTAGAGAAATGGGGTAAATTCTACATATTGCCTAACGTTTTTAGGTATTATATGAAATGCCTAGGCATTCTATAGAATGCCAGAATTTCATACTTTGCAGGTAACATTTTATAATAGAATAGAAACGCCGCCTGTCTAGCTGTGAGGCCACAATAGCAGAGAACCTATCTGGATTAAGTTGTTTTAATGTCCATAAAATTATCGTAAAATACAAACATCCCATTTAAATTGATCTTATATTACATATTAAGGTAAAATCAAAATAAAATTTGTAATTAACAATTCTTACTTTCTCCTATTTCTCTCAGTTTTTGAATTTTTCTCGAAAAACGATTCAAAACATTTTCTCGAAAGTTGGTATTACTTAAGTGATAAAAACTTGATACTTTTATATCAAACCATAATTTTTTCCTAAAAATGAAAGAAAAGATTTTTGGAGAACTTAAGCGTTAAGCTTTCCTCTAGAAATGTTATTGCAGCACTATGTAGGTAGATCTGGCGGAATGGTGTTGAGAAAATTGCATTAAGAGAAAGTCGTGAGAGAATCACACAAAGTTTTTTTCGTGTAAGGAACCGTCAAAATATGAATTTCTAATGAAAACTCAAAAAATATATATTTTCTTGATTCATAGTGGTGTTCTAGAGTGATAAGGTGGTGGGTTATCTTATCGGCAATAGTGTGTGTAAATAGGCGCGCACTAGAGTGGTCTCTAGTTCTCAGTGACTGCTTCATATACAAGTATTTGGTTGACTGTTAATGTATTATGTTATGAAGAAATTGGTGAGGCTCAGTCAAAAAAAAAAAAATAATCAACTATGCCAACGTTTCGACAGAGTTTCCTGTCTTTATCAAGGCTTTGATACTTGTGGAAGGCTTGATCTTGAAGATGTGGAACTTTGAAACTCACAACATAGCACAGAAACATAAAGAAAGAAAATTAAAAATTACTAGTTACTTGTTATGAATCAGCTACAGGAAAAAAAATGAAAAATTATCATGCTCTTGGGTAGATTTCCATCTTTAAAGTACTCATTCAATACTGAGTGAACTGCGCCACATACATGAAATTAAGGACAATATAATGAATAGCTGCAAACTCCAGGTCAAAGAACCGAAAATTGTGAATTCTTAGTGCGAAATTTTCCTGCGTGGTTAACATTAGTTTTATTTTGTCCCACTAGTCTATTCGGCGAAATTCAAAATGGCAGACTTCCCCCCCTAATTCTGTTTTGCCTGGTTTGGATTGAAAATTCAGAGTTTTTTCTGTCTAGCTCACATTAATTTTATAAAGCAGTAAATATTATGCTAAAAATAACTTTATTTTTTGCACTTTTTCATAAAAAACTTTTATTGCATAATTTTACCTACGAAGGGAAAAGTGGTAAAAAAATTCTAAACTAGATTTTTCATAGAAATAATTAGCCAATCACAATGTAGAAGTCACGTGTGAAATGTGGGTGTATGTTAGGCCAATCAGAAATTTAGAATTATCATGAAGGCCACGCCCACATTTGACACCTTCACTTCTACACTGATTGGCTAATTATTTATAGCTAATTATTTCTACGAAAAATATAGATTTTTTTTACTAATTGTCCGCTCCCTCCGTAATTATCAAATCGTGCGATGAAAATTTTTGTATAAAAAAATGCAAAAAATCAATTTATTTCTTGTACAATATTTACTGTTTTATGTAATTAATTATTATTATTGTTATTCGCACACCTAGCGCATAGCGCCAGAATCGGTGCCTACAGTAGGCAAGTTACCGTCCATGCCACGGAGAGGCGGACCTCTACATATCCATCTAGCCCTTATTACAGCTACTTCACGAGCAAACTCAAAAAAGTCTTTACAGATTATAGTACTTTTCGTCAATTCTTTACAATCTCCCCGCCAGTTCTCTCCCCTTCTTTTCATCTTGAATTCCATATGGAATCTTGCCTCGTTGAGGAGAGGATATCGCTAGAGAACTGGCGAGGAGATTGTGCACCATGTCCCGTTCACCGCATTCACAATTCGGGGACTCTTTCAATCCAAGCTCATGGAGCTTAGACTTTAATGGAACAAAATAAAATTGATGTTAAACACCCACAAAATTTTCTCCAAGGAATTCACAATTTTCTATTAACAAACTTTTCTTAGCCATGAAGATTTTAGCCATACATTATATTAATTTTGTGTATGTGGGATTTTGGCGGGAACCTGTGTTTACTGAATACCCTGAAAACTACCATATAGAGTTGCAAGTTGAGCTTCCTGTGATTTTTCGTTATATATTATTCTCTCTCTCTCTCTCTCGACTCATGCACACAACGAGAGAGGGAGAGATTAATTTCTAAAAGCCGGATTCAGTTCTATCTCAAATTCAGGATTCAGGGATATAACATGGTACCATGAAACTTGTACACGGTGAAAACTCAGTTTCAACAATCTGACACGAATACACTATGCTTGTCCTTACAACAGTAATTAAAAGGGAAGGTATTAGCTAAGTGGTTCCCACTGGACTCCCACGCGATGGACCCGGGTTCGAGTCCAGTTGTGCTATCCTTAGATTTTTTTTTTCCTAGGAGCCTCTACAGCTCATTGTCCGGTAATGGACAGTGTTGTCTGTAACGAGAGAACACTGTCCGGAGGCCGGCAGTGCACTGAGAAAGTTCCGGGCGCCAATGACCATACATGTTGACGCGCCTCAAATTAAAAACAAAAAAAAAGAAAAAAAGTAATTAAACAAATATGTAATTGTTGCTGGGTCTGGGTTGTTGGGTCTGCACAGTAGGAAAGCATCAAAAATATTTTCCGTGATAGCCTGCTTCATTTTGTGGACATCGACCATTTCTCGGGTGTGGTCTTGATAAACACTGTGATGATATGGATTTGCAAAGAGCAAAATCAGTATACACACAATTGTACAAACTATAAATATTAATTAAAACTATATTAATTTTAAAAATTAATTAGAACCATATTACTTTATTTTAATGATTTTTATCCAAACCTTAAACTTGGTCAAATTGACAGATGGCAATCTTGTGATTACATTTAATTAAAAGTTTTTTAATCACCGGAGATAAAGAAGTCCAACCTTATTGATATTGATTTGAATGGAATAATGATGAATGTTATCCTGTTATAGAAAGAGAATACTTTTGTTGCTTTAGCATATATTTTTTCTGAATTAATTAGCCTTCGTCGGATTTGAATATTAAGCAGGAGGAGGCGGACCGGGGAAACATATGTCAACTCCGTCGTCCTGCATATAGGAGATTAAATAATAAATAACGAATTAATTCATGTTTTGTCATGGGGATTCCCCAGCTGGTGTTGTTTATAATCAGTGTTCATTAGTGGCTTTTTATGTTTGTACTAAACAACACATACCAGGTCTTCTGAAACATTCAGACAACTGTTGCAAGAGCAAGTATTGCTTTTAGGGCCACATTTGAGTATTTTGAATGGTTGGAATTGGAGTTTTCATTGGAAAGACACGTTTACAGCTCCAGCCACAATAGTCTTTAAAAATGGGTCTTTATGTGCACGTTATTGAAGGAGTTCAACATCACTTAAATACTGAAAATTGCAACAAGTTCAAACATGAGATTTGTTTAGCTATTACAATGGGGCCGGATATAAGATTTTAATTAAAATAAGGTCAACCGGAAATACCACTTAACTGAATCGATTTTTCAGATTTTTGCAGTTTCTTGAAAACGGCCTATTTTCATTAAACTTCTTATATTATCTTCACCCATAAATGCCTATAACTTTTATTTGAAACAATCTCCCGGGAAATTGATTTTTTGGTGTGAGTGGGGGGGGGGGGACTAGTGACGGGTTAAGTTTTATTCTCTTAAAGTATCACTTGAATGCAATGTATGGTTCTCCCAGCTATATAATATCTATATATAAAATATATTATCTTGGAGATAAAGAAAATTTTCACCAATATATGGAGCAAATGGCATTACATATGCCTCCAGGATGCCCGTCACATACCTCCCTGCAGTCAATGAGCCCCTGTTTATTATGTGCAATTTTGTACGGGCTTCCAAACTTATGCCAGCCCACACCATTACAGAGCCACCTCCAAATGCTAATCTTGGAGAAATGTTGCAGGCAGCAAACCGCTCTCCAGGGCATCTTAACACCCTTACCCGACCATCTGGAGAATGTAGGGCAAACCTTGATTCGTCACCGAACAAAACCACTCTCCAATCAGCAATTGTCCAATGTGTGTGAAATTGAAGCCTGGCTTTTCGATGCTGTCTGGTGAGAAGTGGCCCAGTGGCAGGGCGTCTGGAGGTCAAATTCGCTTCGCGGAGGCGTCGCCTTATTGTTCGGCCTGAAATCAACACGTTTCTGGCCGAATGAAGTTCATTTCTGAGTTGAAGACATGTTTGGAACCTCTGTCTTAAGGCCGAAAGCGTTATGAAATGGTCACCTCTGATTGAAGTGACCCTTGGCCGACCTTGCCCGGGCTCCTACGGTTGCTTCCCGTCTCCCGAATCGATGGAGTATCCGGCTAACCGATGATTGGTTTATTCCTAAGCGTATGGCCACTTGTCTTTGGGACAAGCCATCATCCAAGAGTGTTAGTGCTCTAACTGCGATTTCTTCATGCCTAACCATATTAAGCTCTAAAAAACTCAACTAAAAAAAAAACTTGCAAAATAAATGAAAAAGGAATAATTTTAACACAAAGGAACACGATAACACACAGTCGAAAGTGAAACAAATATGAGTTATTTGTTTATTCTTTCGACTAGGAAGATTACATTAGAGGATTATCACTAATCCCGGCTCTATTACTAATACCAGTCCTGGTTAGAGCAATTCCATTGAACTCTAATGAAATTGTAAACAAAGAAATAGAAAAAACAAGGTGATGCGCTAATTTTGTCCAGGGGTTTATATAATATCTATATATATAACAATATCTATATATTATATATATATATATATATATATTTATTTACATTAGCGGGCAACATAACTTTAAATGACCACACAAACAGCACTGATATATACCATAAATAATTGCATACACAAAATACAATTAACCAAAACAACCGTCATACATCGGTTATAAACTACAAATACGTACTACATGCAAAAAAATACTATATCTATCAGTTCCAAGAATTCTAAGTTTGAAGGCGATCAGTTAATGGGATGTGCGATTTTATGGAGTAGATTTTATTGGTTTATTGCAGATAGAAACTTTATTTAAAACATTTTTCTGAAAAAAATAAAATATTTTAGAGGTGCATTAGGTGATTATTTTAGAGGTGTGACCTTGTAGGTTTAAATTTAAATAAGCTTTGTTGGTTTTGACCAACCAAAAGAGCGCTGCACATAAGCCCTTAGATATACAAGTAAAATCCTTACCTCCATGTTTATGGCCAGCAAACTAAATTGTAGCATTGCATTGTTTAGAAACTTTCTTGATTAAATTTTTTCCAACTTGGAATTTGAGCCACATATCTAATTTCTGTTTAATATTATTTACCTGGCAGAACCGTACTTATTATAGAAATAGCACGTTAGGGATTAAACCTAAAGATCACTTCTTCTCCAGAAATCTTAAATATATTTTAGTAAATATATCAGGCGTAAAGAATTGCATTAGAGTAACTTCAGAGAAAATTGCGGAAACCTAAAAAAGTCATTGAGTAAAGTGGACTTCCGGTTAACCGAACATACATACACCAGGGAGAGACCAATTTCCAAAACCACTTTTTCAAACACGGCTTTCTTAAAACAAATATAAATCAATTTAGAAAATTTGGCACGCTCGCAATACTTCTTATTGATAGCAATAACATAAGGTAATAATCATAATTTTTACTTTTTGTGTACGAATGAGTTGTACTACAGCGATTGAACTTTATATTTGGATTACCTTGTTGTTCAAACAACAACTCACTCGTATATAAAAAATTGAAAAACAACTTTTAGCCTACAAACCAAACAAGCAAAGAAGATAATTTTTATTTTATTAAAATAATTTTACTTGAATTTTAGTGGCTTGATCATTGGGCTTAGTAATTAAGAGATGCATTTTAATGCTATCAGGAGGCTACTACACTGTCCATATCACTAACATTGTGTTTTTTTTTTCAGACGTTTGAAAGGAGAACTACAGGCTATACGCAGGAAAGGAGCCCTGTTTGGAAATAGTAACGGTGGTACAGGTAGTGTCGGCGGGGTCACAGCAGCCAACAGTACCGGTGGCGCTCCTGGTGGCAGCTCTGGTCGCAGGCGGTGCGGCCGGTGTAGAGGCGAACTTGGCCGTATCATCAACAGAGGTCTCTGCTGTCCAGGATGTAGACTGAGAGTTTGCAAATCCTGTAGGCAATATCTGGAGCACAGTCTTAGCGTCCAGTGGTTGTGCACACTCTGTCAATATCATTTGTAAGTCGCCCCAGCCGTCTTATTGTTATTTATGCTTGCATCAGTTATTAACTTTAATACCTGTTAAAGAGATTTATTGAGTAAAGGAAAGAAAGAAGTGTGAATTTAAAAAAAAAATATTCCTCACACGCCCCCCCCCCCCTGTAATTAATATGATTATTATTGTTCTTCAAATTTGGAATTTTAATCAAAGTTTAGTTGCCGTTTATAAATCCAGTTGGTGGTTGTTCATTCCCGACAAAACAGTGCTTGCCATATTTTAATTAAAAGAAAGAGGTTTATAACCAGCAGTTAATTAGCATTTCCAGTTTTAGCACATCCGGTTAACCAATTTTCTTGAAACTCAGAATTTTCACAACATATTTTATTCTAATTAATATTAATTAGATGATATAATTGCATAATAAACTAAAATAGTGCTTTAGAGGAAAACATAACTCTACCCCACGCTCACATTTCCTCTTAAATGAGTTTCCCCGAGAAATTTTCAAATAAGAATCACGGATTTGCGCTCTTTATATGTTTGAAGTATATCGCATTTTGAAGAATATCCCAAGTTTAAAGAATATCGCATTTTCAAGAAAATCGCAAAAATATGAAAAATCCATTCAGTGTTACTTCCGGTTGACCGATTTTGTTCAAAACCTTATTCTTAGGTCCCATGCCAGCTCTTAAACTAAATATTAAATTTGAACTTTCTGCGATTTTTGTTTTTTGAGTTATGCTGACCACATAGACATACCCATTTCTAAAAACCACTTTTTTTGGACTCAGAAGACCTCAAAAGTGTATATCCGGTAAAAACTCGATTTCAAAAATTTGACAGGATTACAATTCTTCCTGTATAAGTAGTTAGAGAAAGTAATACGAAACATTGAAGGAAATCTGTTGACAGAAATTCGTCTTTGTACAATGATTTTTCAGTTTTAGCGGTTTTTTCGAAAAAGTCTCTAAAGATTTTTCTTAAGAATGGGGTTGATAGTGTGTATGAGGGAATCTATAATCATTTGAAAAATTGATTTGAGATGGTCCTGCAGGATAGTTATTATAGTGGTAAAATTCCCTCAGTAATGCCCTCACCACTACTATTACAATTCCTCGGTCTGCTGGGGGTTAAGAGAACATGAACACGAATACGAAAATCCTACTTTTAAGTCCGAATCCCCGAATTGTAAATCTATTCGCCAAATGTCCAAAGATCGAATTCTATCAAAAACTTCCATTATAAGGAAGAAAATAAAAAACAACCATACGCCGGGGAAGGACATGAGATGGAATGTTGATGGGCCCTGTAGCAGCTCTTAGTTGGGTGTGTTGTACTCACCGTGCTCCCACAAATTTAGTGAAAACACAATCTGAGCCTTACTCATTGTTGTCATCTTGCACCTGCTTTTTTGTTTAATGAACAAAAAACTGTGGCTATCATAGAATTGTCATATTTACCTAAATTATGTATATTTTTGGATTAGGTTTTATTTCATTGATTTTGTTTTCTTTTTTAGAGAAGAGAAAAGTGCTTCAGGTGATTGGATGAAAGAATTTGTAAAGGAGACGAATAAGGAGGGAAACGCTACAGAAACTATAAAAAGAAGTATCCAAAGATCATGGACATTTTCAGGTTGCTATGACAATTTGTAATTAAAATATATATTATTGTTAATTATCACTGTAATCACTTCATTTGATTTCTTATTACGATTTTTATGTGAATATGTTACATTATATTTCATTATTACGTAAAAAATGCAATATGAAGTTTCTATGTGTGGTTGGTTAGGGCTTATAGGGTTCCATGTTCTCAAACTTTTCCTTCTATAGCCAATGTATAATAGCCATAAGTCTTATCATTGCACAGGATCAAGAAAACAGATTGACAGCTGTTAATACAGTCATTGTTGTACATGGAAACTACGATGAGATATTGCCCTTTCTTGCCAAAACTAGCGAAGGAATCCTCCATTTCTCATTTCAGCATCACACTATTGAAGGATTCATTAGTTTGGATTGATTTCCTTCCTGTAAAGCAAGTTTGGCCAATTGATGCACATGAGAAAAGTCTTAAGTGAAAAACTCACGTTACTTTCTCTTACTTTTAAATACCAAATGCCGTTTTATTATAGTAATTATATAATTATAGTGTGGTGGGTATACCAACTTTTAGGAAATTCTTTGGAGATGTTTTCGAGTGAAGTCGCACTTTCCATTGACGGATTTTGACCAAAACTTTCGTGTCACATTGGATGATGATACGATTTTTTTTTTGGCAACTATTGGACCATTGGATAAATTCCTACCTTTACACACTCCAGTTTCAGGTTCGCTCACTCGAGACAAACTATTATAGCAATTGACGAGTGTTTTAACAAGAACTTTACTCTGTGTTAATATTTTTTCCCCACAACAATTAAAACTACTTGAAAAAAAATAAAAATCTTTAACTTCAACTTTACCTAAATAGATAGTATATTTCGTCACATATAAATACGTGAGACCTATGTAATTTTTGGCAATTTCATCCAAACCTTAAAAATTTGTTGTGGTTGGTTCCGCAGAGCTGGAAAGCATCAGAGATATTTTCCGTGATAGCCTGCTTCTTTTTGAGGTCATCGACCGGTTTCGGGCATTCGCCCATCATCAGGACGCTTTTTGTCAAACAGTGTGATATCAACTAAATTTGTTCTGTGCGATTGTATGACAAAAAGCATCCTGATGATAGGCGAACGCCCGAAACCGGTCGATGACCGCAAAAAGAAGCAGGCTATCACGGAAAATATCTGTGAGCTTTAAAAATTTCTTTATTGAAAGGTGGTAACACATTACTTTTATATTTTACTAAACTTATTGTTACATATTCAACCTGTTGTAGAAGAAAAATTTGTTTAATACTCAGGGAACATCCAAACAATCATTTCTGAAATAAATTCAGTTTCAAAATTTGACAGATCCCAGATATTCTTTTAAAACACTAAATGAAAATAATTGAATATTGCTTGGATGGAAATATTTAATATGTACTTGCTGATTGTAGGTGCTATATAACCTCCCGCATATACAATCAACAAACCAACAATTGTCGACTGTAACAGAAACATTAAGTTGAAATAAACTCTTTACACGAACTTGATAATTTAGTCTGACGATGGATGAAAATCCAAACGGTCAGGAATAACAGAATTTGCAGGCTACGTTGATAAAATACCAGATATTTTTTCATATCTATGACTCGTTCTTGTATCTATAAAAATGTTGTCCAAATGCGTGAAAACGAGCCTATGTTTGAAGGTTTCACTCTTATTTCATTTTTATAAATAATTAAAGTAATTCCAATTCTTAAGTTGAATAACTGGATTGCATGTTCGTTGTTTGCAGATGTATCACCGTCACCATGGTGTTATCTTCGCGGATCTCCAGAAATGAGAGCCTACAGCAGCATGCCTCGTCATCAGGACTGCGAATTTATATTTACACCAGATTTCACCAAACATATCCCAAAAACTAGTTCCGATGAACAATCCGTTCAACAACAACCACTGAAACACCAAGACAAAGAGGCAAAAGTAAGAGCCAGAGAAGTGGATGAAGATGAAGAGGAGAAACATGAAGTGATGAGTTCCAAAGCCGAGGTTGCAGCGACTGTTGAAGATGAAGAACAAGTGCTGGCCGATCAACCAATCTCACAATGTATGGGAGAAATTACGGAATCTTCTGGTGATAGCAATCACCTGCCGGAAGAAGACAGCAATGAGAGCAGATCGCTGATACGCCTTCAGTACAGTTCGCCCTCACCTGCTGCACCATCGTCCCCGGCATTATCTCAACAGAGAGATCCTACACCTTCGCCCACCGCACAGTTGTTTCGAAAAGTGGCTCTTCGTATAGACGCCAGAAATCTACCGCCTGGTTAGTCTTTAACTTCATCGCTGCATGCTTAAATTGATCTGAAGTAATGCGATGTGCTTGAGTTGTGTTGCTTACTGCTTTATTTTTACTAAACCTGAGGGAGACTTACCAAATGTGGGTATTCAAATGAATCTAGGCAATATTATTACATTATATTCCTCGGTTAGTTGCTTGTAATGCCGAAAATGTAGATATATGCTAAGTTTACTAGTTTTTGCCCGTGTGTTGACTGAACATCCTGATTAAAGTTGGAAGCATGGAAATTTTTAAGATTCCGTGGTTAGGAAAGACGTCTAGCAAGCCTTTTGGAAGGAAAGGGATTAGCTCAGTGGTTGGTAGTGCGTTGGCTAGCAACGCGGAGGTCCCGGGTACTAGTCCAGCAGGGCTCCCTTTGATTTTCTCTTCCTAGGAGCCTCTACAGCTCTTTGCTCAATGATGGGTAGTGCACTAAGGTCGGAGTGCAATATCCACAATAACAATCTAAACCTTCCAGAACAGGGATTCAGTTTTTATAGACAACAAATCGTATGTTTATTCAAACAAGAAATTTTAAATCAACTTTGATTATGTATAATGCTGTGAAAGTGCTTTAATTTTTGGATTTTTTTTTTCCTTGATGGCCTAATTCATTGTACTCATCGACGGGTTTTGGTGTTGGCCCATTTTAATAAAAAGTTGCACTTGTCTCTGCCGGATACCAAAAAATAATACAAAAAAAAATTGGGTGTTAAACTCTCAACCGAATTTCTAATGGGTATTAATATTACATATGAGACAGTACTATACTTGTACTGAAGTGGCGTTATGACGCTAAAGTCCCACACAGCCTCCCAAAAAGTGAAAATGTTCCAAAGGAAAGTGATGGGTAGGTATTTATGAGATAGATAATATATGAAGTTTGAAGAAAATCGTTGACGCCGGCTTCGAGAAAATCGCAAGAAGCTGAAAAAACCTATTCAATAAAGTCATTCCCCGGTTGATGGATTTTGTCCAAAACCTTCGTGCCCGATGCGACTGTATTCCATACCTAGACGGAATATCAAATTTTTGAGGTTCCTGCGATTTTTCAATTTTGAGATATTTGTTCACACACACATACAAACCATCCAATGAAAACATTTTTTTCTTACTCAGGAGATTTAAAAACATGTATTTCCGGTGAAATTTAGAAAATTGATACGATCGCAGTCCTTCCTCTTACCAGGAATAAGAGAAAGGAAAAAAGTATTTTCGGATACAACAAGTTGTAATTCATCTGCTTCCTGTAAACATGAAACCCCAGTTTTGAAATCGGTCATGAAAATGCATACTTTCCAATGCTCTAAGAGGAGAAACGGCTATTGTTACCATTTCAGCTTATTTCCCAAAAGCTGGTGCTCAACCTCGAAGGAACGACGCTTGGAAAGCATTTGATACTTATCTCGCATTTACTAATCGTAAATTTCTTATGCTAACAAAATTTTTATGTGGTCAAACCCACCTGATTAGCAAACTTAAATAACGATTTGGAAATAACTTTCTCAAGCCGAGACATCTTCAGGCAGTGTTATCAACATTTATTTTTAGCGCGATTTTGTCTTACTGCAGTTGATACAATTATATATAAGAAGACATATGTTCTTAAAACTTTGAAATTTTTACAGAACTCCAACATAAATATAGAAGAGTGAGGTTACATGCTTAACTTCAATGAAGCTAAATTGCAGTCCAGAAGAGAGTGGTAATAGCATTGAAGGAACTTAACATTTGAATTTTAATCTCTAAGATTCCTTAGAACCACCTAACAATACTTTTTTCAAAAAATGTTACAAATAAAAGTGATGGGTTTTTATATCTGCGCACTTAGTATTCTGCATAGAGATTGAAATCAATAATTATTTACATATATTTTGTAAAAATTAATATCACGATTTAGATTTTTATTTTTTGTCTTTAGACATCATTTTTTGATTTATATTAAGATAGGATTTTTATTTTCTAGTCAAGTATCAAAAATCGCACCATGAGGGTCACTTTGAGACTAAATCTATCATAAATAACGGTTATTCCTTGGCAGAAAAGTTTTCTCTTAGAAATAAAATTCAGTTTCATTTATTGAAAAGAAACGAAATTATTGACTGTCGAAATGTTATAATTTTACATGCTGAGGTTTTCCAGTTGATACGTTTTTGCCTAATTTTTCACTGAAAACAATCAAAAAGTGTTGGAAAAATGGAAAATTTAGATGACACTCGTATCTGCAGATATTTATATTTTTAAAATTTATTGAACATGTAGGTATAAAAAGAAAAAAATCTGTTTTTTGTGTGGATAAATTCAAATTAAAAGTTTTTGATGAATTTACAAAATCAAATTCCTATGATTTCTTCTCCATGGGGAAAAAATTAAACAACATCCTTTCTTTTCTCTAAAAATTAAATACCTATTATTGAAAAATACATAATTAATTAACTAAATAAACTAAAACTTAATGTCTGTGACGAGAGAACACTGTCCGGAGGCCGGCAGTGCACTGAGAAGACTCCGGGCGCCAATGACCATAGATGTTGACGCAAAAAAAACACTTAAGAAGAATTTAATTTCAAAACACATGGCATATTAGCAAAAGTCCAATAGTAAAACATACCGATTATCCGGCACGATTTTTATATTTTGGGAGAAATTATAAAAATCACTGGATAACTCTTATTTCTCACTAAAACACGATAATAATCAATTTTTATTGGAATTAGTAAAATGTTAAAAATTAATTTTTACTTTAATATAAAAATAATATAGAATTTTTAAAAATATCGATCAAAAATAACTCTCACACATCAACTCATAAAGTTCAAAATTTTTCGCGAAATATGATGTAATAAAATTAGTGAGCAGTTAAAACAGGCTTACTAATGCGAATTAATTTTTAGTTTTAAAAATAACTCTTATATCCAATCCCTGATTCCACGTTTAAAGGAAATTGTTCTAGCAATATTAATTCCAAAATTAAAAGTCCAAAAAAACTTAAAAACCTTTTCTGTAGAGTTTCACTTCCGGTTAACTGGATTTCTTCAAATTTGAAATTCTACGAGTAGCAATGCTTGTTATGTTTATTACTATTATAAAAGTGCCCACTTTGATTGAAGTAGTGCTTTAGAGGAAAGTTTAACCTTACTGTTTCCCCACAACCTCCCCAATCCATTTTTCCAGGAAAATTTTCAATTACAAGTGAGAGGTATTTATATGTGTAGATCATAGAGAAAATTTAAAGAAAATCATTGGAGCCATTATATAGAAAAAAAAAAAAACTGAAAAAAAGATTTAGTGGTGTCACAGTTGCGGTTGATGTATTTTGCCAGAAACCTTGGTGCAAAATGCAGTGCAGATGAACTGGTAGCTCCTAAATCAAGTTTGAGCTTCCTGCGATTTTTTGAATTTTGAGATATTTATTGTGTTCACACATACCGACTATTCGCGAAAAACGGATTATTCGTCCGTGGAAGACCTCAAAATATGGGTTTATACAGTTTCCGGTGAAAACTCAATTTTGAAAATTTGATACGATAGCAATACTTCGTCTCAGTGTA
This sequence comes from Triatoma infestans, assembly GCA_011037195.1. NCBI lineage: Eukaryota > Metazoa > Arthropoda > Insecta > Hemiptera > Reduviidae > Triatoma > Triatoma infestans. Next base: position 333,950 of record JAAEAF010000317.1, read on the forward strand.
AGTCAGAGAAAGTACAAAGAGGACTCTGTTTCTGAGAGTGAGAAATTACACTAACGTTACTAAAATTTATTTTTCTGCAGCAGTTAATCATGTGACGATTCCAATAATACCAGCAAGTGAAGTAGTAATTTTAATTTCTAGAGAGAAACAAATCTGTTGTGAAACACTCACACTACTTCCTAAATTTACAGACTTTCTTAAATGGGTTTATACAGATTTGGCATTACGAGGGAAACCCCTTGTAATATAATTCTTTAATTATTTAATTTAATATTTAAGAAATTATTTAATTAATTTCTTTAATTATTTACATAAATATCTTTTGTAATCGTACTTCGATAAAGTTTAGTTCGTACTTTTTTTAATGAGTTCTGTGTTTTCCACTGTTACTGAGTTCTTTTATTGAAGATTTCATATGAAAGCCCATCAACCAGTGATATCATTTAACAGATTTCGCGATTTACTTTCCAGGAAGAATGATTTTTTTATCATACATTGCACTTCGAATCCTGACACATTATGTACATAAAGCTTGCAGAGATAAATGATATGCCTCTGCTTGGGATTTGACACTAAATCAACTGCATATATACTCATTTGTACCTAATAATGCTGTTACTATTTTTACAGACAACTGAATGCAATACGTGAAACGGAAGTGCAGTTTTACAGACTTAGTTTTTAGTTTCTCGCTTCGTTTTTAGTTTGTCTTTTTTAATTTAAGGCGCGTCAACATCTATGATCATTGGCGCCCGGACCTTCTCAATGCACTGCCGTCCTCTCCGCAGTGTTCTCTCGTTACAGACAACACTGTCCATGACCGGGCAGCACATCTGGACTCGAACCCGGGTTCTCTGCGTGGGAGTCCAGTACGCTAACCATTCCATTCCCTTTCCTTGATAATATTTTTAAAGATTTTCCTTAAGCTGTACACCTGCTTATTAACTGGATGAAAAAGAAGTGTAATTTATCCGCGAAGTGTACTTTTTCTGTGATAGGCTGATTTATTTTATGGTCATCAACCGGTTTCCAGCATTCACGTCACACACTGCCTATCCAGATACACTGATTTGGGGATGGTTGTCCGGATCGCAGATCCAAAAACCCATTCTGTCTAGTTTTGGCGAATTACATCGCGACTTCCATCTTCTTCCATACTTCTTTATCAGAGATATTTGAAATCAAGTTCTACTAATGTTACTTACATATTGTGGGTGTGATAGTTAATTGTGTAGATATATTGATTAAGGGGAAATTGTAATTTTCATTTTAGTTGAAACAGAATGACGTATTAATCAAAATATTGGCCAACACGAGTTATACCTCCGAAAATCACCTAAGTTCCTGATCACTGATGTGCAAATATAATTCTGACTTATTTTTACATTAGTTTCTGCAAGTTTATCTGAGATGAATGATGCTATTTCTTCCTTAAACTATCATGCTACACCCCATTATAATGTGGGTTTCGTTCTGCTCATATGTTTCCACCAGGCGACATCATTTTAGTGCCCACCATCCAGTAGAGGATTTGGAGGATGTCTCTCGCGTCTGTGGCCCACTCCGAACTAAAACGTCACAAATTAGTTCTTCCTTGCAATTCTCCTATTGCTTTCGCGAAATGTCTTGCGCAGCTATACCTAAGGAGAATCGTATTAGCTCTGCTAACATTAGCTAACATGGCCGATCTGATGAAGCTGCTCAATTGAAAATTGACAATACACCCTCTTTTATTAAATTGTTGTGTTGGCTGAGTATAACCATTTTATTTCAAAAAATGATGGGTCAACAAGTATAAAGTAATGTATATATAGAAAAAACTTGTGTATTTATGTTGGCACAAATGAGCGAAATTAAAAAAAAATTTTGTCATTTTATATATAATTGTACTATAACAAACGTAATAGAAAGTGGTGTGAGTGTTTCACATCAAATTTTCTTTATTAATGATAACCACCTGTGGAATATATTTATTTCTAATTTGATATAATGTATAATTATAGTGGTAGAGGTATATCTTGCAGAGTGAAAGTAACATGTGCTGTGGCCATAAAATTTCATCAACATCTAATTATGTCTAGCATTAAAGTGCATTGCTCGTTATTGCACTCACTAATTATAGGTATCGATTGACTTTAGGGGCAATTTAATTTAATTAATAGTAAACAATTTAAAAACATGAGTTTTTTTTAAATGAATTATGTTCATCAATCGCTTTATATGTTAAGAAGATGAGTCCCAAGGTGATTATCCTTTTTCTACCATCCGCCAGTTCACTCGGCCATATCTCCGTTAATCCTGCACAAACAGTACACACCAAATAGGCTTGAAATTTAATTTATAATACATTTTGTACTCCTTTCTTTTGTATACCTTTACTTCGAAAAATTATTAGTATCTTTGAAAGAGGTGATATTGTAGATTTATATAGATGTCCCAAAGAATATTCTATCTGTTCTGTTATTGTAACGAGCATGAGCTACATTCGTGTCAAATTTTGAAATTGACTTTCCTTCTAAAATATACGTTTTGAGCTAGAACATTAAAAAAATAATAATAATCTGTTGTGTCACATACTTTCTCTTACAAATAAATACAATTTAATTAAACAATTTACTTTATACTCTTAATGTTTACAATGTTTAGTTGGGCTGGCCATAAGATAAAGGTGTTAAGAGTTTTTACTTGTATAACTGAGCGGACATATGTGGAGTGCCCTCTATTGACATCAACAAAGTTTAGCAAGTCAAATTTAGTTTTATTTTTTCATTTTTTGCGCCCTTTTTGAAAATCACTCCAAATATTTTCTTTAAACTTCGATAACTATCTAGACACATACTCGTACATAATATATCTTAATTAGTCAAATGCCGTTATCACAAATTCTATGATGCTCATCATAATCCCCCCCTTCCCGTTCAGAGACTGTCCACACCTTTGTCTACAAATATAGAGAAATCTCAAGAAAGCTGAAACTCGATTGTTAGTTACAACCAAGGAGATTCGACTTGATGATTTCAGACAACCGGAATTGAGTCTTTACTGAATGTTTTTCTATTTACGATTTTCTCTATTTTCTTTAAAGTTCAAATACTAATATAATATTTGGATATATATCTCAAAAAACAACAAACCTTTAATATATGGAATTAATATGGAATATATATTATATACATACATATGTATATATATATATCATTGATAATGACATATATATATATATAATTTTTATTACATTTTTATGAGGGGAAAATTGATGTTCTGGGGATTCGGAGAATTGGTGACTTCAGGCTTAACTCTAATTTCTATATTTGTTAAATATAACTATGCGAATTGCACAGTAAGGGAAAGTTATGTGACTATTTTGACACCAGATTTTTTTATTTATACATTTTTAATAAAAAACGCTACAAACACGTTGGAAACAGTGGTCTACTCCATATTACATAGTCATCACTATGTGATCGTGGTGGGGAAAATAGTGTTGGTGGCCAGCTAGGGTGGGGGCATATAATTTCCTGTAGAGGGTCATGTCCGCCGACTAAGGTAGGGGCTTCTTCTCTTACCCCCACCTACCTAACCAAACAAGAATAAAAAAAAGTAATCTGCTTAATGCACCCACGCAATATTCATTACGACCGCCTGCCGGTTCGCCACTTCTTCCTCCACCCCGCTCGCCTATATCCTACCAGTTCTTCATATTGTAGGCCGCGCCACCTTCACTTTTCACTCACCTGTGTCCGTCCGGACATCTGTCTGTTGTGGCCAACTTAAAAAATACGAAAAAACATGTTTTTATTTATTAAGTGGTTTGTTGATCTTCTCATTGATTTTATTTCCTAATTCATGAGTAGTAGTCGTTACGTATACTAAAATTGGAACGATACTTAATCCATGAGTTTTAATAAAAATGTTCAATTGTCTGCCGTGTTTTTTTTAGATGTAATTATTTTAAGCTGCGCAGATAGTAGAATATCAAAATATATTTAAATTGGGCATTTTAGAGGAAGATTTTCGTCACAGGTTTTTCTTCTGGAAAAGGCGAATCATTTTTGAGAAAATAAAATGTGAAAATAGAACTCTCTCTCAATGCAGTTCTTACAATTCTGACCAATTTTATTCAAACTTTAAATTTTAAAAATATATTTATTACTTTTTAATAGTTCACTGGTTGTGGAACCTTACATTGTATTGAAGTAGCACTTTTATAAAGCTCCCACAGATTCCCCCTAAAGTCAATTTTTCCAAGACATTATTCCTATTTAAAAGTGATAAATCTTTACTTACCTAGTTAGTACCCCATTTTTAAGGAAAATCATTGGAGTCGCTTTCCTGAAAATTGGAAAAAGCTAAAAAAAAACAAAAACTAATCATTAAAATGAAGTTCCCATAATAAGTTTACATATTCAGCTCAAATATAATTTATTAAATATGTTTTGTAGTTTGGTATTTGTTCTTCTTAAAGAAATTAAAATTTGTAACATTTTTTTGTAAACAAAAATAAGGGAGCACTGTTTGTGTGTATGTATGTGTTTGCTCTAATGACGTTTTGATGGATAGAATTTATAATCTTCTTGATTTTGCATTGTAATTTTGGTTGTAGAAGGTGTAGGTGTGACTAATATAGTTTAACAAATATTAATAAAAGTAGTGCTCGATTGGTTACTAAACTGGTTTTTGGTGGACATATTTTTCATGTTCGGATAGTTATTGTTTTTTTTAATATTTCTCTTTAAGGTGTAACGCCGCCCAGAAGTCGACGAAGATTGTTAACCGCCGGTGAAATCCAACTTGGGGACGATACTGCGGATGCTGGTCACGGCCTAATAGAAACTAGTGGCAAAGTTTTATTGCCGGATTCAGAAGGCTATAAATTAGTATATATTAGTAGTTCGGATTCATCGTCTCGTGAGGAATTACAGTCGGATGACGGATGTTGTATAGATCGGAGCGGTGGCGAAATGTCATCCGAGGACTGTGATTGGGATTACTTTGAATGTTGGCAGGGTAATAATAGCCACAATAACAATAATATAAACAACAACAACGTCAGCGGCGGTCGTGTCCGGCTGGCTGGCTGTAACAACATTAATGGTGGTGGTGGGGATAGCGGCAGTACAGATGGCAGCACGGTCGCGCATGATCGGTTAACACAGCTGGCGGGTGTTCCAGTCGACTACAGTGTACCAGCCGGTGGTGCAAGTGTTCAGTGTGCGTCCTGTACACCGAATTTAGTGCCGTTACACGTACCGATACCAGTGCCGTTTCCGGTCCCAGTTCCTGTATTTGTACCGGTACCAGTATCATTGTCAGCTGATCGACATGGCGAGACGATGAATACGCATTTGCTGCCGAACAGCGAGACACTACCATTAGATGAATTATTATGCAACAAAGCGCTTTCACCACTGATCACCACCACAGCTGACCAAATAGAAAAAGATCATAGAAATGGTGATGAAGCGGTAGAAAGTGTTGTATTGAAAGTTTATAAAAGTTTAGATACAACGGACAATGTATTACCGGCAACAGCGCCTGAGGATATGTTACGCCTCAACGAGGCTAAACTAAGCGATTTTACCGAATTTAGAGATGATAATTCTTTATCATCAGTATCGTCGGATGAGGAAAACGAACGTCGTACACCATCAAAAAGAATCTATACACTGAACAGGCGTAGTAGTGAAGAGGATGAACCGGTTGAAGAAGATGAAGATGAAGATGGAAACGGATCTTCCGAGGAGTTCAGCCTGGCTGTAACTCCACCACGGTCGCTTACATCATGTTCAACATCTTCAGCTACTTCTAGTTCGGACACTTGTTCGGAAGATGAAGAGAAAAAAAGTTTCAAAAGAACTTATGTGCTATGTACGGCGAACGATGATTCTGACTCTGAGGACGATAACTCTGAAACAGATGATTCTGAAGAAATAAGAGAAAATGGACAGCAAGCTCAAGAAAAATTACAACAGAACTTAATAGTGGATACAGTTACAGAAATAACAAATACAAATGGTAGCATTACTATTAGTAATAACAATGTGTTAGTGGTAGACGATGACGTCAGCCAGCAACTCTCTTGCATAAATAAAGATAGTGGTGGTAGTAAGCAGCCACAGGACCTTGACACGACCACTGACGGGCGATTAGGGGGACTACTTTCTAGTGGGGCTGTGGACGGTGAGTTGTTACCAGAGACAACAGTTCTACAGCCGGATGTAATAGCGCTAGAGTGGCGACCTCAAAACCTACACGATCCTACTACAGTAGTGACGTCCTGTTCTACTACTACAACTACTACAGACACGTTCAGTATTAATGATAATAAAGTAGGAATCAAATTGGCAGTGCTACACGTGATGGATAACAACGAGGAACAAGGTGATGATGAAGAGGAAGAGGAAGCTCAATTGGCCACTTCACAAACTGAATCACTGTTAGAGGAAATAACAATAGGTAGCTGTGTTGTTGATCAACAGAGTTCTACTGATGGTAATAATATTAAACAGTTATCTATAGCTGTAGAGGCCCGACCCACATTGCCAACAACAGGTGGAGATAACAAACCTGATGAGATTAACAATCGTTTACTCTTATCAGAATTTAGTATTACTGATAAGGCAGTGCCTTCAAGTGGTGCTACACTCGCTAGTGATCATAAATGTAGTGAAGTTATTAAAAGTATTATCACATTCTCTAACGTGGAAGTATTGCAAGTTTGTAGTGAATTTCTTCAAGCTGAAAGGAAGTTCAGTGATATATGTGCGGTTGTTGTTGTTGTTGATAAAGGCAGTAGTGGGGCGAGTGGTAGTGACAGTGAGGAGATGACCGCTGGTGGGATTGTGGTGGGGTCGGCCGAACAGAGTAAGCTACCAGCGACTGCAACAACCGGCCCGGAGAATACCTCCGATGAGTTTTCCGGTACGGAGAGCATGGAAATGCCTCTAGAGGATTCGCTGGAGCGCAGCGTTGAAGAGAGGGGCGAAGAGGCGACCAGTGGAACAACTCTGCCAGTTACTTCTACAATATCATCAGGTGAATCAGCTCAGCAGACTGGTGCCAGTGGTAAATACACAAGCCTAGTGATGATCACTCAACAAGAACAGGCTACCATACAGCCGGCTCCAGCCGCAAACATGGAAGAAGATAAGAATGCGGTCAGTGATATGGTGCGTGTAGTGACCGGCGCTAACACTCTGTCCAACGTCGTCTGCCTAGAAGAAGGGTTGGCCGATGATGACTCGTGGGTTGAAGATTTGGATAGAGAAGAAGCAGTCACCACTACTGAAGACTCCTCTGAAGAAGAAGCATACCCTGATCGAGAAGAAGAACTACGCGGATACCATCGTAGCGCCATTGATTTCACCTTGCACACAATAGCCGAAGAAAGTTGTGAAGAAAGTGAAGTGGAAGCCGAGAAAAATAAACCCACTGAATTAGAGAAATATTTTTTTTATGGCCTTGGAGAGAATGTGACAAACAGAGAGGAACGGGAAATTGATACAATGTCAGAAACCAGTTCCATATACAGTGGGGGAGTGGAGTCGAACAGTGGCGGAGTTGAGGAAACAGCTGATGGGGCCAGGACACCTGGTGAAGATGTTAATGCTGATCCTGCCTCGTCCAGATTAGAAAAATATTTCTTAAGTGGTTTTATGGGTTTCAACAGACGTGATTCTGACGGCAGTGTGGGTAGTGACAGTGAAGGTCGCCCCAGTCCTGAACAGAGACGTAAACGTTTAGTGAGGGCTCGCGGCACAGGACGACAACATTCCAGCTCTCTGGACAACCTGGCTGACACACAGGCAGACACTCCAGGCCAGGGTGACACGCAGAATGAGACTGAAGCGTCCAGCACTGAGACCGATTCACACGATGAACAGGCCACCTCGTTTGACAAAGTGGATGGCCAGTTTGATACAGTGAAGAGAACTAAAAAGAAAAAACGATCAGTACCTTCGATGAGTGGTGGTGATCTATTGGAAGTGCCAGAAAATTATCCATCCGGCAGTAAAGAGGATTTGAATCATTCGACTGATGAAGGAGGAGGTAAAAAAACTCCTCGTCCAGACACTCCACCGTCTGATCTGGCCAGGAATAAACAGCAAAGCAGAGACAGTGGTTTTGTGGGCAGTTGTGATGACCTCCTCAAAGAGACCAGAGATACTGCAGAGCCTCAGAACAACATGGAAGAACCAAATAGTCCTCCAGAAACCATTACCGAGCCTTGCCCTCCTCCAGCCGCAGCTTTGAGTCGTAAGGATAGCTTTAATAATTGGAGTTCTGATGAAGAGACCAATCTGATGATGTCCAAAATGAGAGCATTTTTTAAAACCATGGTCGGTACACAACAACCGAAGGGCGCAAGTCCAAATTTGAAGCCAAAAACAAAACCACCTCAGTTAGTTTATTTTGAATCAGAATTAACTAGATTAATGAAAACCGTTCCGGGAATTCGAGATGAACAAGTGCGAGAAATTGTGGAATATTTAAGCAGCGAGGACACCTGGAGTGATTCCTATGATTCCAGTGACTACACAAGTTCCGATTTGGAAATTAGCAATAAGAGATCAGCACTTCAAGAGGAGATATCGGCCAGCTGCCGCCAGATAATCAGCAACTTCGAATCTGGTGGAGGTGCGGCCGCCGCTATTGACGAAATGATAACAGCGGAGAACCCTCAGTCTTCGGAACAAAACAAAGATTCTGCGCTTGTCTATCAAAGGTTGGTTGCCTCTTTCAACAGAATGGAAGCGCCAAAATACGACAGTGTTTCACAGAATTCACCCCCTTTAATTGAAAAAGTAATGCAACATATAGGCACACGACTGTGGGCATTGATGCACGAAGTGTCTGGAGGTGAAGGTTCTAGTCCGAGAATAAGTGGCCGACATAAAAGATTGACGCCAAAGTTGAGTGCCACTTCCACCACGGAAGAAGAAGAGGAGGAAGAAGAAGAGGAAGAGGAAGGAGAAGAGGACAGTGTAGAGGATTACAGCCCGTTACCAAGATCTAAGTCCCATGATCCTCTGCTTGAGGAAAACCGACAGGAAACTAGTGACAATGAACGTTTTTCATGGCGAGGTAGTTTTGAATCGGCATTAATGGCTTCAGATTCACGCACAAGATTGGCCGAAAGTGGTGTAGTGTCCTCTTCACAATTAGCTTTGGCCGCGAAGAGATGTTCGCATGGTGATCTAATGTTTAAAAGTTTTAGCCGGGAAAAATTAGACAGAGTGAGAAGTTGTGGTAGTATTGGCGGCAGTGTAGAGGATAAAATCTGGACACGACAACAGAAGCGAAGAAGAAGTTCAGTGCCGGACAGTGGAGGCGGCTCAGGTGGTTCTGGTGGCTCAGCCGACGGCGAGGAGGATAGTGACTGTGGTGGCGGTGGCACGGGCACAAGCGCAGCTGACCGAGCCACCCTGCCAAGGTTGTTGCAGGCAAGTACAGTGGGGTGTGCGGCACCTGCTGCCACCAACTCTCTGCCAAGACTGCCAACCGCTCCGACACTGCCGCAGAACACTATATACAAATCGCACAGTGTACACCAGTTTACCGTCAAATCGGCCAGATATCGTCCACCTGGATATCGCGGCTCGCCTGTAGCGCCACCTCCTAGGCGAGATCGACGAGCTAGAAGCCAGACAGCCTCCCAGTCTTCACTCTCTACAGGTATGACCCTTATATCTATTATAACTTTTATCTTGTACTTGCTCATGTCTAAAAATTGGACACCAGATGTTTACATTAGCCCAAAATAACAATGCAATATATATGCAAGTATTATTGGATAAATTGTGACCGAGTGCATACAAACACACTTATCTAGTTAATATAATACAGTCAGTATCGCTTTATAAATCTGTGCACGTGATATGTGGAAATATGGCAATTAATGTATTTACATAGAGATAACAGTTCAGATACACCGTCCAGTTACTGAAGTTTTACGATTTCATTACGGAACTTAATTAACTTATCTAATTAACGCATTACTCTATTGTTAATCTTACTTGAAATTGTTTTTTCAAATAATTTCTTTTTTTTAAACAAAACCAAAGAAAAATAAAAACCTGACCCATGTGAAATAGATATGTCTGTTGATCAATGATTTTCTTCAAATGTGGAATGTTTACTAAATGTTCAGTATGCCTCCTCAATAATGTGTATGCAGGTGCAGCAACCTAAGCTATAAATAATAAAATGTCACTTTTGAGAGAAAAGTGACGTCCCAGTTCCCACAGAGCTCCCTAAGAAAGAATGTTTATACATATATATTTGTGTAAGTGTATTTATTAAAATAAGATTAATGAAACCGGTTCTTTGATGTTTTCTTTAACAAGAATTGTTGCGGAAAATTAGAAACAGCATTTTTTATTTACATTCTAACTGATATTTTTAGTTTTCTAAATCCGACATTTTTTAGCTGTAAATTTTATCATTAACGTTATATGAGAGGTAGAATCGTAAACAATAATACTGACATGGCACATTGATAGAAGGTCCTAAAAACCATCATCCCTGCACACAACAACCGCTATAATCAATTTTTACCTTAAAAAAAAAGTTTGAGTGTTCGGGGTGTATGTGTAAGTGAACAGTATAGCTCAAAAATGAAAAAAATCGCTGAAAGTTCAAAATTGATATTCAGTGTGGGGGGTATCACCATGAGATCCGAAAGGAAGTTTTCTGTCAAAATTCCTCAATCGGCGGTAGTACCACATTACTAAATGGATTTTTCAGTTTTTTTTGGATTTTCTCGAAAACGGCTCCAACAATTATTATTAAACTTTGTATTTTAAACTACACATACAAACAAACACTGCACTTTATAAAATTGTGGCTGCACAACTATCTTGCAACATACAACTTTTATTTTTCACTTCAGACATTTCAGTTCATATCAGACATTTCACTTGAAAAATTTATTTAAGCGGTTTTTTTTGCCGCTGGGGCGGTGTTATGTTTTCCTCTAAAGTGTTATTTTAGTTTATTATATAATTATATCATTTAATAATAATATTAATTACAATTAAATATGTTGTCAAAAATCTGGGCTTGAAGAAAATTGTCTGTAAGTTGCGTTTAGTAACTGAACTGTTATTTCAGTTTTCTACAATTTTATCCATATAAACACGGACGAAATTCATTACATTTGTTGCACTAAAACTACTCCCCCCCCGCCCATGAAAATGTATCACTTTTATTGCCAACATTTTTCCGAGAAAGTTCATTGAAAGAAGTATTTATGTGTGTGTGTGTGTGTGTGTGTGTGTGTGTGTGTGTATGTATGTATGTATGTATGTATGTATGTATGGTTTCCTTAAAAAAAGTCATTTTAGATTCTCCCATTGATATATAAAATTGAAGAAAGCAACTATTTAGTAAAAATTACAAGTTTGAAGAGAATAATTAAATAAATACATCTGTGAAAATTGCAGGAAGAGAAAGTTGTGTTGAGTGTTTCACACCAGGTTTCTTTGTCTTATTAAGTCGTAAATAAAAAAATCTTTCCTCCCGCCAACGAACCACCAATAGTATACGAAAATTCTGTTAAAATTATTTTCAATAGCTTCCAAAGATATTGGAACAGACACACTAATAATTTGTATTTATTTTGTAGATTTCTTTTCTTTTTCTTTATGCGTAGACGTCAAGAAATAAGCTGAAGCCTTATAGTTAACAAATTTATTTATTTATTTTTCTAATGCCCCCATTCCCCATGTTCAGTATGTTAATGATTTCTATCTGTGTTAATTATTTCACGATAAATTATACGTTAATTGTTTAGAAAGTTTCTCGTTAAGCGCCCACAACATATACGTATGCACATACTGTTAACCCCCCCCCCCCACTACCTTATAAACATTCACTGGTCCATAACTTTGTCCACTATTCATTATCCTTGTACAAAATTAAATCAGCGTAAAAATTAATTTTTTTTTTGTTAAATTTCTGTTCCATTAATTTTGTGTTATGGCAGTAAGAGGGTAGTAAGTAAATTGTGTGTTGTTGGCAAATTTTCGAATTTGAGTTTTCACAAGATATACATGGGGTTGGAGGTCCCTTGAGTTTGAAGGAAATGGTCAGTGTGTTAACAGAATATCTCAAAAACTTGGTATTCCGTTTAGGTTAGTACCAATACATCTGACACGAAGATTTCGGACAAAATCCATCACCGGAAGTACTACTCTACTGAATGTTTTTTTTTTCTTCCTTCAGTTTATGAGCTTTCCTCGAAAACAACTCCATTTTCGATTTTCTTGAAACTTGGTACATTATCTTGCTACACTATCGCTGTTATTTGATACATTATCCCAGAAAATTGATTTTTTTTGTGGGGTTGTGGGGGGGGGGAGTGTTACGCTTTTTCTCTTAAATACCCACTTCTGTTCACAAAGTATGGTGTTGCCACCTATATAATATTGATACCCATCAGATATAATGATGCAATTGCAAATTTGAGTTGTTTGGAATTTTTTCGGATATAGCCCGAACGATTTCCAGTAAACATTGGATGCTGACTCTCACACAAAATTCTATAACTTTTATTTAAAACATTTTCCCAACAAAATTATTTTTGAAATGTTTTAGGGTGCTGATAAGTTAGCTTTAAATTGAAACTACCGTTACAAGGTTGTTGGTTGGGATGGAGTGCGCACTGAATGTCCACTCGGGTTTATATGTATAACCCCTACCACGGTTTTTATCGTACCTACAGCCCAACTCAACGTATATATGGCGATTTTAAAGCAAATTTGTTAATTAAATCATATTAATTGGAGTGAGAGAAAGTTGTGGGTCACAAACTAGTCTGTCGTATTATTTGAATCATTATTCTGGGCCAATTGATGTATAATGGTTCTGGAGAAAAATTGATTGTAGACATTCTTATAAAGTGCCAAATCAGTTTATTTTACAGCAGTACCAGCTAATGTTTACAGTAGTGTTAATGAGAATTGAATATTTTCCTAAATTCCGAGTAAAAAGGAAAGTCGGTGACCACAAGTACGAATTTCCTTTTCCAGATTTTTCTAGTTTTCCGCAATTTTCTTGATAACGACACCACCGTAATACTAAATACTAATATAAATGTCACTTTTGTTTGGGAAATAAATGAACTGTACTTATTTCCGAGAAATATGACTTCAAAGGAGTTTAGGATTGGCGGGGCGCCCCTCTGAAATGCCATTGATTACAGCATAGATTCTCGCACCCATTTAACATTTAGTACATATTCGGAGCTAGGAAGAACACAGTTAGAGCTTATGGGAAAATCGTGCGGGACTTCAAACTAGACTTTTGACACAGAGGCAACCATTACTATCCACCAAGAGTTAGGTTATTATCAGAGATATTAACCACAACAACGGTTAGGTTATTATGTGACAACACACAAAATTAAGAGTAGCATTGTCAGAAAATTTTCCGTTTTAATTGTCCTTAAGTTTACATAGACGCCAGAACAGAAAAACTTTTGAAGTCAGATTACTTGCCTTAATATTAAGTTCAAACTTCATACGATTATGCGTTTTTCAGTACACACCAATCTCTTACTTTAGTTTGCTAGTATTGAGCGAAACTCAAAGTACATAGTATCCAATGGAGAGATTGGAGTCTCCATAATCTAAACAATCGCTGCACTTTCCTTCCATGTCAGACTCGCTAAGAGAAAGTGAAAAATTGCCACATTAAAATAAGTGATTTTTACACAAAGCTTGTTACGGGGCAGCAGGACGAGAAAAAAGTTTTTGTTTTTACATGTGTGTGTGTTGGGAGAGCTCGGTGTGCTACTTGTGTAGTGGAGGAGTGCACATGCGCATCAGGTGCTCTATGTAGGTCACCTGGTTGCCAACTGCCCCCGGAGCATATGTGTGTGTTTAACTTTTAATTTCTGCCGCCAATTGGTGACCAGTCATTTATTCTCTCTCTACCTTTTCCAATCACCCTCTTCTTGTTTATCAAATACCTAGCATTCACAGTATCCTTGTCGAGAAAGAATAGTGTACAATGACCTTCCCCCACCCAATCTACCTCTCCTTCAAAAGAGGAATCCAAAGCGTTGCTTAGAGACCGTTAATGTAAGATGTTTTACTTTCTCCTGCTGTTTCTTGTAAGCGGAAGTAATTGCGAATGTTGGCAGATTTTTGAAATCTAGTTTTCATTGGGAAATGAAAGTTTTGGTTCGAAAAGTATTTTCTCAAACACGAAAAATCGCAGAATATTCAAACTTAATATTTCATCAAAGTGCTACCACGAGACCTGAGGGAATAGGTTCAACCGAAAGTGCCACCTTATTGAATTTATTTTTTTTGCAGTTTTTGTGATTTTCTGGAAAACGGTTCCAACGAGTTTCTGTTAACGTTTTATATCTACTACAATGAGCTACAACTTTTATTAAAACATTTCTCCGGGAAAATTCATTTAAGGGTACTTCTGGGGTTGGGATGGGGTTATGTTTTCCTCTAAAGTGCTTTTTCAGTTTACTGCAGATTTCTATCATCTAAATAATGTTAATTAGCTCAAATTTTTTCTTTTTACAATTGTGAGCTATTGGGTCATTCAACAAACTGAAAGGAAACAATGTCACTCACTGGTAACAATTGCTATGCAGTAATTTTTACCTTGGGTTCGTAAAAATTGATGAACCTTAAGACGATTTAATTTGTTTCTTGAATGATGCAGGACGAAACATTACTAATATGGTGACAACAGATCCACATTTTCTAAATCTACTGTGTGAAGAAACTTTGTAGAATTTTACAATTGTATTAAAACTGTACTAGAGAAAATCATGTGAGTGTTTCACACCAGATATTTGTTTTAATCTGACAGTTTGATGTGGTGATTCATTTATTTGAAATTCTGAATTTTTACAAAATATTTACTTCCTTATAACTCTCACCAGTCATGACGTCGTTTATTGTGGTGAAGTGGCTAAAATGGAGTAAAGTCTATAATATCACAGCCACTCCTCCCCTCCCCAGGTCCATCAAAAAATAAACTTTTCCGCAAGATGTTTCCAACACAAAATGGTAGATTTGTATTGGTTGTGAGTAATCCAAGTTTAAGAAAAACAAATCTGGTGTGAAACACTCACACAACTTTCTTTTACTCCAGTTCTCAAAATTTTAATTGACAAATTCTTTAGTTAGTGTACCAAATTGAAAGAAATTAGTCGAAAATTGAAAAAAGTGTTCAGTAAAAGCTAATTTCCGTGAAACTCGGCATTTCGGCCGTCTATCTATTTTTATAAGAAACTATGAGAAACTTGTTTCTAATTAATTTTATTTGGATAATAGAATTGTATAATCATCTATGATAGCACTTTAGAGAAAAACATAACCCCATCCCTCCCCTAAAAGTGCCCTTAAATGAATTTTCCCAGAGAAACTATTTAAATAAAAGTTGTACATCTTTGTAAGAGTAGTTTATATATATGTTGTTTCAAGAAAATCGCCGGAGCCATTTTTGAGAAAATCAAGAAAAAATCATTCAGTAAAGTGGTAAAGTAAACGCACTTCCAGTCATCAGATTTTTTCAAACTCGGAATTTCTACAACACATCTAATTCTAATTAACATTATTTAGATGACAGAATTGTCAAGTAAAGTGTAATAGCACTTAGAGGAAACCGTAACCCCACCCCTCCCCCAAAAGTACCCTTAAATGAATTTTCCGGAGAAATGTTACAAACAAAAGTTGTAGCTCTTTGTATGTGTAGTTGATGTAACAAGTTTCAAGAAAATCGTCGGAGCCATTTTTGAGAAAATTGCAAAAAAGTAAAAAAAAACAACTAGTTAAGTGGTTGAGGAACTTTGACAGATAACGTACTTTCAGATTCCATGGTGATACCTAAACGGAATATCAAGTTTCAACTTTCTACGGTTTTTCGTTTTTGAGCTATGCTGTTCACATAGATACGCACGCACGCGCAACAGAGAGAGAGAGAGAGACTGGCTCACGGACCATTTGCTAAAAACTACTTTTTGGACTCAGGGACCTCAAAACGGATATTTCCGGTGAAAACTGGATATAGAACATTTGATACGATTACAATACTTACTCTTACTAGGAGTAAAAGAAAGTAAAAATTTCTTCGGAGCCTCTTTGCGAGAAAATCTGCGAAAAATAAGCTGCAATTTCGGCCTAATGATTTTTCTTTATTTTAATTGTAATTAAAATTCGTAATGGTACTTTGAAGATCATCTTAAGGGCGAACCGGAAGTCACTGTTAACTAGAACGTTCCCTAGAATCAGTTTCATAGGAAATTATTGCAAATAAAATGTAAAGATTATTTAAGCGTAAATTGTACACGAAGTTTGGAGACAATCATAAGGAGCCATTTGCGATAATCGCGAAAACTAAAATTAAAAACCAAAATCGGTAAAGTCACACTTCCGGTTAACAGATTTTCAATATTATCGGTTTCTGTGGTGGTTCCTAAACAAAACACCAATTTTGAGCTTCACAAACACACATACACACACACAAAGAGACTAGTAGCGAAAATAGATTTCCGTGCTAAGTGGACCGCAGAACGTGTAATGAAGGTGAAAAATGGAGTTTTGCACTCACTTCACTTCTTTCTCTTTCTGTTACCTTACGGCCGTATAATAACTGACAAATATTCTTTATATTCAAATTGAATTCTTAACATCCTAACGTTAAATGTAGAGGTAGTGAGGTGCAGAACTGTGATTTCTTTACAGTACGTCCAATAGACCGCGCCAGCAAAACAAATATAACATATGAAATTGACGCCACATATTTGACGCACAAAATTTATTTTGTAAAGTCGCCCTTTTTGGTCAACTTTTTGATTTTCGTCGAATGTGGAATTCTAATGAAGCTTCCAATGTACATTGTTATTTAGGATGGTAGAAATATGTTATATTGACTGGTACAACGGTATGTAATTTAGTATATAGAGAGTATATGAATTTTAAAGAAAATGATTAGAGCTGTATAGAGTTCTATATTAGAATTCGAAAAACTAGAAAGATTATGTAACTGTGTGAATTGGAGTAAGAGAAAGTCAGGGATTTTCACTTTCCCTCACTCCTAGTAAGAGGAGATATTGTAATCTTGTCAAATTTTTATATCGAGTTTTCAACGGAAATACATGTTTTCAGATTCCCTGAGTCCAAAAAGAAAAATCGTAGAAAGTTCAAACTTGATATCCGTTTAAACTTGATACACCATGGCATCCGACAGTAAGTTGTCTTTCCTCAACCGGAAATACCACTTTACTGATTTTTTTTTTTTTTTTCACGTTTTTGCGATTTTCTTAAAAACTGCTTTAACGATCTACTGGAAACTAAAAATGTGAACTACACATATAAAGAGCTACAACTTTTATTTAAAACAATTCTCCGGGTAAAGTCATTTAAGGGGCTCTTGGGGGATGGGTAGGGTTTGTTTTCGTCTAAAGTGTTATCATAGTTGATTATATAATTCTACCATCTGAACAAAATTAATTATAAATAAACAGATTACCAGAATTCCGAGGTCAAGAAAATTATTAAACCGGAATAGCGTTTTTACTAAATAGTTTTTTAGTTTTTGCGATTTTCTCTATAGAAACACCTACGAATTTCATTAAATTTGTAATACTAACCAGAAAATTTGTCAGTTATAATTTTATAAACTGGAGTAAGAGAAAGTTGTGTGAGTTGTCCACACCATTTTTTTTTCTTATTTTCTCTTCATGCGGTGAGAGTAAGTATTTGGATCGTCTTAATTTTCAAAATTGAGTTTCTACAAGTGATGTGTTGAGGTTTCCTGAATATGAATGAAAATATTTTCAGTAGAAACTTGTTATTGTGTTTAAGATGGTCACCACTGCACCCCGACACTAATGTTTAGATGGCCACCACTGCACCCCGACACTAATGTTTCAGTCAAACATGATCTTTAAACTTTTGGATGCTACCTGAAAAGTTACACAATCTTTCGAGTTTAGGACTTTACTCAACTCAGTATTCAAAAGTTTGAACACACTTGGTCAAACAGAGAGAATTGCTCGCTTGGCCACAGTTCGCTACATGGGGCGCTCATACAGTTCAATTCCTTGCGACCTGTGAATTAATACCGTTCTTGTATTAAGAGTTTCAAGACTCTTATGAATCTTATGAGTTTATCAAAGCTCAGTGCTTAATTGTTGACCTCCTAGTTGGCCAATAGAAAACCCTAATAGCGAACGCCAGAAACTCGGCGGTTAGATATAAGTTACCTAATGACCATCTGTCTCACAAAAGAAATCACCATTTGGCAAGACTCTCACTAGCCTTCAGGGCTAGGGTTCTGTTTTCAACATTCATAAAATATCCACCGTTCCTTTTGGGCCTAGAATTTGGATTTCCTTCCTGCTTAGAGGAATTCCACTGTGAGAAATGTTTGCAGTTGTAGTGCACAGTAATAGAGCTGCAGTTAACGGTCTGCACAGCCAGGTGTGTTACAGCCACATGTGGGCCCATTCTCTTCTATTATATAATTCTAAAACTACCATATTTAAACTATTGCAGCAAATATCCTGTTTGAATAGTAAATAACAAATATTCCCAAACTGTCCGCAAAATAACATTGTGTTCTGATATAAACTAAATTTAAACTTTACTTAGTAAAAGAATTTTTAAACAGAAAAATTCTGAAAAGACACATTGAGTTGCATTCATTTACTGCAAGTGGAAGTTGTGCAACTAAACAATTATAATGGGAAAAGGAAATAGCAGATGTGCAACAATCACACCACTTTCTCTTTTGTAATTTGTACAGAATATTTAGTAGCTGTTAACATTTCTTACAAATATAGCTAGTGCTGGGCAAAGTTTAATGACAATCATTGGAGGCGTGTTCGAGAAAATCGCAAAAACAAAACAAAAACCCAGTGGACGGATTTAAACCGTAAGGATGCGGTGGACGTCAACAGAACATCAAGTTGGAGCTTCCTCAGATTTTTCGTAGATTTACTGTTCACAAACCGGCACACACACACTCAATAAACAGGCATTTTTACTTTCTATTACTGCTGCGATCGTGTCAAATGTTCGATATGGAATTATCTCAGGAATACATGTTTCGAGGAATCCTGTGTCTGAAAAAGTGGTTTCTAGAAAATGGTTTATTTTCTTTCCCCCTCTGTGTATATTTGTGAATGTGTAGGTAGGTATGAGACAGCATAGCTCTATAAAATCGTAGCAACTTGAAACTTGACGTCTCTCAAGATTTGTGCATTATAAATTTTGAGGAATGATTAGCTATTAGCACTAAATTATCAAGCGATTAGACTAATGGTTTCATTTAGATATTAGCTGTGCTAAATGTCTTAATAAACACCTCTTTAAATAAATAAACTGTAAACTGGGGAGTATAAATATCAGAATTAATTTCAGACCCAGTTAGCAAACAGAGTGTAGAAGAGGTTTCAGTCAGGCTACTGGAACTTTTATCTAATATTGACTCCATTTAATAATAAGACACCACTGATCACTTTACTTTTACCAAGTTTACTGCGACCGCGGCAAATTTTAGAAATCAAGTTTTCACCGGAAATACATGTTTTGGGGGGGCCTGAATAAGGACAAAATGTTTTTAGCGAATGGTCTGAGTGTATCTCAAGACAGAATATCTCAAAACTGAAAAGTCGCATGAACCTCAACTTGGTATTCTGTTTAGATACTGACACCACTTCACATCAGACTCAGATTTTGGGCAAAATCCATCAATCGGAAATGCGACTTTACTGAATGGCTTTTTCAGCTTTTCTTGATTTTTCTCGAAGGTCGCTCAAACGATTTTCTTTAAACTTTGTTTAACTATCTACACCTTTCACTTTTATTCGTAACATTTTCCTGGGAAAATAGATTTTTGGGGGAAATCTGGGGAAAAGGGTTGCATCATGTTTTTCCTTTAAAATACCACTCAGTATAATATATGGTTTACCACGTACATAATGTTAATACCCATTAGGAGCATGACAAAATTTCAAATTTGAAGAAAATCAGTTAACCGCAAGTACGATTTTACAACAGAGGTTTTTGAGTTTTTTGGAATTTTCTCGAAACGGTCTATAACGATTTCCTTTAAACTTGGACTGCTTGTTGACATAAATAGAAACATATCACTTTTATTTGAAACATTTTTCTGAAAAATTTGATTTTAGAGGGGGATTAAGGGGGGCTGGCTGTCAGTTAGTTTAAACTTAAATTTTAAACTAAAAAATTTTTTTAAGCTTTGTTGATGTTGACAAAGAGTGCTCTAATGCCGCTCAGGTATAAAAGTAAAATCCCCACCACCATTTTTATGGCCAGCCCAACTAAACTTTGTAACATTGCAATTTTAAAGAAAATTTCTTGATTAAATTGATATTAATTAGAGAAAGAAGTGGTACGAATGTTGCTACACCAGGTTTTTTTTTATAATTATTTTCAAAATTTATTCTTCAGAATTCAATGAAAAAGTAGCGAACTGCCAATGAAAAATACCGTGTAACATCGAACAAAATATTGTTTGTTGAACAATTAGTTTAGCGGCGATGTCGGCCATTCTTGATTATATTAATGAACAACCTTGGAGATATAGACAACAAATCTACCACCACACTGTGACGTCATCACCTCAACAATATGACAAATTATGCAAATTAATATTAAAGAAAATAACTCTGTAATCCAAACAGAATAAACATTGGTCTATTCTGTTATTTATTATTAGTGGTCACTAGGTACACGGTCATAGCAGGCGAAGATTATTTTTATACCATTCTAAGAGGAAATATTGGACTATATTTATGGGGATTATATTGAAAGGGATTTTGAGATTACCATCAGTACTTTGGGGGAGAAACCCACAAAAAGCTAATGGGAGTGAGTAACGGCATTATTTGCTGCTATTGGGATGGCTGTAGACAGAAGGAAATTGGCCTGTCAGGAGCAGAAGCATGGTTGCAGGGAGTAAACTGGCGGTGATCTGTAGCCTTGTGGGGTATGGCCAATGTCTTCCAGTCCAAGGTCACTGGCATCATTGAATGCTGCTGCATTGCCGAGGAGAAATTAAAGAGGTGCGGATATTCTCTGATTCAGGCCGCACTGAGGGCTTTGGGTAAGCCTTGTTAGAGTCCGAAGTTGGTGGGCGAATTTAGGAGAAGGCTTAATACATTTGCTCAGCGGTGCAAAGTGCAGCTCTTCTGGGTTCCTGGAAATGCGGAGAAGGCTATGAAAGGGCGGATCCTCCTTACCTTTTTGTGGTCCTGAGCCAACCTTGGCGTCGCTAAGCGGTTCTGTAATAGTCAGATTAGACTTTGGGAGACGAGAGTTTTAGAAAAACATTGGGACACACAGTGGTGCCTCCAGGCCAAAAGATTTATCAAAGGGGGTTCGGATTACCTCTTGTCCCTGAGCAGGATAAGTTTGAGGACCTTAGTAGTTATAGTGATTGGACACAATCGTGGCTAATCATTTGCACAATATAGGGAGGTTGTCTAGTCCCTTATATCAGAATTGTGATGATGGAGTTAGGGAAACGGGGTATCACTATTTATGTCAGTGTTCGCATTTCGCTGGTACTAGGTTTCGTGTATTTGGGAGGGCCTTACTTATCGCAGGAAATCCTGGAAAGGATAGAGCTAAAGGATATTATAAACAGACCGGCAAACTATGGGGGGGGGATTAATTAGGGGGATGAAATTGGGGGGAAATTAGGGAGATAAAAGCCACATAGGCTTAGGTCCCAAGCAGATAGACACCCATGACTTAATAATAATAATTACCCAGCTTACACAAACCATGTTCTTCCGGCGAATATTCAATTTAGGAAATTTGACCCTACTGTGATGCTTCCTCTCACGGCAGTAAGAGAAGTCAAGCATGTGAAATATTTACATGATTTCTCTTACGGCAATTTACAAGTTATATATTATCAAATTTTCTTGAATCCGGGAATTTGTTATTAAATGCTTAGGGGCCTTCAATATAGATAATAGAACCTAAACTGTAACAGAACACTGTTTGGCTGAAGCATCACCCCCCCTCCTCAGTTTGGCCTAAAAGCAATTTTCTCCGAAAAAAGTTATAGACAAAACAGATCTGTAGTGTCGTCACTATACAACTTTTAAAGAAATCCGTTGGTGTCTTTAGCGAGAATATTGCGTTCAAAATCAGACATAAAACACTCACATGACTTTCGCTTGCGCTAAATAATACTATTGAAACAAGAAACTTTCTTTAAAATTGCAACATTACAATGTTTACTTGGGCTGGCCATGAAAGTGGTGGTGGGGATTTTATTTGTATACCTGAGCGGCTTTATATGGAGCGCTTTATGCTACAAGCAAGAAAGCTTGTGCAAATTTAAATTTGAACTCCAATATACAAAATCAATATTTTCAGAGAAATGTATCAAATACAAGTGATACATTTCTATCAATGAAGCAAGTTTTAATGAAATCATAACTGTCTGCGAGAAAATTCCAAAAGCTCAAAAACCTTTCTGTATAACTGCACTTTCAGTTAACCGATTGTCCTCAAATTTGGAATTCTATCAATGGAATTCTTTCATTAACATCATGAAGGTGATAAAACGAAATATTATACTGAAGTGGTACTTTAGTGGAAAGCATGAACACGCTACTGTTCCCCCAAAACGTAAAAAAAATAAATTTTCAAATAAAAGTGTTAGGTATTTATGTGTGGAGATAGTAGACAAAGTGTACAGAGAATCGTTGAAACCATTTTCGAGAAAATCACGAAAAAATGAAAAAACATTCAGTTAAGTCGCACTTTTGTCCGAAATGTTCGTGTTTGATGAACCTAAAACACCTAAACGGAATATAAAGTATGAGCTTCCTGCGACTTTTTGTTTCTGCGATATTCTGTTAGAACACATCCACAGACTATTCGTTAAAAAAAGAGATTCTTATGCAGGCAACTCTAAAACATGTATTTTCCCGGTGAAAACTCTATTTCGAAAATCTCACTCGATCGCAATACTTACTCTTACTAGGATTAAGAGAAAGTAAAAAATACGATCAGAAAATCCCGGGCAAGGAAAGGGATTAGGTCAGTGGTAACGCGCACGACTTCCTCGTGGAGGTCCCTGGTTCGAATTCAGCAGTGCTGCCCTTAATTTTTCTCTTCCTAGGAGCCTGTATAGCTTACTGCCCGATGAAGGGCACTGCACAAAGATCTTTCAGGTTGTAGTGCAATATCCCGTAAGAGAATCAAAAACTCCGTCGACATTTTGCTACTTCCGGTAAATTAATTTTCTTCAAACTGGGGGGAAGTTAGTAAAACATAAAATTCTTATTAATAAGAGGTAGGTGGCTAGATATGACAGTTAGGAAAGAAAGCCTAAAGTTCCTTGGCCCCAGCAACATCCTAAAATAATTTTTTTTACAAAAAGATTATAAAACAACACTGATAAATCCCTCCATAGTAAAATAGTATTTCCGATTGACCACATGTGACCAGAACCTTATTGTAGCTCAAAACATGTATTTCGGGTGAAACTCAATTTCGAAATCTGACATGAACGATGCAACACTTCCGCTTAAAGTAGTAAGAGAAAGTAAACAAAACAAAAAAAGTGACGGGATAAAGTGTCGAACCAAAAAACATGCCATTCTCATCAACATTCATACAACAAATACAAGAAGAGAACAACAACAAAGCAAAGTAAGAAGGACTAGAAGAGAAGCCTGTGTGTATTGTTACCTTCTCGGCAGGTTATTCACCTCTCTCTTTATATACACTCACACCAACATAAACATACTATCTAGTCACCATTATATTCCTTACTGACAACACTGTATACATATACAGGCAGTAATAGTGAACAGCAGTATTTTTGAACGGCTATGTAAAGCTAGCAGTATTACCAACAAAAACAACTTCTATTACCAACACAGACGATTCTGTCCTGGGTGCCCCTTATCCTGATAAATAACAAATATATACACATACGCGCGCACAACACACACAACAGATTACAAGCACAAAGACACACACATATACAGACTACCAGCATACAGCCTTTCCACTGCAGTCGTGATCTTTAACCCTCCATTCTTCGGCTCACTGCCCCTCTCCGGGAGTAAACACAAACCCCGCACAGAATTACCTGCCAGCCAACTCTGCACAATAATAATATTGTATATCGATAGATTTCTTACCTTTCGGCTGATTTGACTTTTTGGTTTTAATCGATTATTTCTTCTTTTTTTTCAATACTTTCTTCTATTACTGTTAAATGAAGTATTGTGACAGATCTTGGAAGCATTGAGATTTTTTTATGGAAACAGGCATTTTTTTTAGATACTCTACAACCACTCGAAATAAATGTTATTTTCTCCTTAGTAAGAGGAAGTATTGAGAGCGTGTCACATTTTCGAAATTGAGTTTTCAATAGACGTTTTGAATTTCCCAGCGTACAAAAAACAAATGTTTTTAGCGAATGGTCATACATGTGTGTGTCTGAACAAAATATCTCAGAAAGAAACATCTTTGGTAGCTCAAACTAGACATTCTGTTAATTACTATCACAGCGTCTCTGTCACAAAGGTTAAAGAAAATCCATCAACCGGAAGTATCACTTTACTGAACAGTTATTCTTCAGTTTTTCGTGCTTTTCAGAAAAACAGCTCTAATCATTTTCTTTAAAATTCATATACTCTCTATATACTAAATTACATACCGTTGTACCAGTCAATATAACATATTTCTACCATCCTAAATAACAATGTACATTGGAAGCTTCATTAGAATTCCACATTCGACGAAAATCAAAAAGTTGACCAAAAAGGGCGACTTTACAAAATAAATTTTGTGCGTCAAATATGTGGCGTCAATTTCATATGTTATATTTGTTTTGCTGGCGCGGTCTATTGGACGTACTGTAAAGAAATCACAGTTCTGCACCTCACTACCTCTACATTTAACGTTAGGATGTTAAGAATTCTTTTTATTACAATTTATTTGTTTAATTGCACAATCCTTGAAGAAATGTTTGTGGGCCATTGGTGTAAACGGCCAAATACAAAGTGGCGGACTTAATTGAATCTTGTATTTCAGCCTAATTCACTTTTTCAACAATGGAATGAACATTCAGAGTTTTCTCTTTATAGCTCACATTAATTTTATAAAACAGTAAATAATATTTTAGAAATAACTGATTTTTGTATATTTTTTTAAAATTTTTATTGCAAAACTCGATAATTTATAAAATACTTAAGGAGGGAAAATTAGTAAAAAAAATCTAAACTAGATTTTTCATAGAAATTATAAATAATAATTAATTATTATAATAATTATAAATAATCAGCCAATCGTAGTGTAGAAAAGAAGATGTGAAATGTGGGTGTGTGTTGGCCAATCAGAAATTTAGAATTATCATGTGGACCACACTCACATTTGACACCTTCACTTCTGCACTGTGATTGGCTAATTAATTATAGCTAATTATTTCTCGAAAAATCTAGTTTAGAATTTTTTTTACTAATGTTCCTCTCGCTTATATTCTGGAGTTGTTGGTTCCCTGACTTTGAGATATCCCCAATGAAAAAATTCAAGAGGAGTTAAATCTGGTCATCTGGAAGGCCAGCATACCGGTCCCTGTCTCCCGATCCAGCTACTACTCAACATCTCATTCATTTTCTCCTCACCAGATCGCCAGATTTAACTCCTCTTGAATTTTTTCTTTGGGGATATTTCAAAGAAAAAATTTATGTCAGGGAACCAACAACTCCAGAAGCACTTAGAGAAGACTTAATCCAAACCTGCTTAGCAATTCCGGCAGATACGGTTAGCAACTTCATCTGTTGGGCAGCGGCTGCGCTTGTGGCCAGGTTGTCATTTTGAATAAATAGGAAATATTTTTTTATAGATTTTTTTAAATAAACTGGAATTTTGTTTTGTTTTAATGATGTTTTACCAGATTTTTAAGTCCCTTATGGTTCTAAAATAGGTTTTAAGTGTTGTCAGCATTCGAACTCTCTTATATATTAGAAATTAATAAGAAAATCCGCTTTTAATTTTAGTTTATGAAACAAAGAAATAGGGAAAAACAACGAAAATTGAATCTTTATGGTTGAATATCTCGGCAACGGTTTGAAATATTGAAGTGAAATTAAAGGCATTTTTCATCCTTTTTTTAGTAGTTTTCAATACAGTAGTAAAAAGTGGGGGTCAAAAGGAAATCGCAACTTTCAATCACCGATTTCAGGTGTAAGGCGGCAGTAAAATCAAATAACATTAACACCATCATAAATTAGAGCGCAAATACTTCAACAAACGTTATGTTCATTTTTTGATATCTTTCTTCGTTTAAGAGTTATTTCAAAAGTGGCCCGTTTAAATGGGACACCCTGTATATTATATTAGGATTTTTTGTCATTTAACTCCAACTTCTCTTTTAAGGTTGCACTTTTGGTAAACCGATTTTCTTAGAATGTACGTAGTAGTCGAAGTTTAAAGAAAATCGTTTAAGTTTTTTTTAGAAAATCGCGACAAACTGATAAGAAACCATTCAGTCAGTCGCACTTCCGGTTGATGGATTTTATCTAAAACTTTTGCGGTGGTAGTACCTAATGGATATCAAGTTTCAGCGTCCTGTGACTTTTCGTTTTTGAGGTATTCTGTTTACACACACCCACAGACGCAGATCAATCGCTAAAAATATTTTTGTCGTACTCAGAGGACCTCAAAACATATATTTTCAGTGGAAAATCAATTTCAAAATTTGACACGATCGCAATACTTCTCTTAAGAGAATGTAAAAATCTGGTATGAAATTCTCATCACTTTCTCTTGAAACAATTATTGAACTCCTAATTGACATATCACACTCCGGTTAATCGATTTACTTTAAACTTGAAAATTTCAGCAATGCTGTTAATGTATCTGACGCTTTAATGAATCCGAGGAGATTCCGGTGAATGTATTTATGAACGAGCAGTCTCTCCATGATGCAGTTCTGAGGGACAGTCTGAGCCTGAGCTGTATGATGCGAGCAGCCACACCCTACTGACTGACAAACTTATTAAGGCTGTGTATTGGATAAAAAGCTTTGAAACTTAAAAGAAGATTATGTTGATTCTGTGGGAGACACATATTGTCCTTCTTTTTGTCGTCCCTTATTCTGAAATAACCAAACTAACATTGTTAATCAATCGAAATTAACTGTTTTAATACAAAACAATCAATAAATGTTCGAAGTCGTATAAAGTAACGAATGGTTCAATTTTAAATGCTGATTGTTAGTTAAACAGACGATAGATTGGTGCGTTGTGGCTGTGTGACGTCAGCCAAATTCCACTATACGTGGGTCTAATTAAAATTGTTAAATACACCTTTTGTTCTGACGTTGTTTATAATATTTCCTTTGTTTCATTCATATATGTATATTCCTTTTTCAGCAGCGTTCGTTCATTATAATGTATGATTATTTGCTCCTACTGCTGTAAGAGAAGTGTAGCATTGCTGCCAAATTTTGAAAATTAAATTTGTCCAGAATATGTTGCCCCCACCCTGAAACACAGAAAAGTGTTTTCTCTGTGTATGTAATATATGATATTTGAACACCCAGTTCAGACTCCATATTTCATCTAAATATCGCCAACGGGTCCAAAAATAACCGGATTTTCAACCGTTTTGTTGAAAAACGGTTAACCGGAAGGAAGCACTAGTTTATTGAATAGATTTTTTCATTTTTTGTTTCCAATTTTCTCCCTTTTCAATGATTTTGAAAAGCTCCGATGATTCAATGATTCAATTTCTCACAATTACAAGTCATTGCGACGTCAGCGGAAGTGGCAAAAGAGAGGGCTATGCTCTCACAAACTTGTCCGACGATGACTCACTCCCCAAGTGGTGAAAAAAATTAAAGGATAAGTGGCAATATCGGTGGAAGAGGCAAAAATAGCCTGAGGCATGTCGGGTAAGAATAGAAACCTCCTACAGAAGAAAATCCCGAAAAATTTGACGCGTAAAGTGTTCATGGTGGCCAGCTTCCGGCTTTCACCACAGCATGATTGTCTATCGAGCCATCTCCATCGGATCGGCTTATGGTACTCACAGTCTGACCATTCTGTAACAATGTCGAATGAGAGGACCCAGTTAGGCTACTGGTCTGCGAGAATCATGGCACAGGCAGCTCGGAGAGGCGTCGTAGTTGACAGTTATATTGGGCTGGTAGGAACAAAATGGCAGAACTTCCACCAATCTTTTATTTGAAACTTAAATTAATTAAAATTAATTTGAAGGAAAATTCGGAATTATGACATTACGCTTTCCTTTAGAAACTTTCATTTGCGATCTGCCAAATTGACTATTAATCGTAAATATACATAAGTTTTTGTGGTCCCCTGCATCCGAAAATTTAGTTTTTTAGAAATTGGTTTCTCTTTCACTCCCACTATTGTGTGTACGGTCGCTTGATTCACATCGCAGGAACCTCCAACTTTATGTAACCTCTGCAATCACTAGACAATCTGACAGTTATTGGTCAAAATTCTGTCAACCGGAAGTATCATTTTACAGATAGCTAAATGGGCCCAGGGAGGCTTTGGATAGCGTAAGGTTTTGCCCTCCCCTTCCTTGAATCATTTTACTGAGAGGATTTTTCAATTTATCTTTTAAATCTGAGAGAGTTTTAGGGAAAATGGTGTCCTTTGGCCTTTTCCTAATGTGTCAGTTTTCCCCGATTTTCTCAATAACAGCAGTTGGTTTCTCTAAACATCTTCTGTAGAGGCCAAGCACTTTCTTTGTGAAACTTTTTTTTATTGAAATTGATTTCAAGCGAGTTGTGGGGGGAGCTGTATGTGTAGCGCCCCCCCCCCCACCTGAGTATTGAAGACAACTAAACATTTAGTAAAAATTACAAATTTGAAGAAAATTAAATTGGCGTTTTTAGATCGCTGAGAATGTTTTGTAAAGAGTGTTGTAGCTTTTAGCCGTTGGGAGCGCGGAATTGTCCGAAAAGGATGCCATGTTGGTAAAAAGTAAATTTTACGCCTATTAGAGCTATACTGTTTTGCTAAATTAAACTAGCAAACGCCCAGGGTACTCTATAATGCGAATTTTCTATCCACAGCCAGTAGATAGCAGACTGACAGGTCTAGAGAGCAGTGTAGTTGGAGGCGATGTTAAGTACGAAGTAGTAGTGGTTAATGATGTCGATTGGTGAAAGTAGCAACAATCTAACAATGTTTATGGAAATCATTGGGCGATCATCTTCAACGCCAACAACACAGAACTGTGGAAATTGTTGGGAACATTTCCCATTACCTCCACTCTTCTAGAAACTCCTCTACTTCTAATATTACTTCTTTACTGGTTCTAATACACTGGTGCCACTTTCTCTTACTGCTGTCAGAAAAAGTAGCACGGCGATGGTGTTGAATTTCAGAAATTAAGTGGCCATTGGAAACACAAGTTTCGAGCTCCGAACAAAAACAGTATCCAAAGAAAATATCTCATTAAATGAAAAGTCACATTAAGCTCAAACTTGATTGATATTCGTTGTGTGCGCAGACCTGGAAATCATCAGAGATATTTTCCGTGATAGCCTGCTTCATTTTGTGATCATTCAGGCGTTCGCCCATCCACAGGATATCTTGATAAAACCGTGCGATAACACGGTTTGTAAAAAGCAAAATCAGTTTACAATACATACCATATATTAATCATCCCGTTTAACATGTTGGCAAAACCGGCCGATGACCGAAAAACAACATCTTTGTTGATTGATATTTCTTCTAAAGTACAACAATGAAATCCGGACATAATGGTTCTTCTTAGAATCTATTCAACAGAATGTGCGACTTTATTGAATTGGTTTTATTTTGATTATATTTTCCTCTAAAATGCTAATTTACTTGATTATACGATACCTTTATCTAAATAATATTAATTAGAATTAAAAGGAAAGGGATTAGATTAGTGGTAGCGTGTTGGACTAGTAATGCCGAGATTCCAGCTTCGAGTCCAGCGGTGCTATTCTAAGATTTTTCATTTCCTAAGAGCCTCTACAGCTCACTGATGGGCATTGATGTCTGTAACGAGAACACTTCCGAAGGCAGTGCATGAGAAGGCTTTTCTCTTTTCTCTCTCCTTCGCTTTTCAGTAGTCTGAATGTGCTTTAATAACCTTCAAATAACGGCAACAGAAAAGATAAAGGAACTTAATGACTGGACAGTATTTGGTGTACACGAAATAATATGTTTACAGTACAATAGGACAGAACCTGGTGGTAATTTACTTTCTTGCCTTGTTTGAAACAGTTACAGTAACTGGCTGGAAAGGCAGAGGAAATCTTATAGAGTATTCTCTCTCTCTCTCTCTCTCTCTCTTACACACACACACAAACCCAGTGCCACATTTTGTTTTATATTATCCACAGCTTTCAAAAAATGAAGGAAGGTTATATGTTTTAACAGGTTATCACACATCTTTCTCTTACCGCAATCCCCTCACCAATGTGTGAAATAAAAGCGATAGTTCAGTGTGATGGCATATCACAAGTCAAATTAGTTCCCTGCTATCCGCAAGGAACGCCAAGGTCGTATAAAAGGAAACGAAGCCAACAGAGGGTTGGGGATGAAGCACCGTCCTACTTCCCCTACCACAGTGTAGATTTTTCATTTCCTAAATTGAAGAAAAAAGGACAGGGGAGGCCCAATCCTTCTTCAAGAGTGATGAAACTTTCCGTGCGATCAGCCAACCACAAATATCCAGTCTACACATGAGCCACTTACCTATCTCTCAGTCTCTCATTGAGTTTCTCTCCCTGTCTCTTAATCTCTTAAGTCAGGTCCTTAGAATCGTAAGTGTACATATATTAATTATAGTATTAATAGTAGCATAATTGTAATGCAGTAGTAATAGCATGTAGTTATTAATTTTAAACCCCTGAAACTCCCACTACATCAGGTAGCATTACTCCAGCATTTTCAAAATCTGAAACCGGTCAAGAACAAAAGGAATATGCATGCTATCACGGATAAAATACCAGAAATTAATACTATAATTACAGTATACTTGCGTACTATACAATCTTTGCGCAGTGTGGAAACAATAAAAAAGCAGTGAAATGTATGTGTATATCTGTAGGACAAGAAGTTAAACTAGAATGTGTGTAGTGGAACATTAGCGTGACCTCGAGATTCAGTCGGCAGTGCTGTGTGGGACTTTACCACCAAGTGGTCTCTTTGTTCGCTGGGCCAGTTCGCCGGTCTTAGGCCGGCTGCGTAGGCACCTCTACAACGCAGCATCTTTCAGTTGTCTTAATATTTTGTTCTGTTCACAAAATAAATAATTATTTGCAGCAATGAGAGAAAGTAAAAGGAAAATAAATTCTTTAGATCCTCAGATTATTACGGTACACATTACACGGTAACGTGATATCCAAACTTTTTTTTTTGCAGTTTTTCATATTAGTGCTTCTTACACAAATATCGATTACTAAAAAACAGTTGCAATCGATTTTTCTCCGGAAATGCATGTTTTGAGGTTCCCTTAAATACGAACAAAATGTTTTTAGTAAATGGTTTGTGTGCGTGTGTGTTTGAACAGAAAATCTCTAAAAAGAAAGTCACAGAAAACGTAAATATGATATTTCGTCTAGATACGTTTAGGGTCTCAGACAGTCCATCAACCTGAAGTGCAACTTAACTGAATGTTTTTTGTTGTTTTTTTCAGTTTTTCCTTGTTTCAGTTTTTTTCCTTGTTTTTCTCGAAAATGGAGTGAAAACATAGTTTGGAAATACTTCCTAACTGAAGTACAGCCATTGAAAGGTGGTCAGCTGAAAATTAATTAAATAAAATTGTTTTTAAACAGAACTTTATTATTAAAGGATCGAATTCCATTAACGTGACTTTATGTCAGTTGTTCCGTTGCTTTCGATTGTTTTCAGCCATTTCCAAGTGACAGTTTTTTTGCCGTTGATTTACTAAGTTGTTAAATAAAATAACCTAAACTTGTATTTTTCGAATGAAGGATACGCCTATTCATTACGTACACGGGTTTTGTAATGGAAATGAAAGGTGGGCAGAAGCAGAATATCAGAGGTGATTTCCTAATCTCAATGTATTTGGTAGAGTTGCGAGATCACCTTATCTAACAATTTTCGACTACTTTCTTTGGGGGCACATCAAGTGTTTAGTGTATGCAGAAAAATCTACCTATGAAGATCAACTCATTACCAGAAAGAATTATGAATGCTGCATCGAACATAATAAATCCTCATCAGAGATATTTTCCGTGATTTTCATTATCAGGATGTTTCGTCAAATGTGTGTCGATGACCACAAAAAGAAGTAGGCTATCACGGAAAATATCTCTGAAGCTTGCCAGCTCTGCGAACTGAACCACAACAAATAAGAAATTCTCCTCTTACGCATCTTAGAGCGAGTTGTTAGATCACTCTCACGCAGGGCTAGACTTTTTTTGCAGCTGGAGGAGATAATTTTGAACAGAATTTATAAAAAATAAACTTGTTTAATAAAGTTCTGTTTACAAACAAGGCTTTTTATTGATTTCAGCTATCCACCAATGGCTGCACCACTTAGGAAGTATGTTTTGGAATCTATGGTCATTTCACATTTTTACACTTAAAATGACTTCAATAATACATCCATAAGAATGTGAACCGCCAGCCCTATACTTTGCACCTGATTTCGCTGAGTTGTTAGGTTTTTGGGGATTCAGAGCTCATACTGCAGCAATAGGTTTCTTCAGATTAGTTATTAGTTTGAGCTGTGGACTAATACTGGTTACTTAGTGTTTCATTGTTGGCCCGCTAAACTGAGAGCAACAACTACCCTGAAGATTGCAATAATAGGCTAACTGAGTTTCAGAATAACGGAAGTATTCCAAATTTTATATAGAACAAATTTTGTTCAAGATCCAAGATCGTTATCCTTACTTACACAG
This sequence comes from Triatoma infestans, assembly GCA_011037195.1. Lineage (NCBI taxonomy): Eukaryota > Metazoa > Arthropoda > Insecta > Hemiptera > Reduviidae > Triatoma > Triatoma infestans. Next base: position 366,878 of record JAAEAF010000317.1, read on the forward strand.
CACACTCTACAGTTGTTATTTGAAATTGGTCAGATCACTAAATCATAGACGGCAACAAGTGTTCCTGTTATAATTAAAGCTTTTAATCCATCCATAGAATTGGATATTCTGCGGAAATGTTGGTACTGATTACGAAAATAAATCGAAATATCACCAAAAAAAAGAATAATCGCAGAAAACTCAAAACTTGATATGCCGTCTTCATAGACGATCCGAACACTTAGATTTCGGGTGAAAATCTATCAACCGGAAGTGCAATTTCACTAAATGTTTGTGTAATCAGTTCTTCTCAATTTCCATGATTACGGCTCAAAAAAAAAAAAAAAAAAAAAAATAGTTTTTTTAGGGGTTTCAGCTGCAAGGTCAAACTCTCCTATAAAGTGCTTTAAGGTTCTTTCTATTCCCACGTGCTTAAATATTAAGTTCATTAAATGCAGTGCTAGTTTTGTAGTTCCAATTTTGAAGGAAATTGGTTTACAGAAGAATCGATTTTAATGAAAATTCTTAGGATTATGAATTCTCAATTTCTTGGGATTTTTTATTAGATGACTCCAACGGTTTTTCTTTAAACTTGGAATATTACGTACACAAAATATTGGCAACATTTTTTGGAAAACAAATTGTTGATTGTCTTGGGGGTTGCTGAGGGGAACATGTTCAACATTTTTTTCCATATCCATGTTACAAATAATAATAATAAAAGAGATAATAAAGCAAGAACCCAATAAGAACAACATTACACAGCTTATTTAATAAACAAAGAAACAATAGAGAGGATAACAGAGGCTGAAAAAAATCGGTCCGCGAGCGATTCACACGGGCATCTTTCATGAGCCGACAAAGCTCTCTGGTCTAACGTGCGTGTCCTTATTCGAATTCCATTGTTTCGATATTTTCCTCCACTCCCTCTCGTCTAAAATTATGACGGACTAGAATTATGGCGGACCCGAAACCATTGTTTATTTTATGTGGCACAAATTTTTGCCGAGATTGTAAAATTAATTCAGAGCGGGATTTTATTGAAATGGGTGTTTTATAGATTTACGAAGAAAGCTGCGTTTTTACTGGTGTAAAAGTGTGCGTTTGGGAGAAAAGAGACGTGTTAGGTTTGTAAGTTTTAAAATGAAGATATGAAATTTTGGACGATTTAGTGACTTGTGTGCGTCCTATACCAGTCTAATGCTCATTTACCAATCTTCTCAGGACAGTCCCGTTAGACAGTCTCCTTTAAAATGGCTTAATTTATTTGAAAACCTTCATTTTGCTGATGTACTCTCTTTGAAGTGTTACTGCTAATTGACTTATTCAGGAACTAAATTTCTGTTTTTTTCATACATTTCAAAAGAGTTTGTAAGAGGATGAGGAGTATCACCGTCATTCATAGCACCCACTGTTAACTGCTATAAATCCCGAATACTGTAAAACAGTATAATTATGAATGAGATTGCAGAAGAGAGGCCTGTCTGTCTGTTTACATTAAACACTTGTTTAGCAATCGTATAATTATAGGTTAACTTCAACCATATTTCCGGTGTGCTCCAATGTTGCTGTCTGAAGCAGTCACTCTCACTCCCTCTCCTCTCTCGCACACACTGTGCAATAGATCAGACGTGGAAGTTATATTGTAAACAATCTTCTGGCAGAGTATCCCTGAGGGGACTAGTTACAGTCTTCAGTGTGCGATTATTACAGAGGAATAGCGTCACTTTATGGAAATCCAAAGAAGATCTTAACCTATCTTTTTTTAAAAAAATCACATACTTATAATAGAAAAATAAATATGATGTGAAACACTCAAACGCCCTACTCTTACTCCAATTTTCTTTCTAATTACACGGTACACAAACATTTATTTGGCTGGCTATAAAGAAATGTGGTAGGGGTTATGCATACATATCTCAGTGAACATTCAGGCATCCTTTGACTCAAGCTGTAGCAGCAGTGTAACTGATACGCCTCCAAAACCACTCTAAACTCATTTTACCAACTATAAGGAAATCTAAAGTTTCTAACTTTAAGGAAATCGTTTGATTTGTTTTCGAGAAAATTAAAAAAAAAAACCTATTCCGTAAAGTCGCATTTCCGGTTAACCGATTTTCTATCAATGTTTGTAATTTATATTAATATTATGTAGGAGGGAAGGGATTAGCTAAGTGGTTAGCGTACGGGACTCCCACGCGGAGGACCCGGATTCGAGTCCAGCTGTGCTGCTACCCTTAGATTTTTTCTTCCTAGGAGGCGCTACAGCTCACTGTCCGGTGATGGACAGTGTTGCCTGTAAGGAGAGAGCACCGTCCGGAGGCCAGGTGCACTGAGAAAGCTCCGGGCGCCAATGACCATAGATGTTGGCGCGCCTTAAATTAAAAAATATATATATATATTATATAGGAGATATTGTTCAGAAGTGGCACTTTAGTGAAAACCATCATAACCTACTGTTCCCCAACCACCCCCCAAAAAATCATTTTCACCGGGAAAATGTTGCAAATAAAAGTGGTCGGTAGGTATAAATAGTATAAGAAGTTTGATGCAGCCAGCCATATTCGAGGAAATAGTGAATAAAAAAAAAAACAATATTCAGTAATTGAGTTTACAACGGAAAAATACGTTTTTAGTGGTTCTTTGAATGTGATTGCTTTTTTAGTTTTTCCCGATATTTCCCCAAACATTGCTTTTCCTGAAACTTTCTAAAAATACTGTGTAAATAAGAAAACTTATTTCTTTTATTGGAAATATTTTGTTGTTTCGAAAAGAGCGTTTTTAAGGGAGTTTCTGAGACGTTAGCGTCCCTCTACAGTGAATGCATCTTTTGTTGGCAGTAGTTCCATCTTGTAGCAGTTTAAGGGCTTAGTAAGAAATGGCAATATTTAAGAAAGTTAGTGAGACAGAATTACAGTGAAAGAAAGCCGTATAAATGTTTTACAAAGGATGACTTAGTTAATGCTGTTCACATAGAGAGCGCTACGGGTCATTAGAGGGTAAATTTGGCGTTGGGCCCAATGTGTTTATGAATGATTTAAGGTGTCAGTTTTTAATAAAAGTGATTTCTATTTAATTGTAGTACACTTGATGGACATTCTGTCCTGTCTAAGTATTTTTGGCTGAGGAATCAAGTATTGACGTGATGATATGGAAGAACTGTCAGCGCTAGATAGAATGATACTATGTTTTACCACTAGTGCTGTGAATTCCACTGCCAGCTCCATGATAACTACAATCACACACAGCATCATTATCAGCATTAATTCCTATTACCCGCATTTGGAAAATTTTTACAGGAAGTATAAAATTTTCGAAACTGAAATTTTCACCGGAAATACATGTATTGGGGTTCTCTCTTTGTCCTTTCTCTCTCTCTGTCTTTCCGTCAAAAACCGACATCCGACGATTTAGTTGCGTCTTTACTAAATATTATTTTCAGTTTTTTGTTGATTTCCTAAAAAAAAAAAAGCTTCTCTAATTATTTTCTTTAAACTTCGTATACTGCCTATATACTTACTGTCTACATACTGCCTATATACTTACTGT
>JAAEAF010000318.1:0-49131 GCA_011037195.1 Triatoma infestans
TAAAGCTTTAAAATTGGAAACTTCACATAAACACTATGATTGGAAAAACTGAAAAATACTTTAATATTATTCGAGCTATTTCACACAAGAAATGGGGGGCAGGCCCCGATATTTCACTGCTATTTTATAGAGCCACGATCCGGTCTATTATGGATTTTGGATCAATTTTCTTCACCCATTCTAAAAAATCCGTTATAAAACCAGCGCAGTTGGTTCAAAATAAGTGCTTCAGAAAATGCCTTGGTTTTCTAAATAGTATTCCTGTTAATATTTTGTATGCGGAAGCAGGAGAATTGCCTTTACTATATAGAGCTCAGATTCTCTCTGATCGTTTTGTTATTAATGAATAACAATATAGATGTTTATAATAATATATGCAAATTAAATACAAACATTCTGACTCATCGGTACTGGGCAACTAAGGAAGCATTGATTGAGAGTTTTCTCCGTATGTCACCGTATCGCAATATTGTTAATGTAAATAATAAACTTTCTTTATATTGTGTTGATTTTAAAAGTTTTGTTAGAGAATATAAAATTAGTCTAAGCAAAGATATATCCATAGTACCTGGTAATTTAAGAAACCACTATTTTGACGACTATATAAACAGTAGGTGGCCAGATGGTTATTTCATCTATACGGACGGCTCTAAGCATGACAGCCAGGTGGGAAGTGCCATGTATGACCCAGCAGCGAAATTCTGTCGATTGGCTCGTTTGTCTCAATATGCCTCAATATTCACTGTGGTGAGTATATTCGTTCACTACCACATGAAAAATATTTAAAATTGAGTGATAGTTTAAGTGGTCTATCTAAAATATGGAACGCATTTAACTCTTCGACGCATAACCATATAATTGTAGAAATTATAAACTTAATTAATATCATAGAGACGGAAAATAAGGTCTCAATCGATTTCGTATGATAAAGGGACACAGTGGTTTAAGCCATAATGAAATGGTAGACGCTATAGCGAAAGAGGCAGCCGTATTTGGCGAACTGACAGATATTAAACTTCCCATCTCAGATCTGAACAGAGTTTTAAAGAATGCAATAGCTCAGCATTGGCAATCAGATTATCTTTCTTCTCATAAAGGGGTCTTTTATCAAAGAAATTTTGTTAGACTGGACAAACCGCTATGGTTCAGAGGAATAGGTATGAGCAAACATTGGTCACAACATTCTGTCGAATCAGATCGAATCATGCCGTATGTAAAGCTTATCTCCATAAGATCGGTATAAGGAATTCACCACTGTGTGCTTCTTGTAATGAGCCCGAAGATTTTAAACATATTATGATGTTATGCCCAAAATATGAAAGTGAAAGAATCATTTTATTCAATCACTTGTATAAGTACCTGACATCACCCTTGCACTATGAAGAAATAATTTTTTCTAACACTATAGAAATTTATAAACTAATTTATGAATTTGTTTTAAATTATAAATGCAATTAAAGTTGCCATTCAGTTAGTTTTTTATTGATTAAATTTTGTTTAGTTTGGTATTGCTGTTTAAAAAAAAAAAAAAAAAATCATATTTAATGTATTTTAAATTTAAACAAATGTATTATTGTTCAGTTTAATGGATAAATTGAAGGAAAGGAAAAATTAATTAATTTTGAAAAGTAAAAGACTTTAACGATTTATTAAAAATAGAAGACTAAACTAATTAGACTAATGTACGAGTATTTTATAGAAGTGTAAATTGCAGAATACTTTCTAATTAAGCATATATAAAATATAGAAATTATCAGAGATATTTTCTCTGATAGCCTGCTTCTTTTTGTGGCCATCGACCGGTTTCCGGCATTCGCCCATCTTTAGGATGCGATTGTCACACAGTGTGATAACACAGATTGCATAGAGCAAATTCAGTTTACACACTGAATGGTCTTTTTAATTGTATTTTAGAAACTAAACTCTTAAACTAGGTCAAGAGGGGATGGTGATGGTACCTGAGTGGGAAAAAGGAACACGTGTTGGGTTGTTTAAGGGGCAAATTTTCTTAAAATGGAAACAACACGTGGGAGTCTAATTTTTAAACTCTGTTGTTGGAGGGAAATTCACTTTACAATTAACTAATCAAAATAAATTTAAAATTAAATTAAATAACGATTTAAATTAACATAATTAAAAATTAAACGATTAAAGTAATGAAAATTAAAATAAGAATTAAAATAATCAAAACAAATAAAGAACCAAGCAATATACATGAGCAGGCTGTGTGATGGCACTAAACATGTTTTGCATTTCACCCTTAACAATTCACATAAGCCATCCACGCACGCATGTATACCTAAACCTAAATATGGATTCTTTACATGTCTAAGCATAACAAATCTAAACTAGCCTGAGTGCAGACTTGTTTATATAATTTTTTTTATACAATAATTTTTGGAAAAATTTGAAATGTTATGGTATTAATGGTATGGTGTAATGGTTTGGTGTGGTTATGGTGTTATGTAATTTGATAAAAGTTACGGTCATTTAAACGTAACCTAGCATCTGGCCACCCGGAGATAGATGGGGTGAAATACCTGAAGAGCTACGGTTTTCATGTGAGTGCTTCACACGATATTTTTTTTTGCTTTGTTTAATCCTTTGTTTGTTTTTGTCAGTTTCTTAAGCTAGATGAAACATTTGGAAATTAAAGAATATTGTTTAGTTGTGTGAAGATATAGATCAAACTATAGGAAACAGCTGTTGCAATTAACTGTTCTAATACACAATTGTATTTTGGAGAGAAATTTGATCGCAACAGATTAAAAAAAAAATCTAGAGCAAAAACGAGCCAAATTTATGTGAAAAAGGGGGTAAAGAACTAATTTCTTAATGATAAATATTTATTTACTTTCTTAGAGAAAAGATGATTAGAGACAGGGAGAGTGAGTCGCCCTAATTTTCTCCTTCAGAGTGTTCGAATGTGTGTATATTGAGGTATTAACGACTGGAGAGTGCAGTGGGGTCACTGTAATGATCATTACGGTACCGTTTCACTACAATTTTGCCTTATTACCGCAACAGGTAGCACCATCACCCTACTTCTCACCATAAAACATCTCGTTCTGCTACCGCCGAATTGCATTCAAATTGAGATTTATTTTTTATTTGAAAAATTACTTGCACTTCATAACTATCTACTCTTGTTATATCTGCTAATTAAGTCTTTATTTGTTTATTTACTTGTATTCGTTTTAATTGGAGCCAGTGGTGACCGATGGAGCCTGAAATACGAGCACCATCTCTGAAAGTTGTCCTTAGATCTTCCAACAGACAAGAACGATACAATCCAGGTAGACATGCTGAGTAGGATTTTCTGTATTGTGTTTGTATACTTTATGTAAATGAATTTATTAGATTAGAAATAATAATAATAATAACAAAATTTACCTCAACTGCATAAACTCTTGCAGAATTTGTATTTTTATCGAATGCGTTGAAGTTAATTAAAAAACAAATTGCATTACATTAAAATAAAATTATTAGCATTCTTTTTCTTTATTTTCCAAGGTGATTGAAGCAACCATTGAACCACTGAAGAATATAAAGCCTTTATCAGCATTAACTATCCAAATCATGTATGGACTATTGGAACCTGACATATACTGTAATAAAATAATTTTGAAAACTTAATGGAGTGATTTAAACTAATAATACCTGGTAAATCCAAGGTAAGCTACTGTAACCTCATCTAATGTATCTAAATTTACTTATTAGCCTGTTCCACAACCATTCACAACTGAATCATACTTAACACAATCTCCACAACGCACAACATCCTCAACTTAAAGTTAACAAAAGGCCAACCTAACCTAACTAACCCAACCAAACCTAACCTAACGTAACATAACCTAACCCCAAAAAAGCTGCTGCACACAGCAACGCGTTACCACCTAACCTAAATTATGCTAACTTAACCCAATCTGCTGATGAGCCTAATACAAACTGACCAAGCAATCTAACTTAATCTGACGCTAGCTCAAATCTAATCTAATCCGGCAGGCAGTATGCAATAAAATAAAATGCCCACTAGTGTTTTCTTCGTATAACACCATTTTCATTTGTTGTGGTGGTTGGTTCCGCAGAGCTGGAAAGCATCAGAGACATTTTCCGTGGTAGCCTGCTTCATTTTGTGGTCATCGACCGGTTTCTTCAAAGTGTGAAACTAAGTTTGCTCTGTGCGAGTCTGTGTTGTCACACTGTCTAAAAAACGCATCCTGAAGATGGGCGAACGCCCGAAACCGGTCGATGACCACAAAATGAAGCAGGCTACCACGGAAAATGTCTCTGATACTATTTTCATTCTCTATTCTTAAAATAAAACAGTCGTAATTCATTTTTTATTGGGTGAAGGTTGAAATCTTTTGTGGATTGAAAATTGATAGGAGAAAGATTTTCTTAAGTGGAGGGCAATAATAAAATTTGAAATATTTGTTTCTCATGGTAACCGATAAGGGGGGGGCAACTGATTAGTAAATAAGTAGAATTGAAATTTAGACGATTGTTCAACTAGAACAGACTAGTATTAGCGGGTTAGAGATGAAATGAACTGCAATCACCGGGAACAGTGTAATGTTGCACCAGTGCATCCTTTTTATGTTTTAAAATTTGAGGCATAATATTTGTTGAATCATAAACGAGTCCTAATTTTTGCGTCTGAATTGGCCTAGATAATCCATTTGATTTTTATTATAAAGGCAATCAAGCTAAAGTCTTAACAGAAAGTAGTAAGCCGTCAAAATTTACAATCTGCTCCACCTACGTGCAATTTGACTTAGACATTCTATGCATAGTATAATTAAACGTTCATACTAAGAGATCAACTATCTGACACTTACTATCATAGACAAGTTGAGAGGATAATTTAACATTGTGAATAGTATGTAATTAAAATTTTTAAAAAATAATTAAAAATAAGAAAATTACAAATTGTCAGTAAAAGAAGCTGGAAACACCTATTTTGAAACTAGGTGTTCAGCAAAACTAGTCTATCTAGAGGAAAGCTGCGGGGACAAGGCGGGCAAAAACTGAATTTAGTTCATCAGGTCGGCCATCAGGGGACAACTTTCTAGAATGGGGAACTTTGCAACAAGGTACCTGGAATCTAATATTTTTTAAACTGAAACTACTAACTTAGCATGGAAGTGATATCTGACATTCAGCCATGACGAACTGCTAGAAGAGAATTAAGAGACCTGGATTCTACATCTTGGTAGATCTTGATATTCTATTTTGTAAAAGTTTAATCAACCATCAAGCACCAAGGTAAATACCTGGTGAAAGGCCCGAATCATCGCCATAATGAATGATAATGATGGCATGTTAGTTTCAAAACTAGTTGGACAAAACCTGGTGTGAAGCAATCACACGACTTTCTCTTTCTGCTGTTCTCACCACTTGTAAATCAACACATTTTCTTGAATTTTCAGTAATTATTTACTTCAATATTATCCAGGGGGTGCAAACCTGCACTATATACAGTGGAAGTTTACAGGGAAGCCACATTTCCCATCGCCTCAAAATCCCCAATTTTAAACAAATGTTGAAAATATGGATGATCGGCAATGCTGTATTTTATCCGTCGTAGAATGCATATTTATTTTGTTCCTGACCGGTTTGGGATTATCATCCTCGTCAAAGTAAATCTATCATTTCGTGCAGAGAGTTCACTTCAAACGCAATGTTTTCGTTTCACTCAATACAAGTATCGCATTGCGTTTGAAGTGAACTCTCTGCACGAAATGATAGATTTACTTTGACGAGGATGATAATCCCAAACCGGTCAGGAACAAAATAAATATGCATTCTACGACGGATAAAATCCCAGATTTAAACAAATATGATAAGAAACAAAATTGAAAGAAATTGTTTTGGACTGGGTTAAAGGAAAATTCTGAAAAATCATTAAAAAAAACGCCCGAATGTTTTTTATTCGACTCCCTAATGATTCTCGTACAGAATATTCAAGTTCGAAACCTTAACCCTGAATTTCCTGTGAAAACTCAATTTCGCAAATTTGACACAATTCCAAAACTTTTCTTGTTGTGATTAGTAAAAAGTAAAAATAAATAGAGTAAAATAAAAATACCTTCCGGAACTGGCAAAACAAGAGAATCATTTTTCAGCAGCGCGAATACAACTGATTATTAGGGGGAGGGAATGGGGAGATGATGTCCCCATTCGAACTACGTACATACATCTTTTTTTTAATGTTTCGGATTCCATAAAAGTGGCTGAAGGGAGGAAGTGAGAAACAAGAAGATCCAACTGTGACGTCAATAGAAGGGGCGCCAGTAATGAGGGGGACACTGGGCGGTCGTTGAGTGTCTTCAAGGGAATTGACAGAGAGGAAGAAGAACCCAAGATATATCTTAGTTGTGCGGTGCGGCCTGTAATCAGTGGAAAGCTGGGGGAGATCCGTCGTTCATACACGGACAGACAGTCGGCTGGAAGATGGTACACTAGCTCACCCTTAATATCTCCAACCTGTCCTCACACACTGACACACAGACAGTTAATAATATCACAGACAGGTAGCCACTGAGACTTACGTTCTGACGACCCCTCAATGACGACCTCTTCTGGTCACTATCATTAAACTTAAAGGACCAGCCGCCAGCCTACAGATAAAACTTTTCATTCGGAATTGCAAATCACTTTTTATAAATATAACATGCACTCATAGCCTCGGGCGTTTTTTAACTTTTCTTTATTAACTTCAACCACCCGAAAAAGTATCAAGGCAGTAGCTGAGGGGGGGGGGTTGAAGTATTGTAAAGCTGTGTTGGAAGATGATGTGCGTGTAAAGTGGATGGCGCCCTCTGCACTTTGCCTGAGGAGCTGGCTACTGGGCTACACAAATCACCTCACTAGATAATAACCAATCAGAGTTTTTTATTTTTTAAAGAAAAGTGAAAACGCAAACATTGAAAATAACATAAAAGATTCCAGACACGCATCTCTCCGTCCATTGTAAACACTGAAGTTATAAATATTTAGGTTATATTTATAACCTGTCGCACTGTCGTAAAATTATTTTTTAACACTTTATAGGAATTTTACTAAATTAATTTCTAAATTGAATATGTGATCATAATGTGATCTATTTATTTTTTGTCAGTACATAAGTAGTTTAAAAGCCTGGAGTGAAGCACTGACACCACTTACTCTAATCGCAATTCTCCAATTCTAATTGAACAATTTCATTCGAACTTTGTATTTCGGTGAAATCTGGTCGGTCCCGTACGTGGAAATGCTAGATAGAGTACAGGTATAGTTTTTTAAGTCTCTCTTGCAACTCCCGAACTCAACTCCAGACGCCTTGCTGAGGCATGAGACTAATAGAACACAACTTGATTTCCAAATTTTTGAATGAATGATCGGTTGATGGACAGCTCTACTTAAGATGAAAAGCGATAGTATACCTAAATTGTGTTTTAACAAGACTTGTGGCCTTCGTAAATTCTTTCCAAATTCTTTTAACTGGTGTGCGAGCATTTGAGAAACTCATTAGCAAAAATTAGCGCAATTAATTTGTGGGAGCCCCAAGACTACAATGAAATAAACATAAAAAAACATAATTAGTGCTTATACATTGTGTTTGGACAGCAAAGCCATAGAAAAACTATATAATACAAGATATAACAGTTACATTAGATACATTAGTAATTATAATTGCAGACAACATTATCTTTTAATAAATGCTCCAATAGAATATTTGAAAGTAACTTCCCAGATCCGTTAGCGAACGAAGTTTCCAAGAATTATAATAAAAAAACAAAAAATATGAATTCCAATAATTGTAAACTTTGCATTGATAAACCAGATTCTATTTTACATATTTTATTGTTTTTTAAATATTTTGCCATACATAGGGAAAAATTTTTTAGTCACATTCAATCAAAAACTAATCAATCAGAAAATGATATACTAGAGAATATTGTAAACAGTACCACCTTATACAGCATTAAAAAACCTATGTATATAGAAAATGTTTGGAAATAAGAGAAAATCTAAAACAATTTGTGTAAAACTGTAAAAACGATAATTATTATAAAAATAACTGAACTCTTTGTTTTTTGATATAACTATAATATATATGTGTATGTTATCAAAAATCTGTAGGTAAAGATTATTATTTACATATATGAACAGTTGATACCAAGTTCTAGTTTGTTTAATTTTATTAAGTTACGTTTTATCAACAAAATTATATATTAAGAAGATATTTTACTTTGTTTTAAATTAAAATTAACGGTAATATTTTATGGGATTTCTTATTTAATTATGGGAACTGAACCCTTGCTATGAAATTTGTAATTTTAAAAGCAATAAAAAGAATTTGAATTTAAATTGAATTTCATTCCCACTTGAATAATTATTGAATTTCTGAATGCCTTTTTTCATTATAAAGTTGATTGAACGCGGACTGCAAAGCTGAGATGTATGTGGTCCTGCGTTCGATTCCCCCCGGACTTGGCGTTGGATTTAATTCAGTAATATATAGCAAGTATGTTTGCTAATCGCCTCCGTTTAAGATATCGTGTTGGATATAAAGCCCGCCTGAAAAAATAGGCATTACTTTACTTTTTTTTGTAAAAAGAAATGATTGAATCGCTCATTGTCCAGGTACCCATTTCTGAATCCCTGAAAACAAGGTCGTAATACATAATCCCTAATATCAATTTTTCCAGGAAAATATTTCAAACCAAAGGGATAAAGTGTGTTTTTAAAATAACAACTTTAAAACAAAATTGTTGGACCCGTTTTCGAGATAATCGCACAAAACTGACACCAAAAAACATCAGCGTTCTTCTAAACATTTAATCCCATAAAACCACAATTTTGACAAGTAGTTGACTACAAGTAGAAGAAGAAGGGGTGGGTCAAATATTGTATTCGTACCCGCCGATTTCAGTGAGATAACATTGCTATGCTGCCGCAGGTCCGGCCCTAAGTAGCTGTAAAAATCTTTATTTTTCTCGTATTAATGAATAATTTTAAACAATCTTATATATTGGCCAATCGTATTCTAAAAACAAGCGAATCACTAAACGTTTCAAATCTTCCGGAAACTTCCAAAAATCAAGGTTTTTTTTTTTTTAAGGCGCGTGAATATCTATGGTCATTGGCGCCCGTAGCCTTCTCACTGCACTGCGGGCCTCCAGGCAGTGTTCTCTCGTTACAGACAACACTGATTAAATAGAATGTGAAGTTTCAAGATGGACCTTTTATCGAGAATTTCGCTAACAACGGAAAAAAGAAAAAATGCAATAAAGTTGCACTTCCGGTTAGCGGATTTTGCCGGATACCTTCATGTCAGTTGCGTATCTTAACAAATTATCAAGTGAACTTCCTGCGATTAAAAATCCTTCCCAGGAACTTAAAACAACATAAAATCTTTGCTGAAGGGGCCATCTGCATGGGGGACAAAGATCTCATTTATTCTGCTTGTGAAATTTTAGCGTGGTGAAAGTTGCTACAATTCTTGGATAATACAATTCCTTGGATTCGAATGATAGAACTGTCGGCGATAGAAATTTCTGTCTAGGTATGGCCACCCCGTCGATAGGTATGACAAATCGCCATCGATAGATCATGGGTTTTCTTAGACTGCTGTCAAGGATTCGTTTTACTATAGCCTTTTTTTCATCAACTCTACATTTACTAATTTTGATAACTTGCTGAAATTTCTGGCAATTATTTGCTGAGTGTTCCTTAAATTTAATTCCTATGAGCTTGTCTAAATTCTTGGTCATTTTTCTATCTAAAACGACATAATTCTAATCAGATAATGGATTTTTATTGTATATAATGTAAATACAAAGTATACAGATATATTATACTTTAAGTGTAGGGAAAGGTTGCGGTGCTGAGAGGAACACTATTGCTACAAGGCTGCTGCTGGTGGCAGTTAAAGTAATTATTAGTAGACCTTTTAGTCATTTAATCTGTGAGGCGCCGACTTTATACGTATGTGTACTTTATTACACGCAAGCAGGAAGCCGTAATAAAAAGAAATACCACAGCTCTGCCCTCTGACGGACACCGCATTCCTCTTTCCTTTCTCCACACTAACTCATTACTGCTTCAATCTATACAACTTCTTATAACATATTTAACTACTATGTAGAAAAAGAAGTCAGCCCTAGTAGATTCGTATTTCTGTTTAGTAGATAATGTCCACTTAACAAATCTTTCTTTACATCTATTAATATCATTTGGTTCTGCTTAATTAATTCATTAAGACATTCATTCAAGAAACTAGTCCTTTTTTTGGGTACTATACAATGCTTTACTATCTATAATGTAATTCACACTGCTCTGACGGATTTCCATGAAACTAAGCATCATTTACTGCTAATACTACTTTAAATTGGATTGGAATAAGATTGTATGGAGTCATACTTACTCTCCCTACTGTCCCTACTGTCCCTACTCTTCCTACTGTCCCTACTCTCCCTTCTGTCCCTACTGTCCCTACTCTCCCTAATCTCCCTACTGTCCCTACTCTCCCTTCTGTCCCTACTGTCCCTACTCTTCCTACTATCCATTTTTTTTTTTTACTGTCGCGTATATTTAAATTGGTTGACCTTACTTACTTGGTTTTAGAAGAAAGTGCAACTTCCGAAATTCTTCTGATTAACTTTCAAAGTAGTACTCGGTGTAAATGTACTTACTTTCTGTACGAATCGATGAAAATGACATTATTGTATGTACAAAGTTATTTTATCGTGCAAATTGTCAAACTGTCTGATTATACCAAAACCATAATAAAAATATACCAAATATTTTAACAGAAATTTCTAATGTAGAGATTTTATGTAGTAGAGATTAGAGCTTAGATTCCGTTTTATTTCGGTATTCTTAGGAAGGGAAACTTTTGAAATAGATTTGTCCACCTTATCTTTGAGTGTTTAGGGAAGTGGACTGGCCAATTAGTTCTTCAGAATCTTGTCCGGCTCTATACTAGAGATATACTACTATCCATACTAAAAACAAACATAATTTACTCCGACTTTCACAAAACACAAACAAACATACACATATTGCCAAACGGGTACAGAATACATGAAAGTCACTTTGAACTTGTCACTATTCCCACAATCCTCTTCTGAAACAGTACACTCGCAGCGTATATATATTAATGAAAATCTTGATAAATTTACATATAATCTATTTAAAAAGGGGCATGCATTCAGAAAGGAAGGTAAAATCAAGCATATCTGGCACAGAAATGGAAAAATTTTTATTCGTAAGAATGAAAGTACTGAAGCTAAGCTAATTAGAAAAGAAGAAGATTATTATTCTCTTATCGGAATTACCAATAAAAATGAAGGCGATTCGTTTGTTTTATCGGATCACAAATCAGAGGTGGATAATTTGGAAATTAACTGTTTTTCTCCTAATACGGTGTCAAAGAAGTATTTTAGGAAGAAACAGAAAATGCCCAGAGCTCGTCTGAGAAAACCAAGCGTTAGCGTTAATAATAATTCCTGACTCAAAAAAGTAAATGACTTCAGTGCAGCTTATGACATTTGTTTTTGGAATATTTATGGTATAAATACATTGAGTAATATGTCGAATGATGAAATTGAAATTTTATTGAAAAGAGATATTATTTGTCTTAGTGAAACTTGGCTGACTACTGACAAGTATGTATTTCCTTATTTTCTTCAAGACTATCATAATTATTTTGTTTCCGCAACGAAATCACATTTAAAAGGAAGAGCTAGCGGAGGCCTTTTGATCTTTATAAGAAGGAAAATGGCCGCATCAGTTAAGCTGCTGGTGAGTGATAAGAACTGGATTTTCTTGAGAATCAAGATTGAAGATACTAACTTTATAATGGGGCTGGTCTATTTAACTCCAGGTAAGGATGGTGATATCTTACTCTCAGCCCTCACTTCGATTTTGCATGAGGTAACTTCCGAGTATGGCCATGACAGTATAATCGTAGGCGGCGACTTTAATTGTCGAATTAGTGACCTAAATAGTTTTGGAGAAGATGAATTGTTATTTGAGAATTCTTATTTAAATTGTTCAAGGGTTTCTTATGATGGTGAAATTAATAGCAGAGGCGTTGACCTGGTCAATTTAATGGAGAGCTTGGGTTTCTTTGTTTGTAACGGCAGATCGGCGGGTGACACTCCTTCAAAGTTTACTTTTATTTCCTGTAGGGGAAACAGCACAGTTGATTACGTTTGGGCCAATTTTGGCTGTCTTCCATTTATAAAAGATTTCAAAATTGAAAATATTTCAGATTTATCTGACCACTTTAGTGGTGTCTTGGAGCTTAATTTAAAAACGGATATCGCTCCTAGAGTTCGCTCAAGTAATAGTAATAGAAATAGAAATATTTTTCCTGTTGTAAACAGAAATATACATAAGTTGAGGGAGTTTCACTTGTTGATGCAGTCTAATAGCAATATTTACTTTAATAGTACTTCTGTAGTTGATCTGCACTCTAATTTTTATAATACCGTCATTAACTCAATGATTGGTTCTAAAATGTTGTTATTTAGAGGCAGCTCTCCAATGATTTTTAATAAACCATGGTATTCTAAAGAATGTCATTGGGCAAAGCGACAATTAAACGGAATATATAAACTTTATAAGAAAAATATACTGAATCAAAACTTAAAAACTCTTTATCTAAATAATAAAAAATCTTATAAACTGATAATTAATAATAGTAAAAATGTTTATTTTGAATCTTTAAAAAGTACGTTGAAAAATACTAAAAACACCACTGAGTTTTGGCAAACAATAAGAAAATTTAATTATAAAAAAAATGATGACTGTCCAATCTCGATTTCTGAATGGGAACAATTTTACCATTCTGTCTTACCTTCAAATAAACTTAGTATACAAATTTTTGCCGGTTTGTTTCACCCCACGCTCGATGCCGATTTTACATTAGAGGAAATTTTATGCAGCATACATGCCTGTAAAAATAATAAAGCCGCTGGGCTCGATTTAATTACTAATGAATGCTTTAAGTTTTTACCCACTTCGTGGGTACACTACCTTCATAATATGTTCAATGAAATTTGGCATAAGGAAGAATTTCCAGCCAGTTGGCATAAGATAAAAATGAAACTGCTTCATAAGAAAGGGGACCCGAAGGACCCGGGAAACTATAGGGGAATAGCTATTTTTAATACTATTTCTAAAATTTTCACTTATGTGTTATATACAAGGCTTACCGATTGGGTAAATGAGCAAAATTTCTTACCGGAAGAGCAGATGGGCTTCCGAAAAGGACGTGGTTGTAGGGACGCAGTTTTCTCATTGGCTGCTGCAATAAATATTCATTTAAGGCAGAAAAGAGGAAAAGTATTTGCTCTCTTCATAGACTTTAAACGGGCGTTTGACTCTATCTCACACGGTAAACTGTGGCATAAGCTGTACAGTATTGGCATTTGTGGAAAAATTCTAAGAATTTTAATGTACATGTATGATAACGCCACAATGGTAATTTCACAGGGTACAGAGCAGTCAAAGGAAATCAATATCACTGAGGGACTGCTTCAGGGGGAAATTTTGAGCCCCTTATTATTTTCTATTTTCATAGCCGACATTGTTGACTACTTTACCAACAGAGGCGCTCAGGGAATTAATATTAATTCCACTAAAGATTTAATCATGTTGCTTTATGCGGACGACACAGTTCTGCTGTCCTCAACGTGGTCAAAAGCACAAGCTAATTTAAATATTTTGTTCGATTATTGTAATTCGAACTCTTTAACTGTAAATACTGCTAAAACCTTTCTGGTTCCTTTTCATAAAGGTGGGCGTTTACAAAGATGACATTTTGGAAGCATTTAAAAACCACTTAATTTGTTTGGACATTGAGACAGTTATAAATTCCTCTTTCAATTCTCACTATAGACTGATAAGTCCTCTAGGGTGTCAGCCAAGCTATTTTAACTTTGACTGTAATATAGAAAAATTACGGGTAGTAGTTCAATTGCGGCTGATTTCAAAAAAATTTCCTAGAATTTTGGTGCGCGGGGAGAGAGTTCAATTTTTTCCAGATAAATATTGTCCGCTATGCACAAATAAAGAAATCGACGATGTTTATCATTTTTTATTTCAATGTCCTGCTCTCGTTTCATTTAGAAATAAATTTTTATTAAAATATATAAAACTAAACTGTGGCCCATTTGAATTGATTGAAAACCTTTTAAATTCATTAACAAAAGAGAAAGTGAACGACATATTTCTGTTTGTCATCAATAGTATAAAATTAAAAGCCAAATAGTAAGTCTAATTTTTTCAAAATAATTTCATTGTTTGCCAATCCTCATACCTCATATTATTTATGTTTCTATCACCATAATACCACAGGTCAATGACTGCTTCTTGTACAAATTTCTACTTGTGAAATTTGGTTAAACCTTTTTTATTTATTTCAATGCATGTTTAAGTTTATGAAGAATTATTATTTTATGTTTTATTAATATAATTATTATTGCAAGTCATTGTTATTGTCATTATCATTACTAAGATGGTTTCTATTTTATTTTGCAGTTCATTTCTCATTTTTATATTATTTCATTCTCCCCTTTCTCTCTCTACTTCTAATTGCTGAAAAAGTTTTATTTCATTTTATTGTATTTACTTAATATTATTGTCGCTATTTATTTTAAATTCCAAATATAATGTATTACCTATTTTGTACCAACTCACTTTGGACCAAACACATGTTTGAAACAAATAAAAATTTATTATTATTATTATTATTATATTGCCAAACGGGTACAGAATACATGAAAGGGAATGATAATTGAAAACTAGGAAATCCTGAGCATTAGGGGGGAGACTGTGGCGTTGGAATGATGTAGACCAACATTTAGCCCATATTGCAGTAAGCTTCTTTTTAGAACTCCATGGAGAGGGACTTAACCCAAAGACTCAGATTTTGTTAGTGTTTTGCATGATGGTGACCTGGAAACATGAAAGATAAAAGTTTTACTAAGTTACCGTGCATAAGTTTTATGGTAAAGAAATGGAAAATTTTAGTATTGTCAATCAAAACTAAGCATTAGGCAGCGTGCTGAAACTTATTTTGCGTCCGCAATGCTGGATTTTATCGTCATAGCGTACTTCTTAACCCAGATTTCGTCAAAAGTCAGATTTTCTGTTTTCATCAATTGTCAGTCTGGTTTATTGAATCTGGTAAAGGCAGTAACTTTCAGTATCTTGTGATGTCTGTCAGAAACCTTAAAAGTGAAATACGATGAAGCAGTCTCTGGCAATGAAGGAAAATCCGACCAAGATCAGAATTAAGGGAGAAAAACATGGCCCGTGTTGGATATCAACCACATACTTTTAAGCAATTTGGTAATCAAATTTCAATGGTGGCCAAAATACCGTTCCAAAGTCGACCGGGACGGCTCTTGGAGACAGTTTAATGTTCAATTGCTATTTTTTCCCGTCAGCCAGATTTAACTCAAATCTTCCAGCACTTGAGCCAGACAATATTAACAGTAAATTGCTTTTTTATAGTTTTTTCTTGCCCTGATAAAGACAATATATTTGTCGAAACGTTGGAAAAAATAAAAGCTTTTTTATTTTTAAGGACCGAATCTCACTATCCTCATCCATCATATTAAGAACGGCCAAGAAGAATCTTCCATCTTACTATCAATCCTCAATTATTTAAACTTATATAATTGGTTGATTAGGATTTATGTATATATAGATTTTAATTTAAGGCGCATCAACATCTACATATGCATCAACATCCATTGGCACCCGGAGCCTTCTCAGTACACTGCCGGCCTCCGGACAGTGTTCTCTCGTTACAGACAATATTGCCCATGACCGGACAGTGAGCTGTAGAGGTTCCTAGAAAGAGAAAATTTAAGAGCAGTACGGCTGGACCCGAACCCGGGACCTCTGCGTTACTAGTTCAGTGTGCTACCGTTGAGCTAATCGCTTCCCTTTTTTTATTGTTTACATGGTCTACTATTAAGTACAATTATTATGAAAACAATATTTTGTGTGACATTTGAACATTATCATGTATATAAAGTTATATAAGGTACACACACGTCTATGGAGAACTTGGCCACTCAAATTCTTGGTTGTTTTATGTCTTTGTTTGAACTCCAAAAAAAGAACTTTCAGATAATATCCCGCTAGAATTGGGATTCAGTTGTATTTGGAGGGAAATTTTCCGGAATCTATATGATCTTGAAATTGTGTTTACAGCTGAAGTGGTGGGGGAAAGTGACTCTTCTTTGTTTTATTATCAATACTTGTCAACAATATGCACCGCCAAGCGTCGGCTACATTTTCTTATCAATGTTTATTTAAATTCTCATCAGTAATGCTCTCAATTTTATTTTATATAGTATATATAGTTCGCATGCAGTGACATGTGACTAAATGTGCGTGTGTAACAGTGTAGAGTGTTCTCTCATTCGTATGAGGACGTCCTTGTGCGTGGGATCCGAATGTCGGCAAGTTGCTTTGTTCAATTGTGTTAATTGTCATATAGATAGAAAGACATACCGCTATTATCCAACCACACGCACAACACACACAACAAACATATATACATACACCACACAAACACAAATAATAATAACAATAAAAAAAATAATAAAAAACAAAACAACAATCATTTAAATATATTTACTAACTTTTAAAAAAATATTTCTATTATATTTTCCTCACAAATTTTAAAATGAAATCTTTATAAAACTTTCTTTTTTTTTTAATCCGTTTTGTTGGGTGTGAAGGTCAGTTTGGCGACCAACTTCTTTTCAAGCTGGAGAAAAACTGTTCAACAATATTGCTTGTTTATTTTGGATGGTTTCTCAGATTGCCTTTCTCTAACTCCCTGTCAGGTCGGTATATAATTCCCTTCTCTTCCAGCACTGGATTACTTATTGTCGTCTATTTTATTATTTCTTGTTAAACTCATCGGATTGATCATCTTATTTCATTCTAATACCTTCAAATTAGATCTAATTGAGAAATGTGAGTACTGGCTGTTTGTTCATGTTAATGTAATGCAAATCGACTCTAAATTTATAATAGGCTTAGTTTATTTCAAACCATCCTTAGATTTAACAGTTATACTAAACTCCTTCAATGAATCTCTAATTAATATTAAACAAAAATTTCCTGGTAAATTAATCTTGCTAGGGGGTGACTATAACTGTAGGTTGGTCAACTCAACCAATTTAATGATAAACTAATCGGTAGAACCTACTTTAGCGGAAACCGTAATAGCTACGACGAAATAGTAAATAACAAAGGAGAGTTGTTAGTAGATTTATTCGAGAATAATAATTTTATATTGTTAAATGGCAGATCACCAAGCGATAATCCCGGAAATTTCACAAATATAAACTCTAATGGCCAAAGCGTAATCGATTTGATATGGTGTAACATTGATTGTCTGCATTTAGTAAATGATCTCTCTGTAGAAATTACTGCCCTGAATCTGATCATCTACCATTAAAAATAAATCTTAATTATTGTACATCCCATCACCCAAAACAAAAAGACAAACTAAATGTCACCACTAAAGACACTCTTAATTGGGACCCTAATAAATGTTTAGCTTTTAAAGAAAATCTTATGTGCTCGGCGCATGTCTGTACTGCACATCTAAATACGGTTGATCAACTTTATTTTAACTTTGTCGATGCAGTGTACGAAACTGCTAATAGTTTACAATTGTCTTCAAAAAAAGTAATCAATATTAACAAAACTCATAGATACAGTTGTCCTTGGTTTGATCAAGAATGTAGAAATGAAAAGAAAATGGTAGAAATTAATCTAAAAATCTTTAAAAAAGGAAATTATATGCACGAACTTAAACTAATTTATGACAAATCAAAGAAAAAGTATCGAAATTTATTAAAACTAAAAAAACAAAATTACCAACAAGATACAATAAACAGGCTAAACGAAAGTAAAGACAGTAAAGCATTTTGGCTAACATAAATAATTATAGAACCAAAAACCGTCAAAACCATCCGATATCTATTCAACAATGCGTAACATACTTTAAGCAGTTTTATAGTAACCAGCCCATATATAATAATTATTGTTTTAATATAACTAACCCGGTGCTAGACTCTGAGATAACCCTGAATGAACTCCAATTCTCCATTAAGAAGTTGAAAAACGGTAAAACCCCTGGCATAGATAATATACCAAATGAATATTTTAAACATCTACCAGAAAACTGGCAACTCTATTTAATCTCTTTGTTTAATAAAATCTTAGTTTCTGAAAAAATACCGGCATACTGGTCAAAGTCGGTGGTAACTTTGATCTATAAAAAAGGCAATAAACTCTCCCCTGAGAATTATCGCCCAATATCCCTTTTAAACACCAGTCTTAAAATATTCACACAAATTATTCTCGAAAGATTAATTATCTGGAGCGAAGGAAATAAGTGTATCTCAGAATCGCAGTGTGGATTCCGTAAAGATCGGTCATGTAAAGATAACATCTTTTTGTTGAACACTATAGCTCAGATAAAATTAGGGTATAGGAATAGTGATTTCTATGTTATATTTGTTGACTACAAACGAGCATTCGATAGTGTCAATCATTGCCTACTGTGGGAAAAATTAAATCGTTTAGGCATTAGTGGCAAATTAATTCGTATATTAATTAGTTTGTATGAGCAGGTGTGATTCAGATAAAAGTAAATGGAAAACTCTCCGAAGAGGTTAGAGTGACGAAAGGGGTCCTTCAAGGCGAAGTCTATCCGGCTTCCTTTTCAGCCTGTTTATTAACGATATAGAATCGTTTTTCAGATCCAAAGGGGCTTATGGAATTCCAATTAATCAAACCACTGACGCGCTGATATCATTGTACGCCGATGATAAGATTATCTTCGCAGACACATACAAGGATGCTAAACGAAAGTTAGAACTTCTTGCCGAATTTGCTTCAATAAATTTATTAGAAGTAAACAGTGCCAAAACGAAAGTTTTGCACTTTCATAAAGGCGTACAAAGTAAAAACAAAAAATTTTATTACTTAGGTAAAGAACTGGAAGTGGTCTCCTATTATAATTATCTGGGTGTTCAGTTCTCTAATACTAGTGTATTTCATAAGGCGAGCATCTCAGCTGAAGCAAAAACACGTTCTGCGGTAGGGGCCGTATTGGACATTTGTAATAAAGCTAAAATTAATTCATGGACTAGCCGAAATAAACTAAAAGAAGCAATTGCCATGAGCACTCTTTTCTATTGCTCCGAGATATGGGGGGTTGCGATACCTTAACATTATTGAAAGGGCATATTTATATTTTTATAAAAGACTTTTTAATTTAAACAA
The DNA here is from genome assembly GCA_011037195.1 of Triatoma infestans. Lineage (NCBI taxonomy): Eukaryota > Metazoa > Arthropoda > Insecta > Hemiptera > Reduviidae > Triatoma > Triatoma infestans. The sequence goes on from JAAEAF010000318.1 coordinate 19,324, forward strand.
AAATACACCATTTTGGCTGATTAGAATGGAATATAAGGTAGATCATTCATCACTTAAAGTAATAAAACTTGCGTTAAACTGGGTCCTGAAACTTCTCAAAATGAATAGTGATAGGATACCAAAAATATGTTATCTTAAATTGAAAGAAAATCATCAGATTCAGAGGTCGATTAAATTTAATTGGTATTCCCAAGTATATGAAATACTTAAAAAAATAGACGAAAACTCTCTTTTGTCAGTAACTGACCCAATAAAATTTAAAGGAAAAATTTCTATAGTTTTAAAAAAATATTCAGAATATTTAAAAGCCGATGATCTTGAGCTACAGCGCGTTAGCGAATACAGCCCATTTTATAAACAAATTGTAGAGGCCACCAGCACCACAGAATATTACTACTGCAACACCAATTTAACATTCACCATAATCAAAATTTTCTCCCAATTAAGACTATCTAGTAAATATCAAATTAAAATTACTTGTACAAATTTAGTTTATATATTTAAGCCAAAAGAGATATGTACTATTTGTAATATGAATGTTTTAGAAGATCTCTACCACATTACTGTTAAATGCCCCATATACTGTGCTCTCAGAAACCACTATATACCTTATGTAAATGATACAACAGCCGATACATTCCCTTCATTATTTGCTAACAATGACTATCATAAGATAAAAAACTTAATATTCTATTTAATCGCCTGTCTGAAATTGAGATCATTCATAATTAACGAGTAACTATACGATAACCTACTCTTAAACATGAGAAAATATAAGTTATAGAAATTTACGATACATCAAAATAAATCTGGATTAAATCTAAAAGTAAAACTTGGTTTAAATTATTTAACTATTAAGTTAAGACTAGGAGGCAAGATGTTTATTTTATTTTCTATTATTTTGTTTAAGTTTCAATTTATCTTAATTTATTTATTTATTTACCTATTGTACTTTGAAGTTACGAACATAAATTCTTTTTTTTTCGCCTAATGTAATCTCTAATGGTTTGTTTGTATTATTATATTTATTATTTTGATGTTGTATACATTATATTATAGTAAATTGTTCAGAACCAACTCTATTTGTATGGGGGTTCTCCCCGATGGCAAATAAATAAATTATTATTATTATTATTATTATTATTATTATTATTGTTAAACTCAGATTGGTGCTTAACGAAAGAAAATTGTAGATTTGAACAAGGCCTTCAACCGAGTAAACAAAAAAGAAATAGTAAGCATTCTAGAAGAAAAAAGAATTGACATTACCCTGAGAAAAGTTACTGAAAGCTCTGAAGGAAACAGTGGAACATCGTATGAACGTGGAATAGCTATTCTAGAATACTGAAATAGACAAAGGTTTTCGGCAAGGTTGCAATCTTAGCCCTGTTCTATTCATAGCTCAAATGGACTTGGATTTGAAGAAAGCAAAAGTGGCAGTAAGACCCTTACACTAATGTAACAGATCAAGTCCAACGCAATGATAACAGTTTTTACCGAATAGTCTGTTTGTTTATGCGCATGTGTGTGTTGTGCGAGTGTGGACAAAATATCCCAAAAATGAAATATTGCAGGGAGCTCAAACTTGATATTCATTCTGAACGCAGAACGGTCAACAAATATTGCAACTTGACTGCTGAATATGAATGAATATAGTTTTTTACTTCCTCGCAACTTTTTCGGAAACAGCTCCAACTATTTTTCTTGAGATTTATGAAAGATCCGATGCAGACTTTTCTCTTTTATTTGAAATATTTTTCGGGAAAATTCATTTCAGACGAGTTCTGGAACAATTCAGGACAATTTAGTTGCAATAAAGTATCTTTTGATGACAAATTAATGATTCAATTATACTAACTCGTCACTAACTTGCGGCAGATGTGATGATATATTCCTCTGAATACCTGTTTATTTCATTAAAAATGCCCAGCAGCAGTGTACTGCATTCAAATAGTTGTACAAACATAAAATCCGAAGTGAATTCTGCCATACTGGTTATAGTTCTTGGAATCTGCAACATCTGCCTACTTTAATAAACTCTATTTACCATTTATTACTTCAACAAACCGGCCATTGTTCTCCTTGGCTGTTCAAATGTTCTATAAATATGGTAGTTAAAACAAAGCTATACGAGAGGATATCTGTGTTGTTTAGTTTTTAGTGGCTACTAAGCCAACACCACCCCCAACAATGGTAGACTGTCTATTGTTTCTTTCACTATACACCCTCTCTGTTAGTGAAGAGATGTAGGAAAGTTACAAAGCAACATTCTTTCACTTGAAGTCAAACAGAGGACTGAGAAACGGATTTCCTCTATACATGATGACTTTTCAGAAAAATATGAACAGTTTTTAACTGATAGTTGCTCACATCTTGTCCAAACTTATCTTTTTATCGCAAGGTCTCTTCGATACCACAACGTCTTATATTTTTGTTCCTATAATTGTTGTTGTAGAAACAGTTGGATGTGCGTTTAAAAATCCTTGAATTTGTCCTTTAGATTTCACTGTTTGTTGAGAATGTTATTACAAAAGTACACTAAATAGACCTTTATACTTAAGAAAAGTCATTGCGGTAGTAGTAACAGTCCGATGATAGAATGTCATGGAAACAGCGATATAGCGGGGAGAACAGAATATCATTAAAGATTATACAACTGTTGAGAAAATTATTTCCTGTCACTTGAAAACATTAATGTCGATGAAAAACAATTACTTTTCGAGACCAAATTCTCCTTCACAAATGTAAATCAAATCTCTGCACCAGGTGCCTACTTCTATACATTTTCAGTATTTGCGCCTAATTATTCGGTTAAACAATATATGTAAACCAAAGTTACTCCTGTAATTTTATTATAATTACAATATTGAAAAAAAAAAAACAATTATGTAAATGTAATGTGCTCACATTGTTTGGAGATGGAAGCGTTAGAACTTGTGTTCATATTTCAAGTTTTATTCCAGTTATTTCCTGGACAGCTTTATTTTCCTTTAGCAAAAGCTTTCCCTACTAAATTGTGTACTTTTATTCCTTTAATTAAAACTCTGTAACTCGTCGTTGTTGCGAATGTCACTATTGATGACAAGTTGTCCATTACATTAAGAGGCCTCCTCATAGAATGTATGAACCTGTGTCACTCGTTCTTTCATATTAAGTCCTTTGTTTTAGAACAATATTAGTTTAGAAAGAAGCAGTTTAAAATTGAAGATTGTATCAAATTAGTATTCTGTTCGTTTTTCTGGTATTAAAGCAAACTCTAAATGAGAGATTTAACATTTAAATTGTATTTCATCAAGAGGAGATTACAGTATCAATTAATGTATCAAATACAGTTGTCAGAGGGGTTTGAAACAGAGATGAGTTGCTGAAACATGGAATAGTTTTAGGCCTAAGTTAATCGTCCACTATTTAAACATTACAAACATTTAATGTTAATTGCTATTAATCAGCTGACAATTACTTTATAATTTTTAACTTAGCTAAAAAAACAGCTGATTTTATAATTATCATCATTATTATTTTAATATTCATTAATATTTATAAGGTAATATTATTATTACTTTTTTTTATGGACATAAAAACTTTATATATATATATATTTAATAGCATAATAAAAAAACTACCTCCCTGAGTATAATTATAGAAATAAACCCCAACTCCTAACATGGCGTTTCTTAAACGTAAATTAAAAAATGCTATGCAATAAAATAATAGTGGTGGTTTGTGTGTAGGGTATGTGTGTGTGTGTGTGTGTGTGTGTGTGTGTGTGTGTACGTGTAAGTGATGATAAAGCAGAGGAATGTGTATACGGTAAGGATGGTTCCCGGTGGATACAAAATAGCTCTCACTAGTGAGTAGCCAACAAACAATCACTTTGCTTGTTCATCAACTGATTTTTAAACAACTTCCGCTTTTCCACACACACTTGTCTTGGCTGTGAAACGTCATGGTTGAAGTGATTGTTCATTTATTTTTGCTTTTCAAAACCATGAGGTACTCGATTTAGATGCTAGAATCAAGAACTACCTCATCTTGAATAAAGTCACCGCCTTGATCTTTGCCAAGATGCTGACCCAGAATTTATTTTGATAACGATGGGAACACGGTGTTATGTTTGGTTTCTGGCCTAGACTGGAATAAAAAAAATACGAATAATATGTTACTTGGCTAAAGCTGGAGGCCTTAGGCCCTCTAGGGGATCAATTCCTATCAGGCGGGTAGTTTTCTTGGTGCCCGTGATTGGTTTTATTTACAAAATAAAATAAAATAATTAAAATAGAGCGCACTAGTGTCGGCTGAAAGTGGACATAACAGATTATTTCCTTCAGAAACAACGCTAACTGGGCTCCAGATATGACGCTAAACTGGGAACTAAAGAGTGGTCCTCCCGAAACCATCTCATACTGACTATAAGATTATATTTCACTTAAAACTTTGCTGGAGCTTATATAGAGCAAGACATTTGAGAATATAGTGCAGATTTCTTGGCACCAGTTTCCTTGCTTTGCACGGCTCCTATTTACGGTTGTGTCCTTAGGACTAATTGTTCGCAAATAGAAACTATACTAAACTTATTTTGAAAACAACAAGAATTTTCCAAGGTTGTAACGTTAAGCGCGAACAATAGGTTTTCGATGGCATTTTGTCCTTATTTTGCTAATGATTACTTTCTTTCCCAGAATCGTTTTATTTATTTATTTATTTTTTAAATCTGGAGGCTCCACAGATGATCATACAACAACGAGGATATTCCAAACCAGAGGAGCCTTCAAAATGGTTCTGTAGAGCAGAGTTATGTCTAAACAGGTGAAGAAAAGGATTTCAAAAACTGATAATGCGGAAGGGTGGAACTAAGGCGAGCGACAAGAAGAGTTGCAGGCAGTAGAGATGGGCGGGATAAGTAGGGAAGCCACGATGTCCAGACTCGAAATCCAGAAGAAAGAATGAAGATTTAAGGAAGCTGATGGAGTTAGAGAGCCAGTGGCGGTGTTGTATTGAATGGAAAGCCCTGAAATGGTGATGGGCATTTGAAAAGGATGGGTGAGCAGAGATAACCAAAGATTCTATTCCACCCTGAAGGTGGAAACGGGGACCATTATATGGAAGACACTGTAGCCCTAATGTTGATGAAAGATCAAGGCTTTGAGAAGCAGGAATAGCTGGATCATAGCTAGAATGGAGGAGGAAACCGGGAAGATAAGGTAACCACCAACCAGTGGAACAGCCTTCAGAAGAGAGAAGAAGAAATTCAAGATTGTTTACTCTCCGAAAAACCCGTAGAATTTGGGAGTCCGTAATTTCCTATTCACACTTAAGACTTAGTATTCTCCATGTATATCATGGTCACTCATAGACCCAAGGAAGAACAGTTTTCTAATGTTATTCGGGACCAACAAAAATAAATTAATAAATTATATATTATATCTCATGTTTTTTGTCTGTTCTTCTTTTATCTTATAAAGAAATTTGTTTCGTGAATTCTAGTTTCTAGTATATTTTGTTTAAAGGAAAAAGAAACAGAACAGAAGGCCATCTAGTATAGTAGGGAGGTAGACCAATCTATTCATGCAAACTCACTGTGGTAAGTATGTATGTGTGAATGTGTAACTTTGTGCTGAATCACGAACTCCGTAAAAATATATGTGTAGTAAATTTTTGTAAAAGTAAATTTCTAGAGGTTGTTCGTATTGAACAAAGAGAGAGAGATATGTGTGTGGTGCTGGTACAAAGAAGACGTTTGCGTGAGAAGTACAGATGTACGGACGGACAAGATACACTGTATTGGCGGCGATGGGGGGGATTCTCAGAATGTTGTTTCTTTGTACTAACACGCATCGCGCCACAAACTTCAAATTGTCCGTATAAATTATTTATCCTTCTAATAAACTTCTTTTGTAATTGACATATTTCTTCTTAATTTTTGTTATGGCGTAGCGGATTTTTATTTTTACCAAAAGCTAAATATCAAACATACTATGATATTTTTCCAAAATCATCTGGTTGTTAACGAAATATTAAATGTTATGAATGAAAATGAGAACGTCGTCGGTACTCAATAATTTGAAATATTTACTCAATCCAGTTAAAATAAGAATAAGCGAGTATATAGACGTAAACAATATATTCACCCATTGAATTTAGAAAAGTATTTACTCACATTTTATAAGAATAAATCATCTGCTTGAGTTAATACTCCTTAAACCTGGATTCTTTTCAAAAATAGACTCATATATTTAAAATGTCCACAACTGCTAATTAAGGTTCTTTGACACAGCAAAAATCTTGACTAAAGTAAATTTAGAAGGTGATTGTAAACGTTTTTTAAAATTAATAGTAACCAATGTTAACACTGTACTAGCGAGAGGTGAAGCGAGAGGCAGGCTAGCTTAATGAAGGAGGTGTTCCAAATGAAATATTTTCAAGAATTTGGGCATTATAACTTTTCCAATCTCTTTAAAATAATTTGATATTACCTGTCTGTTTTCAGCCATCCAGGAGAGGCACTCTGTGAGGTGACCTACATTAGGACTTGCCAACACAGACGCAAATTAAAAAAACTTTTAGAAATGGATTTCTTTGATGGAAAAAGTCCAAAATTTTTGCTGTTTTTTTTACTTTTCTTACTTTCCCTATTTTTTTTTATTTTTATTTTGAAATAGCACCGTTTTTCCATTGGAATAAAATAAAGAAATCAATTCACGAAAGCAATCCATCCGAATGAGATCGAAAGTATGGATTTATCTTCAGTGATTCTTGTGATAAACAACCGTAGAGACCTTCATTATTTTTACAAGTTAATTAATAAGCGTAAATGTTGCCAGCTATAAAAATGCCAGTTATGTTTATAGGCCGTTAATAATTATTAAAGCTGCAGCACAAAGAAATAAAACTAGATAAATTTTAAAAACAAATATCACCTTATAGGTCATTCATTTAATTAAGTTACAATCAATAGACGTTATATTTGTAAGTAGAAAAATATTAATATAATTATCTAGACTTTTTATATTCTCTTACAGATGTACGAGAAAGTACCACAAATGTGTACTGAAGGTTTTGGAAAGAAAATGGCCCTTAAAAGGGTTGGATGTATGAAAAAAAAACGAGAAAATCTTGGTCATCATTGAACCTTGATCGTTAAAGATCGGCAAATTTGTTCCTAGATCCTCGTACACTAAAAAAAAATGGATGCAAACCTTGGGGACGCAACTGTAACTGAAATTGCACAAATCGAATCCCTAATTGTTTAATGTTAATTTTTGTTGGCTTTCTGGGTCAGGATTGTAAAAGAAAACAAGAGGAAGTAAAACAAAAAAGTCCTTCTACTTTTACTCTAAACGTTTCGGAACGCATGCTATCTTCAGTAGGATATATTTTATATCTGGTAAGTTTTTACAATTTAAAATGTAAAACGACTATTAATATTGGTAGCGGAACAGTGGTGTTTTGTTTTGTTTGTGGAAGCAGTATAATCAATCACCATTACCAGAAATCCAACGATAACAAACATTAAAGAATGAATAGAGAAGGGTCGACTACAATATGGAATACAAATCCATAATATTGGAATGTTGCAAAGATCGCTTTACACCAAGATAGTCCTTATTCCATTTTGTGCTAATGGGTCAGTATTTTTGTTTGTTTTTTTCACATTATTTCTCAAGACAATCTGACAATAGATAGACAAATGTGTGAACCCAGTCTTTCACTACAAACTGATGCGAGAACTACCTCGTGAAAAATGTTCTGTTAAATACTCAACATACCGGCATTTTCCTTGTAGGGAATAATTCGTCTGGAGTTTTGTCTAGTCTGTCTTTATTTATTTATTTTTTTGTTAACCATCATTCCTGGAAAAATTGCGTAGGTTTTAAGGGAAGAAAAGCACCTTTACAGCACAAACTGAGTTTAATAATGTTTACTAAGGAACCTGTCACTGTTTTGGTGGCTGAGGCTGGCTCCGAGTATGACCGTATCTATCCATAGATAGAGAGAGCCCTTGTCGATCAAGTTCTCACAATGGGCAGCTACTTGCTCAAGTCCTTATACTATCTCTTGCATTTATGTTTTCTCTTACTAGTTTCCGATTTATTTCAATTTTCGTATTTCTTTTCTTTCAAGAATGTGCGATTTTTTTGTCCGTATGTAGTTCTACATCATACAAGATATAATCCTCTCAACAGTTTCTTGTTTCAATGTCCATAGCTAGTAGCTAGTAGTGTACACTAAAAACAGCAGATAACACTCAAGAATTGTTTAGTTGAAAAATAAGTTGTACAGCATCAAGAGGAACTTTTTTTTAAAAAATGTTCTGTCATAAACATTATTTAAAAATGACGATTTTGGGGGAACTCTGAGTTGAATATATATTTTAGTAAGTTAAAACTAACTTTAAACCTCAGGTCGCCTTTTCTGGAACTTTTCAATCACAAAAATCACGTGATGCCTCATCATTCTACGACGCTTCACTTAACTTCGTAGCAGCAACATCATGACTTCGAAGCTCTATATATTAAAATCATTTACAGCATTACCTGTTTTTCAAGGTTGAATTTAGCCATTTTTAAAATTACAATTTAATAAAAGTGTATATTTCCATTTAACAAATTATACATAGAAAATGATACATTACTAATTGATCTAATAACAAATTTTTCTAGCGATGGTTCGCACCGCTAGAAAAACTAAGAGATCTGTACTTTTTACTTTCTCTTACTCTTGTAAGAGGAAGTATTGTATTTTTTTTTTACACACTTATAGCAATATGTCTGCCATTTAAGGCTGCCCAAAGCTAACCCCTAATAATTGACATTTTTAAACTGATTATGAGTGCGATCGTGCATTTTATATTCCTGACAGATGGTTTCCTTGATGATTATTTTAAATGTAAAACCCTCCTAAACTTTAATTAAAAAAAAACCAAAAAGTTTGTCAGTGCCTGAACAGATAAGGAAAAGTTAAAATATCAGATTTGGGTTCAGTATTAAAATGAGAAAAAAATTTAGATAGAGCAGTATTGTTTGAAAAATGGGGAAATTATCTGGGATTGCTATCATTTGTGGTTCCTACTGTTATCTGGTTTAAAGACAGTAATCTGCTGTTATTTATATTTGATTAGTAGGCAATGGTATTTATAGTCTCTTTAGCGGATTGTTTTCTAAATTCGCCAGGAATATCTGATCAACCAAACCAAACAACCAAAAAAATATGTGAACAAGCAATGAACTTGTGTTGCGGGCCACTTTAGTATATGTACAGAACTGATCACTGCTAGATGGCATGTTGGGGAACAACAAAGAGAAATAATGAATAAAAAAACAACCAGTCACCATCCAGACAAACAACACGATCAGTGGAGGGGATTCGGTAGGCAGAGAGACATAGATCTAGAGAAGGAGACGGCCACATAAGGTCTGTCCCCACTACATGGCCGCCATCATGGCGGTGTAGTTGGTGTGGTGCTCACTGATGGCAGCACCGGTACATGTCCGTTCGATACGTATACTCCCCTCCATCATCGCGCTCACTGAGGGCAAATCCTCACCACTGCCAACATCACCGCCCACTAAAACAATAAACAATGATTAAAAAAAAAAAAATAGTAAAAAAATCACAATATAACAATGTTTATCATTGGTCCATTTAAAGAAGAAAAAAATTACTCCTATGATTTGCCCACTTTCATTTAATTCCATCAGTGTTACAAAGTGATCATTAGCGGACTGGGTCGAGGGGCGAGTAACCAAATTAGTGCTCCAGTTACCTCTCGAACTAAATAAATAGACATTATTATTATTATTATATTGGCATTATTATTATTGTTATTTTTATAAATACTCTTATTAAACACCATATGATTAATTTGATCAGCCGATTTATAACTAACTCATCTGTTAGTAGAAATCTCCTATTTAGCTTTGTTTTTTCATTTTAATTTTTTTGTTCTAAATTTAATAGATTATTAAAATTTTATCGTAATAATTAAGATAAGATAGATGAATTATTCAATTGTTCCTCAGAAATATTGTTGTTACATAAAGTTAAGAGTTGGTTTTATCAATTGTTTTGACTCCTCTTTTTAGTAAATTTGATTTGCGATAATCAAAAGTCTCTTTGTCAGTCGATTCTTGGCAATTTGAAAAAACAGTACGGCGACAGATGTTTAAAATAAAAAAATGGACTGTGAATTTTTCAGAGACCTCAAACTTGTCACCCAAATTTGACTGGCTTTATTAACATATAGATAATACATTTTCATCAATCAAAATTTCGGTACTTGTAACATGGTGTGTAACATCGTAACGCGGATGTAACATGGTAATGCGGTATGTAAAATGGTAACGCGATATGTAAAATGATAAGGCGGTGTGTAACATAGTAACGCGGTATGTAAGATGGTAACGCGGTATGTAATATGATTTCAAATTCTCTGTATTTGCTGCAAAACTCAGCAAAATTCTTTGGTAATGCGGTGTGTAACATGGTAACGCGGTGTGTAACCGTATTCATTTAATAAAAACAAAGATGAACCAGGTTCTCCTTTTTGGAATTTCAAATCCTCAATTTTGAGTTAGGTCTTCTACTTTTATTTTCCCTTACAACTGTTATTTTAATTATTGCTATTTCTGCAAAAATCCCAAAATTAATGTCTCCTAGAAGTGGAACACTAGAAAACCATGGTAAAAGGTTAAATTCCTATATTCCACTCACCCTCATAATAAACGTCACGTCGTTGTGAGCGGTACTTCTGGTTTCAAATTCAGTATTAAAGAGGGGCCAAATGTGGAAATTGCGGATATAAATTTATGGTACCCCAGATTGTTCGGCTAGGCAGTGATCATAAATTTCCATATCACTTATTTGCTTATAAAACTCGAACGACCTTCGAAAAAGGTCTCTTTTGCGGCACTTTTCAAGCTAAACATGATTGACTTAAACAAGTTACTAATTACCCCTTTTACCGATAAACGGTGTCAAAATTATATGTTATAACTAAAAAAAAATTTGATAACGATAAGTACAACATACTATGCAAGTTACAATTTTGTTATTTGAGAATGGTACATCAAAAACTTACTGGAATCTGGATGTTTGCAAGTAAATGCAATCTATATCGATTGTTCTGTCAAAATTCTTCTATGCACAAAATCTTAAACAAACATTAGATTGATATGGCATTCTAGGAACTCCAAAGAATAAGCCAAAGTGTCCTCCTTGGCCCTCTTTTCTTTCTAATTTATTTCGATGATATAGTATTTCATGCAGTTAGCTTACTACTATTTATCGATGTGTAATAACTACGTATAAAGATGCCCTCATTTTAGGATAAAATTTAAAACTTATGACTGCTCGGTGCCCATAAACCTTACTTAAACTATATTTGTTATTACTTGTTATTACATTTATCAGATCGCACAATGCGTTTAATTACTTTTATGAGATTATCGAAACATGTAAATAGAATCACAGCAGAACAATATCTTTTCTATCTATTCGTGATCTAGGAATGAAGTTAGACTCTAAATTGTAGTCCAAAGAGCAGGTACACTATATAACTTACACATACTTATACACACTTGTAACACTATATAAGTTAATCGAATGATTGGATTTGTCTAATATCAGATTTTTGTTTAGGACATGTATTCTCTCGAGATTCTTTACCTAGACCAGATTTACTCAGCGTAGAATATTGTTCTCTAATTTGGTTTCCAGATTTCAATAAACAAGCTACCTAGTATTCATGATATTTCTGTCAGACACAAGTATATAAAAAAAATCTGGAATATGTTTGCGTCTTCGGTCCAACCAAGTTCACCTAAGTTCTCATGATTAACTAACAGCTGTATTTAACCCAGCTCATCGGCACTACGTTGTTTCATTTATACAACAGGATATCCACTCCACATGATGTAATCATCTCGATCTTTCAATCTTAATATAGACTTTCATGATGGGCTTCCCGAACAGTTCCTTTAAGTCCCTATTAATCCAGGTCCGTTATTCCCAATTAACAAATCTCGAGATGAGTAATTCTTTGGGGGGGGGGATGGAATTTAGTTTTCAAGGTCTTCAGGATGTTCCTAAACATAATATGATATTAATTTAGCTCTGTCAGGTAGCTGTTTATCTTTTCCCGGTCGCGGTATACTTTTCTTAATGTCTATGGTAATGTATATGCTGTTTTTCGTCTAAGAACAAAGGTAATTAAATCTGTTGCATTTTGGGAGTTGTGAATTCCAGGTTTGCTTAATTTGATTCTTTTAAGAATTCCATTCTTCTTGAGTTGAGATCTCAAAGCTATCATATAGTGTGCCGCTTCCTCATTGAATACCGGCTTTTATTTTTATTCAGCCCGTGTTACACACTTGCTGTAATGGCTTTGGTTTTGTTAAAATCATTAAGTTGGCATAGATATACGAACTTTTTGGAAGTTCATTTTAGATAGTTCCTTGCAGAATCTCTCTAGCCAGTCATACATAAAAGAGAAAGCGAGTCTTTAAAAATTGGATTATCTGACACTCAATTCACAAATAAAAGCCCATTTTCATGGAAAATTTTCCGAATTTCCTCTAGATTTGATTGAAATGATAATAATAATAATAATAATAATAATAATAAGGGAGGGGAATAGCTAAGTGGTTAGCGTACTGGACTCTCACGCGGAGGTCCCGGGTTCGAATCTAGCGTGCTGCCCTTAGATTTCTTCTTCCTAGGAGCCTCTACAGCTCACTGCCGTTCATGGATAGTGTTGTCTGTAACTAGAGAACACTGTCCGGAGGCCGCCAGTGCATGAGAAGGCTCAGGGCGCTTAATGACCATAGATTTGACGTACCTTAAATTTAAAGTATTTTTTGGAAAAAGTAGAGATTAATAGCTGTGGACAAAATGTTTATTACCTAGGTGTAAATGTTTTATTGAATCACTGAACTTGTACAGATTGTCTTTATTATGTATATGACTAAATACTGTTTAAATTAAAATAATTAATAAATGAATAAATATAAAATATTATGTTAATACGAAAAAAGTTGAACAAGCAGTTTTATAGGCGGCGCTATGTTAAAGTTGTAAAGAAAGTATATAGATTTTTTTGTCATTATTTTTTTCTTTTAATTTTCCAACATAAATAATTCATTATTACCTTTTATATATATATATGTATGGGTGTGTTTTGTACGCGCGCGCGAGTGTGTAAAGAAGATAACAATCTGAGGACGATATAATGGCGGGGCCCAGCGAGGCACAAAAAAGAAAGACCAACAGAAATTATTATAAGAAAGTTACGTAATTTGTATGGAAAAGGCGCCGCGCACGGCGAGGAGGGTTGGCAAGCCTGATGCAATTTGTTAGGATGATAGTTAAAAAAAGTTTGTGAAGAATTGGGCGATGTGTGGTTGGTTTTTTTTTTTTTTTTTTTTTAGTTTTGTTTTATAGAAAACATGTGGCCAACAAGAAGGGGTGTGCACATATTGGTGGAAATTCAAGATTGCAGTTCCAGATACAACCAGCCGCCACTTCAAATGCTTGCTCGCTTCCTGCATCCGGGTCGCACCACTGTGTCTTCAGTACTGCCCCTCGTCTCCTAATAGTATTCTTAATATAGCAACTATTATAATGTTAAACTATTACAAGGAAATGATGTCAATATTTTTCCATCCTTCCAGATATTTATTTCCTCTAGAACTCAACAAACATTTCAAGTTTGGTTCATCCTCCCTGCCCATGTAGATACTATACGAAGTTTAAGGACAATCGTTGCAGCCGTTTTCGAGAATGTCGCGAGAAAGTCCCTATATAGTAAAGTTGCACTTTCGGTTGATGGGTTTTGTCCGAATAATTTAATGTAGGAACACCACAAGCATTGGTTAAAATCCAAATTTAAAGAAAATTTGTTAATCGGTAGTCGCAACTTTTCAGAAATGGTTTTTGAGTTTTTTGGAATTTTCTCAAAAATGACTATAAAGATTACTTTTTATATTTGAAATGTCACTGCACAGATCAAACCACCTCACTTTTATTTGTAATATTGTTCTGTAGGAAATTGACTTTAAATAGTTCTGCAAGATTTACGGCGTTACATTTCTGTTACAGGGGAGTTGGTTGGCGCTCTCTTTTGGACTATAAAGTAATCACTGTTAATATTGTAACAGGGTAGGAACTTGCCTCCCCATTCTCTATATTTATCATATCAAATTTATCAACATTAGCTCAAAAGAGCAATCTAAGTGATAATTTGTCCCTTTTACACATTGTCATGTTTACACTGTGTTAACAACAGTAAGACAAAGTCGTGTGAGTGTTTCACACCAGATTTTTTCGTAAATAGAATATCGTCATCTATAGAGTAACTACTGTAACTAACTACTGTAAGTATCCTGAAAGACGGATTTCTTCCCGTATTTTGATATATCTACGGGATATCCTAGTCTAACAGGCTTTGTTCTTGTTCATCTTCGCAATGTAGAACAAAAATTGTCTCAGTAAGATACACGGCCAGTGTAATGTTCACAATGGATATCACCATGGCACTGTTGGTGAAGATTAAGTAAACCATTGTTTATACAAATAAAAAATGGAAAATAGTTTTATTAATATAAAAGAGTAACAACTAGGAGCAATAAGTTTGTGTCCTTAAGGCATGGAGGTTGTTGAAAAAAAGAAGGGCTCCTGTTCAGGGGGAGCTGAGGCTACCAAGTTTGGTTGGGTAGGTAGAGGTAATCTCGTGTCTGGTGCCCAACTTTACAACTGTGTGTGTGTGTATTAGTAATATCATTATCATAATTAGTACAACCACGGACAGCAGCAACTAAAACAGTAGCGATGTTTTATTTAAATGAAGCTAAAGCAGCGGTCAATAATTTGTTGTTAGATTTTTTTTTTGGAAACACAAAGCGCGGGAGGCTCCACAATATATACGATAGCAACAACTACAGCCAGACTGTGCCAGCAACATAATGAGAGCCGAACAACAGGGAAATGTTTCTTGGCCGTGTGTTGTAGTCATCTGAAGCCTCCAACTTTTTTATTTCTCTCGATATTTTGTACTTTTTTAAAAAAAAACTTTTCTCACTAACATTAACCGTGTTTACAACAAAACCATCAACATAAACACTACTACCAACTTGTTTATAATAATAATAAGAAAAAAAAACTGGTGGAAGGTTGTTCAGTTGGTAGAATTGTTTGCTAACTTATCTGTAAGTTGGGTCAATTTTACCTGCAGGTTTTTCAGCGTTAATAGATACTAGTTTTTATTACAAATTTTTAATAATCATTAGTTATTTTTAATGAAATTTAAAATTAATATTTTCATTAAATAATAACATATATTGGAAGTTTTCGTTTCAGTTAAAGTGACCAGATTTTCAAAAGTTAAATCCTGAAATAAAACACTCACTCGACTTTCTTCTACTGCAGTCATGGTATTACTAGCTAAGCAGGAAAATTCTTGCTAAAAACCTTAATGAAGCGGAATTGAATAGCCCCAAGTTTAGAAACATCCTTCTTGCAATATGGTCTCCAAATTACAGAAACAATACTACATAATACTTCTGACGTATGAACTAAGGCCTTCAGATTATCAGTACGATCGATAGAGAACTCATAGAAAATGTAGTCCCTTTTATGAGAATAAGAATTGATACGGTAGATTTTAATATTTAACACCATTAGCATTATCAATGCACTATCAGGAAATATAGTTTATTGTTTGCTATAACTTCCGGGAGACAACTTTCTTGAAAGTACTTCAAATCGTCAGCAAATACAAGCACTTCAGTGTTAGAGATCATAAACAAAAACCATTAATAGTGATTAGAAAAAGCCAATGATATGGATAGAGAACAAATTGTGCAAGATAGAATTTAAAAGATTTATATATTATTAAGTAATAGTTCAAAGAGATTTATTGTATTTCTCAAAATAGTGAAATAAATGAGTACAAACTTTATGAAGCACTAATCATAAAACACCATTTCACAGCAAATAACTAAAAGTAATGATTAACCCCGGACACACTTTGAGAACAACATGGCCGAATTAAGATAAGTAGCTAGTCAGTAATTTGTCATTAAAACCACATCAAAGATTAGATAATGTAAACATAATATTTTTGTTCTCTGTTTCTTTTTTTTTTTAATGGTGTAATAAAGCAATTAAGAATTATAATTCAAATAAACTACATAATTACACTTATTGGTATAATAAAAAACAGTTACAAATCAGTGGGAGAGATTTAATACCAATAGCAGCTGATAATTCACTGATCTTACTAAATTATCACAAACACACACATAATTACGATAACAATACTTACTGTTTAATCTATATTAACAGCAATGTGTGTTAGAATGTGTAATAAAATATCTCTCTCGCACATTTGACTGTTAATTGTTTGTCTACGTCATTCAGTTTTATATTCGCACTATTATCACTCTCTACAAACCAATAATCACCATCGATTTAAATTTTTTCCTTTTTAACTAGCTAATTAAGTGTTTAACATATAACACATACATACATTTTGATTATATAATACAAATTAGTACACTATAGATGAAGTTAAATTAACAGTATATGTATAGATACGATGGTAATTCCAACAAGATGTTTAACACACACAAACTATTAGAACAGAAATTGGAGAAACATTGATAAAATTTGGCAATTGGCAGAGTTCAACTGAACACTATCAAATTCATTGAAGTAAACTACATTACAAGTCTTAACCCGTAACTGGTCGCGCGGGGTCAATATGACCCCAGAACTTTTCATCTATTGTAGGAACTAGCGGTTCCGCCACAACCTTCAAACTTCCTCTACCTTCCTAGATTTGGTCAATGTTTTTGTTCAGTATATGCTTTGTGCGTAAACTTTTCCCGTACTTCGGATATACTAGTGAACAGTGACCCCACGCGACTAATTACGTTATATTTTTATATTCTACAGTAAGTGAATTTCTTTACTTCCTTCACAATATTTTATTTTTCTTTTTTTAATTGATGTATTTGAGGCATTAATTATGTTTTTTATACTTTTGAAGTAAATGTTTTTTATTTTATTCGATTTGTTTAGATGGAACAAAAAATTTTTGAAACTCAGGAGGAGTCTCACTGACAGGATCTAGAAGATGAATTAGATATAGTAAGGTGGAGGAGAATCGGAGGAAGATGATTTATTAGAAAATAGTGATCACGATTCGGTCAGTGAGCAGGAAGAAGAAGTTGTGCAGGAAGAACTGGCATTAGAAGAGAATTCGGATCATTTTTACTTTGTAAGAGATAATGTAAGAAAATGGAGGAAAGCGGAGACTGCAGTAAATGTTAGAACTAGAAAGCACAATATTATATCGCATCTTCCGGTGCTGTACTGTACTGCGTACCGAGTGCAATGAGGAAAGGTGATAATTACAAAGGCTATTTTATGAACAAAATTGTAAAAGATAAAATGTAACTTCTTTTTTATATACATCCTTCTGTGAAGATTTGGCAAATATAATTTTGATTCTAACAGGTGTGTATTCATTTAAAATGTATAAATGTAATGTTTTAAAAATTTGGTTAGTTTCGTTATCTCCAAATTAAACCTTTTTTTTTTAATTGGGGTGTCTACTGACCACAGGCGACTGTGAGAGTAAAAGTTCTAGCGCGACCATTTAAGGGTTTCAAACAGTCTTGGAGCACACATAACTTTCTTCTATTGATATTTATTGGATAAATTTTTTAAACTTGCCGCAATTGTATCTGAATGTGATTACCTGTATGGCATCGCCGTTGCTGCTCCGCGCCAATCATCCATTTCTCTAGGTGAAAGTTTCAAATAAAGGAGACTGGCATTTATATATGCTTAAAAAGTATACGAAGTTTGCAGAAAAATCGTTGGAGCCATTTTTAAGAAAACTGTGAAAAACTGGAAAAAAAGTTTATTCAGTAAAGTTGGACTTGCTGTCAGCGAATCGAATACGTCGGCAGCCTCAGCGGAGTGCCAAGCTTTGGGCTTGCTGCGATTTTTCAGTGTCGCAAAACACACACACCACACACACACACACACACCATTCACTAGAAACATTTTCCTCAGACTCAGGGGACCTCAAAACATGTATTTCCGGTGAAAACTCAATTTCGAAAATGTGATTATTAAAATTTACAAAATTAAAGGGAAATAAAAGTAATAATAATAAAAGAATGCTAATAAAACACAACAACAATAATAAACAGTAAATTACACATGACCACCACCCCTCCACCGCACTTTG
This sequence comes from Triatoma infestans, assembly GCA_011037195.1. NCBI lineage: Eukaryota > Metazoa > Arthropoda > Insecta > Hemiptera > Reduviidae > Triatoma > Triatoma infestans. The sequence goes on from JAAEAF010000318.1 coordinate 37,580, forward strand.
TAACTAATTTAAAACAGTCGGTCATATCAGAAATAGAGCGACCTCTCTATTCATCGCGTGTTTATTAGCTGCCCTTTTGGCTTTCCTTTTTTTCTGCTGTTTAGTATACTGTTTGGATCTCTTGATTTTATTCTCTCTTTTCTTTCATTCTTATGTTTTTTGGTTCCTTTTTTGGAGGTTGTAGTTGGATTATATATTAGTAATCCTTCAAAGGAGAAACCTCCGGGATAATAAGTAACAAATGGAAGGAAAAAAGTACGAAAAATTAATAAAAGCAATTGGAAGTCACGTGTTTGCATGTTGATCGCCAGGTGATTTTTCAACTTTTCTTGACTTTAAATAAACATTCGTGCATTTTTTAAACATCAGGAGAATCTGCCAGCAAAGTTGTCTGCTGATATTAATTTCAAATCATAAATATTTATCGGTGTACATATTAGGCAATATTTTGGCATTGAAATCGTCATTAATTTCAGCCAGTTTACCTGACAACGATGAATGAGCCGGACGTTCATGCAAGGATCGTTTAGCTGAATATTTTCAGCCTCTTTCTGGTAATAAAATGCCCAAGAAAAACATTTTTATTCCAACATTCATTAAATATATTTAAAAAAAATCTAAATGACATGATTATCGTTTTCACACCAGAGAGATGTAGTAGAATATAGAGAAGTCGATTTATTACTTCCATTTTCGTGACAGCATCGAATTCTTCAATCATGATGTCATTTCCAATTAAAACTGCAACAAATCATGTATAATAAATGGAGTGGGGAGCCACATTGCTATCGCATAACTTTTTCTAGCAGAACCTACTTCTTCGGTTATTGGATGGACTTTTACCAAATGTGCCAAATGGTCTTTTACCAAACTCTTAAGGTGGGCGAATGTTCAAAATAGATTGGTCACAAGGACACTTGGCTGGCTGTGTTGGAAAAGGTGCAACAAATTGAGATGATTTTTGAATTTTGAATTTACCCGCAACATTCAAACTTCTAAACCTGATCTTAACAGGATGGATATAAATAAAAAATAAAAATGCAATCTAGATGATTATAAATCTATAAAATCCTTCAAACTAGATGGTAAATTTAATGGTCTATCTAAAAAATATACTTTATACAAGTAATGATTAATCCAGATATTATCGTGAATATTCACACAAAAATATTGAATGTGAATCGTAACGTTGTTCACGAATTGCCAGGAGAAAATTCACAGAATTGGTACATCACAAAACTGTGAGCGAACCACAATGATAATTCAATCAAATTCAAACATAATATGCTATTTTTTAGTAGATTAGATATAACTAGAAATCATAGGAAATGTTTGTGCAATAACGTCATAGGTATTACATCATTATTAGTTCTAGATGCCAGCGTTCGCACACAGTGAAGTACTTGTACCAAATCTCTCAATGGCTCCATTTCCATATTTATTTGCCGTCAGTTTGTTGTTTATTTTTTTCAGCAATATTTATCGTCAATCATATATCTCGATAATATGGTGATATTTCCATTTGTGGTCTGTCAACAATAACAACAATCAAGCTTAAATAAAAATCCAACACATTAAAATTTTACAGAAAACGCTTTGTATTGTATTTCCTTACTTTCTCTAATTTTTCGTCGGAATTACTCTATCTTGCTGAGGATTTGGTGCACGATGGCATTGAATATCTCTATTGTGACCTTCGTACTATTCGTTTATTTCATGAGCAGGTCCGTAGAAAATATGCCTATCTCCGATACCTGGTATACACCCAGTTTCTTCAGTTTCTTTGAATGACTGCGTTGCAATTTATTGATGTCTTTTTTATCTCTCCCAAAAATTCTGCAGGTGCCATCGCCTTCTAGGTTCAGCTTCTTCTCAGGTGTCTTCTGAGGGCACCTTTACATCTTTTCTTGCCAGATTATCAACCATTCCATTGGCCCTCTGTGCCGATATAGATTATCAGAATCTTTAGGCAGATGAGTTTTATTTTTACATATATATATATATATATATATACATTAAAAATACAAAAGCAATATCAACATATTTAATTACTTTACATCCTTAGCAAGTTTTAAAATAGGTCAAAAAACTGGTATGCAGGGCAAAAGTGGGCAAAACTGCTGCTTGAGGAAAAAGTTGTGAAAGAAATGTTTTAACCTTCTAACTTGGTATTTGATTTAAAGATCCTAGTTAGCTATTTTGCGGCGGATTCAATTTTCATGACACTCTGTTGTGGAGAGAAGCTTTAAAAGACGGTTTTGATGTTGATGTAGCCTTAATGGAGTTGGAAGCAATTTTGGTGTGTCACAGAGAATCTGTAGCGGGAGATATATCGATTCTTTTAGGGGATAGCTGCCACCAGAGCCTTCTAACAGTGCACTCTTTAGTGATTGTAGAGGCTTCTAGGAATTGAAAATCTAAGGACAGCATTGCTGGTTTAGAATCTGGGTACTACGCGTAGGAGAACCGAGTGCTACCACTAAAAGCTACTTCCTTCCCTCAGAGAATCAGTAACAAGTCTAGGATATGAATTCAAAGAATTTGGTTATATTGCCACCACAAATCAGACTTCAGGCAGAGAAAGTGATTTTTCGCTCGATAAGAAAGGTGTCTCATTGTTATTTTTCCGAGATTCACTTCATCTCGTGCCCAGGGAGTTCCAAAAAGTCCAATTCGTTGTCGCCTAGTTTTGTTCCCGAGGTACGTTACGTTGTTACTTCAACAAGTGATCTTAGTATTGTTATGTTCCATTCGTCTGTCGATCGTAGCTCTGTTCTTAGAGATCAGTAAGTGATATTCTTAGAGAATAGTTTTGTCTTGAGTTAATTCAATTTACCGTTGGTGCTGCACTTAGTCCAGACTTCAACCATTGAATTAAGTTATTTGCAACATGTCAGTTCTCCTTGGTGAAATGTATTCTCCACTAGTTTGTGTGGACAGAAGTAGCAAAGAGGACTAAGTAGGCGAATAATACAGAGAAAATAAATAGTTAAGTATTCCAAAAAAAAGAGTTGACTAAAATTAATGACTCGAAAGAAAAACACAACGCTAAAAGCGGATACAAAATGAATGACAATTTGTTATATTTACTTCGAATTTTATTAAATATAGTTATATATTAAAACAGTGACGAAAGTAAAATACTTACAAAATATACGCTTTTATATAATTAACATAAAAAACAACAAAAATCATAAATATCAGATTTTATGGATTAAATAGTGTTTGTCACGATAAGCGGGATGAAAGAAATTTTTTCCTAGTATGAGAAGAGAAGTTTTCTTTGGAAAATTATTTTCTCCGGGTTAGCGGCAGTGGTGGTAGAAGGAGGGTTTGGCATGGCATGGACAAGCTCATATCCATGGCACGAGACTTCCATGGCATTGTATACTTTCTTTATTAAGCACAGATCGAATATGTTAATACGGAGGGCAGGAAGGTTCGTGATATGGCATCCAGTGAAGCAAACCCTTACTTCCTTCCGCTACTTCATCACAAAACAAAGTAATGTAATTTAGTGAGGAGAGTAGTGCGGTGCCCCCCCCCCAGACTACTAACTCACTATCTACTAGCTCCTTCTGCTTCCCCTCTCACTACTTCCAGTTTTTCTGCTTTATTTCCCCAATAAATTATTTTAGTATGCATATCATGTTATCTATTTTTTTTATAATAGAAAATTGCCATTAGATTCATTATCCTGAACAAAATAAAAAGTAGCCCTGAAGGCAAAATTTGTAGCGCAGATGCATTCTGCGATTAGGTAAAGCAAAACGTCTCAAGATTAGTAGTCTGAAAATCCTCGGACCCGTACCTCAGAGCAATTGTACGCCTAGTTACTACTCTCTACAGGCTTTAGCAAAATATATCCACCTGGCATCGACCTGGCCGAGAAAACTGTCGTTTTGCCAGGTAGAAAAGAATACAGTACTCTGTTGTCAGGGCAGAACGCTTGTTTGGCCGAGAACTACAATTCCTAAAAGAAGAAATTCCAACAGCACGAACAGGAATAGAAGACGCAGGGAATCCATTTGGGTCACCAGGACATTGCGTGATTAGCTACATTCGCCCACATAATATTAGAGTAATGAGAGTCTGAGGGTGAAGAAAAGAAAATATGTTAAAAAAAAAAAATCTTCAAACATTTGTAACAGGGTGGGGGAACTGGGATTCACTGGCTCCAACCCGATCTCATTCCGAATCCTTTAAATGAATGGCAACACTTATCAGGAACAATAAAAAAAAGTTTCGCTCATCTTCTTACTTTCTAAGCTCAGTAGCGTGCTGGATTTGGAACAGGAGGTGCCCGGTTCGAGTCCAACAGTTTTTGTGTGCTGCCTTTACAGATTCTTACCTTAGCAACGTCTGCAGCTCATTGTCCGGTGATGATAGTGATGTCTGTTACGAGAAATCGATGCTGGCAGTGCACTAGATGGCTCCGAGCTTTGAGATTAGATACACAGGCCGAAGGACCCCAACAGAAAAAAAAATAGCTCGAAATTAATGCCTTTTAGAATATCTAAGCAGCAGCTGGAAATTGATTCCTTCCTGAGCGGATTAAGTGCTAATTTGTCTATGATTAGCATTAAAGAGAGGTTTTCTGTTTGACTCTATATAAAATAGAGCATGCGCAACCAAAAGATGGTTTATTACGGGCCGAACATCTTGAATATTGGACTTTCTATTACAGATTATGCGCACTCGATCAACAAATTGGAAGACTATCTAATGACGGTTTAACAAGCTTCAACACACTTCCTGGACACGTGATTGTGCTATAAAAACAACACTAAAAAAAATCACTTATGTTATTGAGACCTAAGGCGAAGTAGGAAGAAACAAACAAAATTCTTATAAAGCCATGAGGCAAGCATCAAAATAACTCATTGTTATTGACGATATAATCGATGTGCGCTTTCGATCTGTTCTCCTTCATTTTCGTATTTATGTGGCATTTGTAATTTTTTGAAAACTAAACCCGTAAAGGTAGTTTTTGCTTTTTTTTATTTGTTTTATTTATTTTTTTATATTTCATATTTTAATGTACTTAAAAAAGTTTATATAAATATGGTTTTATTTACTTTCTTCATTCGCGGAGGGGATAATGTGTTTTCCGAGTATTGTATCTTTTCCCCAGGCACGCCGGCGGCCATTGACGGTACATACATATTAAACAGGGAAGACCCGTGTGTGGCTGGTGTAGAACGGAAGTCGGCCACTAATCACAGAGTGACTGCAGATATACCCTTCGGCTATCCCCAACTGCGACACTCTCTCCCGCTCGTTTTGTCCTTCTTTAAACGCCACTGCTTTCTCCCTTTATTAGCAAAAAAAAAAAAAAAAAAAAAAAAAAAAAAAAAAAAAACCCAGCTCGCAACATGGCCTTTGCTGGCCCGGGGGTAAGGTTGGTGAAGAAATGCCCTCAGGGGAGGAACACTAACCAACAAGAAACAAGTGAATTGGTGTCCCCTTATAGTCGGGCCTTTAACTAACAGGAGCGCCACTGGTGTGGTCATGCCGATAACAGTCTGTCTCTAGTGTTTTGTCATGGTACAAAATGAGTGGACATTTCCACAACATTTTGTACCATGTGAACATTAGGTAAAAACATTTTGTAGTCCGCTAATTTATCAGTCAAATTTCTAGCAGCTGGTTGCAAATTAGGGCGTTCTGTTGGTGTTAGTCATGAATTCCTCTTAACAGCTGACTTATTTATCTAACTTATTCCAATAACAGCTGATTGTTTCCTTCATATTTCAATTTCTCTGATTCTCGTAATAAAAAGTACTGCAAACTTGTCAGATTAAAAAGGACACAAATCGCTAAACTGGAAGTGCTATTTTACCCAATAGGTTCAGTCAAAATTCTTTCTTCAGTCTAAAGAATGTTGGGTGAAATATTAATTATATTAAATTGTAGTTACTACAAGAAGTTGTGGGGGGGGGGGGTGAAGTTGTTCGCGTCCGAGATTGTTCTCACGTGCCCCCTGAATATCCAACTGAATGAACAACGTCAATCGCCAGCGCAGCCTAACTTCTTTTATACTGTGCCGCGCTGAATGGCTGAATAACCGAAGTCAAGGCGTAGGGGGAACAAAAGAAACAAGGGGTTGTGTACATATGTTACATGTACTAGATATTTAAAAGTAAAGTAACATGTTTATATTAAACTAGCAATAAATTAAATCTCAGCAAAGTTAATTTAGTTAAACATTAACAAAACCTTCTATATATGTTTCTGAAGATAACCTTCTCTCTTTTCATTAGACATTTCTTTATGTTTACATCTCTTACACTCTATGCTTACACACTTTTTTTTAATAATTTTAATTGTTGCAGAAAGAAGATAATATATTACGCGTGAGTAAACTCTCGTGCTCGAAGGCTAAACATGCTCATATGGACAACTGCACTCGTATATTGGGGTGTGTGTGTGTGTGTGTGTGTGTGAGTGTGTGTGTGTAAAAGTTCTACTTTGCACAATAGTCAAATAAATAGTTATTATTCTTTATTGATGCCAAATTATTGTTATTATTTTGTATCATCTGGCATCATTAAGTTAACAATGGGATGACAATAAAACAAAAAACTCCTAAAAACTAACCAAAGAAGCATGCGGCCACATTAATCTATATAATGCAATCAATTCTACATATACACACACACACACTACATACACACACACACACACATATGTATATATATATATATAACATAATTAATATAGAATTATGTGGGATGGTGTTGTCGGTAGCCACAGAAATGTCAGACGGTCCCTGCAGAGCGTGCTGGCATAGCTCCATACAGCAGCTCTAATTATACATCACCTACATAATGTGCACATTCGTAACGTGTGTCCGTCCGTACATCTTTACAATATTCATTAAGACATTTCTGCGGTAAACATTTCTTTTTTGTCTTATTATTTACCTTTGTTGTGGTTTATTATTTTGTTTATTTCTTATAATTGAGTATGGAAATCGAGAGATATTAAGCAGGTTTGCCAACGTATGATTGTAAATTATAACAAAACCAACAACTAGTTGCTAGGAGCGAGTTGCTCTATTTGTTGATAGATAGATAAGATACTGTATTTAGTGTCATTACACATTACAGTGGTTCTACAGATTATTACAATAATTATAAATCATATAAAGTTTTTACACATTAATCATAAAAGAGAATAATTAACTTAAAATTACAATTGCAAAAACGGAAACAAAAAGAAAACTTAAAATTCAAAAAGGCTGAAATAATGAAAAGGTAAACAAAAGAAAAATGAACTCATTCATTAATAACAAAAGATTTCAACTTAACTGACTCTATTATAAAATAATATAACTTATCAATGTGCTCCTTGCCATTTATGCTTAAGACTTTATATAAAAGATCAGAGTTAGAATTTTGTAATGGAATAAAATTGGCCAAATAGTGTTCCCTGATAGGTTTATAAATAGGACAGTGGAACATAGTATGCTAGAGACTCTCCTTCAGCGTTTAAATTACATTAAGTGCAATTAGAGTGAGTGTCAATACAGTGATAGCCTACATTTTTACTCCATATTTTAATAATTTTGCAAGTCGACACTCTTAATTGACTTATCAATCTAATTTTCTATTGCACATTTATAATTTAAATAGTTTCCGGTTTGCCTAGTTCGCTGATATTCGCTGATTTTGTGCTATAGACATAACGTGATTTGTCCATTTGTCCAATAAATCTGGCATCATTCTTTTTAAATTTTGGGAGTTTGCATTATAGGCAATGTCAGATTCGCCAATCAAATTGAGCCAACATCGCAATTGAGTGAACCAATTCCTATCTGCCTTGTTATTACATCCTTTATCAATTATTTTTAGCCTGTTCAGACATTGCTTCGGAATTCTTTTATTATCCATATATATAATTTTGATCCAATAAGACAGTATTCTTTTAAAAATCGACACACTCAGTGATATACGGCCAGTTTCCTGCCTGACAATATAGTCAGGTGTATTCTTTGGCCAACACAATAGCTGCTTGAAAAACCTGACTTGAGCCCTTTCTGCGATATCTAAATAAGGTGCAGCCACACTTCTGAACCATATAGTAGAGTTGCGGAAACAATAGCATCAAACAATTTCATTTTAGGTTCCCAAGTGTTGCATCTACTTTTGTTCAAAGTACTTACCACCTTACCAATCTGAGGAGCTGAATTATTTAAAAAGAATTGAGCAGTAGATTAAAATTTTGAAGAGGAATTGAATGGTACACCTAGTTAAGTGAATCGTTTTTCAAATTTTAGTACTTTTCCTTACCAAAATAAATGTTTAATGTTTTTAGATCTATTCCTGGAACTAAAAAGAACTATTTTTGTTTTGCCTGGGTTCAAATTAACTGAATTGTTGTTCCAATATCTATCTAGTACTTTTAATTTACCGACAGCATCGCTCCATGATTGACAGTACATCATCTGCAAATAGTAACATTATTAAATCCTTTTTATTTATTATGTTTAGACCGTTCAAGCTATGCTGCTCAAAGTAATTGATTATATCACTTATAAATAATATAAACAACAGCGGACTCAGACAGTCCCCTTGTAATACTCCCTTAGTGATTTTTATCTCCTCTAACTGAAATTTATTTCTTAGAAACATGCCGTCGTAAAGATTTTTTATTACTCTTATTAGTTTTCCGCTCAGCCCTATGTGATAAAGTTTGTTCCACAACATTTCCTGATTGATAGAGTCAAACGCCCTTTTAAAAATCCACGAATATCCCCAAATACAATATCCACAAATAAAATAACTTTTTTCAAACGAGTATGGATACCTAACATTGCATTGAGAGTGAACAAGTGATTAGACAGTCACGATTTTTTCTGAACCCAGCTTGCTCCTCTGGAAATATTGTATTAGCTTCCGCCCATTCAGCAATTCTATTTGCTAATATGCCTGTGAATAATTTACAGTGTTTATTAGCGCGATACCCCTATAATTTTCTGGATTGCATCTGTCTCTCTTTTTAAATAGCAATACTAGTTGTATCTTAGACCAGAGTTTGGGGACATTTTCACATTCTAAAATTAAATTGAACATGTTAAGAAAATAATGTTCCCATCCTGGTGTTAAATTTTTAAAAATATCATTAGGTATTTTATCCGGTCCGGGTGATTTATTACTTTTCATCTCCCGAATCACAGACTGAGCTCACTCAAATCAATATTTCTATTCCAAAAAAGGTCAGTAAGAGAATGAAATGTATAATGTAAGGTCGGCGGATTAATATTTTTAAAGAAATTTTTCCATTTATTCAGGTTCTGTAGGTTTCTTATTGTAAAATTTAACAGCCTTCCAAAAATCTCTACTACTTTTAATATTTGAAAATTGAGTTATTCTATCATTTAAATATTCGTTTTTATATATATTTAAAGTTTTCTTGTAATCGTTTTTAAGTAATAAATAATCTGGTAGCAGATAAAAATTGTTTACATCCTTTTTATACTCTAACCGATATTTATATCTAACCGATCTTTTCAATTCTTTCAAAGAGGTATTGAACCAAGGTTAATTTTTATTGTTTACATTAATGAGTTGCTCTATTTGTTATACATATATATATTGTAATGTGCAGATCTTGGGGAGAAAGGATGAAAAAATACAAATTATGATTTTGTAAAATATATTAGTAGAAATATAACATTGATTTGTTATTACTTAGTACAATTTCAAGACTGGGGTTTTACGAAGGTTGGGTGAAACAATGAGGGATAATTAGAAAGGTGGAATACCTTTAGTACAATAAAAGGGAATTTCCCTCTTCTCACTTTCTCCGGGATGGAGGTACAATATACGAGGTGTGTAAATTAAGTAATGAGACTGATTTTCTAGTGTTCGATCTGGCAACACTGGAGACGCGGCGCATGCGTGGTAGGGCAAGTAAACACGTGATACACGTCCAGTGCAAATTTGCTAATGCTAGAATTGTTGCACTGTCCATAGTGACTTTTTTGTGAGCAAGGTTTTTTCAGTGCGTTTTAAAAATGAGTGACATCAATTACGAGCAACGTTGTGCTATCAGGTTTTGCTTCAGACTTGAGCACAGTGCAACGGAAACGTTTGAAAAACTGTGCCAGGCCTATGGAGACAATGTTTTGTCGAGAGCACAGGTTTTTAGGTGGTTTAAGTCGTTTGCAGAAGGAAGGGAATCAATTGAAGACGAGCCTCGCAGCGAAAGGCCTTCATCTTCAAAGAACCGACGAAAATGTTGGCAGAATCCGCGATCTCGTGCGTTCAGATCGTCGTTTGACAGTCCGAATGATCGGCGAAGAGTTGAATTTGACTCACACAACGTTCTTCAAATTTTGACGAATGAATTGGGATGAGAAAAATTTGTGCAAAAATGGTTCCGAAAAATCTTTCACCAGAGCAAAAAGACATGAGAAAGGAAAGGAGCCTTGACTTTTTGGGAGCAATTGAAAACGATCCCAATTTTTTGGAACGTGTTATTACAGAAGACGAGTCTTGGGTGTTTGAGTATGACCCAGAAACTAAGCGTCAGAACATGCAGTGGCACACTTCAACCACTCCAAGGCCAAAAAAAGGAAGAATCAGCATGTCAAAAATCAAATGCATGCTGATTTGCTTTTTTGATAGCCAAGGAATCGTTCACAAAGAATTTGTGCCTCAATGTCAAATGGTAAACCAACATTTTTACCGAGAAGTTCTTGAGAGACTTCGAAAAAGAGTCATGCGTGTGAGACCAAACATCAAAAACAAGTGGGTGTTGCATCATGACAATGCTCAGTGTCACACCGCGATTTCTATTAATGAGTATTTGGCCAGTAATAACATTCCTGTGGCTCCTCAGCCTCCTTATTCACCCGACTTGAGTCCATGTGACTTTTTTTTTGTTCCCCAAATTGAAAAATCACCTCAAGGGACGTCATTTTGGAACATTGGAGAATATTCAAACAGCCTTAACCGACCAACTGAAGTCTATTCCAGTATCCGAGTTCCAGCACTGCTATGACGAATGGAAGAATCGTCTTCAGCGTTGTGTGGCTTCCCAAGGTAGTTACTTTGAAGGGGACAATGTTGAATTGTAATTTTATTTGAATAAAAAAAAGATAAAAAATCAGTCTCATTACTTAATGTACACACCTCGTATAAGGTGGACCCTATTAGGGAAGGAGTTCAGTTCAAAATTGATACCGTAAAAGGAGTGAATTTTCTGATTAGAAAAAGCCATGTTACAGCAGTGAGTGGTGGAAGTGCCCCAAGAAACCCAACCTTCTTCAAGTCAGTAAATATGTAAGTATAAATTTCTCCCTAATGACAAGAAACTTAATATGTTGTTGTATCTCAATATTGTATTTATTAATTTTTGACATATATTGGTTATTTTAATTATACATTTTGAATCTATATACTTAGTTGTTTTTTCATCCTCTCCAACTTCTGTATAAACACAGACCTCACGAGATCCCTTTAGAGAAGAGTTAAATTAAAAATTATAATTATTTACTATTCTGAATTTCTTTTTTATACCCCCCCATTATACATAATATTACA